>CM046425.1:5611532-6086532 GCA_025506505.1 Flaveria sonorensis
CTCCCAAAGTTCTTGATTGTCTTCTGGTATCATAGTGTCTGATTTCAGAAAACTCAACAGGCCCAAGGTCATCGGAACAGTGACAATTTGATGCTTCCAATTGAGGTAATTACTATCATCTAGTTTAATTGATAGAAAATTTACAATATTAGGAAGTGGATTGGTAGAATTCATCACGGTATGAACTGCTTCATATGAAGAAGATGACGTTGAAGTGGTCATGATGAAGACAAGCAGGCAGAGAAGATAGAAGACCGTTGGAGATAAGGTATTCACCGGAGTTTTGCCGGAGAAGATGACGGATTGCCGGAGAAGACTCCGGAATCCCAGAGCATTTGCTCTCATACCATGAAGAAAATATATTCAAAGGTGATCTTTTTCATTACTTATAAAGAGGGAAGAGATTTCCTATTTATACAAGAACCAAAGAGATTAACTAGAAGAATCCTTCTAACAACAATTTAACTAACTCTAACAACCATATAACCAACTTATAGCAACAATGTAACTAACTCTAACAACCTTACTAACAACGATATAACCAACTCAACTAATCTCTCTAACAGATGGATAGATTAATCACCAATGTTAACGTGTTTAATTAATATGATATTTCCAACTATTTCTAGCCTTGGATACGTTTACTTTATGTGTTTAGGATTTTCAAACCTAAACGTGCTATTTTATTTTTTAACATGTGTACATCTTGGTAATAACAGCTTTGTTGAAACTGGTGGCGTCCGAATTAGTTGTTCTAGAAATGGGCATACATATGTGTTCGCTGTCAACTTCCTCTAGCACCAACGGTAGTGGTGGGTGTGGATTCAAATGTAAATGTTCCCAAAATGGGTCGACATTTGTGAGAGTTAGTGTTCTTGGACTCGAACACGTAGGTTGATATCCAAGTCGGTCGTGGCTAGCAACGTTTTGAGCCAGGTTGCTTTAGTGTGGATACTTTCAAAAGGAAGCACATAGTTTCTTTATCCACTATATCAACAAGCAACCACTTCCATTGATTGGTTGGTTTGAACCTTTGGTGATTGTCTTTGATTCTTAATTTTTACATGCAAATAAAACCAAGACGGAAAAATTTCTAATAGATATTTTAAGACCATTGTATGTCTTTCTTCTGCTAGCAAAATACATATAAATGCCAATATAAGCTATCATACTAATAATAACGATTCAAACATAAAAATATTACATATTTAGAAAGACCAAAGGGTAATACACAAAATCAATAACCACACAATCGACATAAGAAAGAAATCATACAAGATTACATATAGAGGCTCATATCAGACGACCTTTGTGAAGGAATCGCAACGAGTGGCTTTCTTTTCTTTAATGCAATGCCAAATACTTCACTAAGATCATGCTCTTCACCCTTAGGCAAGCTCCAATCAAACGAGTGTAACAGTGAAGCTAAAATAAACGTCATCATTTTCTCAGCAAGTGGAAGACCAGCACATATTCTCCTCCCTGATCCAAATGGGAAATACACTAAATTGTTTCCCTTATAATCCCATTTGTCTGTCAAGAACCTCTCGGGATTGAATTCCATGGGATTGTCCCAATACCGAGGATCCCGATGGATTGACCACACATTCAGAATGATAGCACAACCCTTTGGAATTGTATATCCACCTACCGTGCATGTCTTGCTTGGTGACCGTGGGACCAGAAAAGGGACTACAGGATACATGCGTAACGTTTCCTTAATTGTTGCATCTAGGTATTTTAGTTTTGGAAGATGATATTCTTCGATCATGTTGTTTAGTCCTACAACTTCTACTAATTCTTCTTGAACCTTTTTCATCACCTTATGATCGTGCATAATACAAGCCATTGCCCATTCTACTGTTGTTGCCGTTGTCTCAGTTCCTGCAATCATAACGTCCTAGAAAAACAAAGTAACTAATTAGACTCCTTGATCTACTTATACCAAACGAGACGCATAATACAAAGAATAAATCTTACCAAGAGAAGTGCCTTCATTTGGGTCATGTTAAGCGACTTTCCATCTTTTTCATCCCTATGATCTAGTAGGATCTGTACAAAATCTTTCTTTCCTTCACATTTCAGTACTCCATCTTGAGTCTTTTTACAATTGGATTCGATTCGATCTTTAATGATGCTAGTGAAAAGTTTATCCATCTTGTCACGCAGCGTCCTCATGTCCCGCTCAACACCTTGCAGATCAAACCGCGAAAGACTCGGGAAGAAATCAGACAAATTGACGCGTCCAAAATTCTTAACGATGTTTGAAGCCACCATATCTATCTCAACTCCAAGATTTCGGTGTTTCACCCCTTCATCTGTTGTGTTTTCCCATATTGTTCTTGTTAGGACATTTGTCTCAGTAACGAAGGCAATCTCACGTACGTTGAGTGCTGTACCAATTTTACCAAAAACATTCTTGATGGCTTTTTTAACTTCATCCCTTCTAAAACAACCACTTGCTTCAAGATTCTTGTTGCTTAGGACCTCATGGATAAAAATCTTACGTAGCTTACGCCAGTTGTCGTTGTTTTTCGAAAACACTATATCTTGACCTTCGTAACTTAATGCTAAGGCCGTGGGCGTCTGGTCGCGGTTAGAAAAGGCCTCATCTTGTTCACGAACCACCACTTTTGCTAACTCGGGGGTATTTATCACGACTTGAAGTTTGCTTCCCAACTTGATCTTGAAGATTGGACCGTAGGTGCGAGCCATGTTGGTGAACTGTGTGTGCAGGTTCGGACTAAGAAACGGAAGGTACCCGACGATCGGGAACGAGCGCGGTCCTGGTGGCAGTGGTGGTGCATCATTTGTGGAGTTTGTAGGTTTGAGCTTGAGCCATAAAGTAGCCAAGATTAGTGCTGAAATGGTGACAACTAACACATATAGCTCGTTGTTGTTGCTCTCACCCCACCACCATAGCAAAAGGTCTTTTACTTGTGTCATTTTTGTATGTGATAAAATAAGAGACGGTCCATGGTATTGGGTGCCTTTATATTCCATGAGTATCGGTGCTAACTATTTGTCACAAAGATTTTATTTTATTTTATTTTATTTTATTTTTTATTTTTTATTTTTTATGTTTGGGAATTCAAATAATTAAGAACTCATCACATGATGTGTATATTTTAATCCTCTTTCATAATGTGGTTATCGCCGTTTATAATGGTGATCACTACTTAAAATATATGTTGCTTAGAAGTTGGATTGGAGTTGGTCAGGTTGTGTTACGTACCGATCGAGACCATCATTACCATTGGCGATCTTTAATCAGATCGTTAATGGAAATTAACGACAAACTAAACGAAAAAAGGAAATTAATTTTTTTTGAACGGTAAATGTGTGACCCTATTTCGAAGGATAAGTGTTATTTTAATCGGGTCCACCTATCCGTTTCTCAGCTGGGACCGCGCCCTCAACCCCCTCTGAAGGAAACTCATTGTTGAAAACCTCTAGTTCAACTCAAAGCAATTTTACTCAGAGTAAAATTTGAATCCATGACCTTCCCTTATTTACATGTCACGAGTATCTCACCTTAATCAGTTAGGCTAAATATCATGAAAAAAAATTAAATTAACCGAAAAAAATCTCTCTCATATGTAGAAAAGTGTAAAGTAAGAACGCGTGAAAGCGGAAGTCAAACCAAACATTGGATACATTATTCTTGGGAAAGTTCCAAAATGTCCTTTCTTCCGACTTTCCTTCAAAATGTCTCATCCGAAAAATGTTTCTCAAAATGTCACCTCCAAACAAGACGTCAGCACCTCTAAATCATACACGTGTCCTTTTATAGTTTCTAAACTTTAGCTTGTTGCGATTTTTTAAATGAAATAATTTTAAATTAGTCAAGCTTCATTACAATAAAGGTGGGTGCCCGCATTGTGGAGGCGGGCACCTCCTTTGTTAAAGGACACATGTGCGATTTCGAGTGGTCAGTTAGGTGGGCGCCTGTGCTTGTCGATTGAGGCGTCGGCAAATTGTCTGGATGGAACATTTAAAAAAAGAATTTTAAGAAGACATTTTAAAGAAAATATAGAAGGAAAGAGAAATTTTAAGAATCTCCTATTATTATTATTTTTTATCTCGTAGGTATGACTATGGATCAGATTACTATTAACACTAAACATAGCACAGCAAATGGGATGTTAACTGTGCCATCGAACTACAAGTGTCATAATATCATAAATTTGATGGACATGTGTCAAGCATTCTCGTACGTATCCACACGCGTTTGTTTGATTTAGAAAAGATGTTGATATAATGTCATTTCAATATTGTTTTTGTTTCGTTACTTATCATATGGAAATAATTCTTTTTCATTTTGATAATTTGTCATTCATAGTAGGCTATGTTATGGTCTATTATAGACCGACAATGTGATTGATGATCTCTGGTTCATGTACTTAGCCTATTTATAATATATATTAAAATTTTTGATCAGTTGCTACAGTCATCAAGGGTAATTTTGATATTTTATATGTAAGTGATAGTAACATTGTGATACGTGTTGCAGCCCTAACCTTCCACAGCCTCACATTCTTTTTTCTTTTGACATCTGTGACATCTGGTAAATTTCCGTTACCAAACTCCATTAGTTTCGTTAGATCTTGCATACACGTGTCGTGAGCACACACTTGTTGTCGTTGAACGTTGGTGACCTAATAATAATTAACAATGGTTATAGATAATAATTTAATTAATAATGTTGATTGTTAATTTGTGATTATGTGATTTATGAATTTTAAATATTATTTGTGAATTTTACTTGATAACGTGACAACGTGTAATATCTATTTGATTCATGTGTTTTGTTATTAGTTGAAATATATAATTATTATTGTTGAATAATAATATATGAGTTTGAAAGTTAAAACCATTTAAAAAGGTGTTAAAAGGTTAATTTTTATAAAATGTAGTAAAAGAGGGATTAAAGGGTAATTTTTAAATAAGTAAAGTTTGACAAAACCCAAACCCTAGCCCCCTAACCCTTGCGGTCGTGAATCCCCTCCCAACACTCATCCTTTGCGATTTTGATCAAGAACAAGCACAAACATTCAAATTTTGTTTAGTTTCAAGCATTCCAACGTGTAGCAAGCGTCAATTCTTGATTTCTACGTGATTAAAGGTTAGATTTTGATGGATTTTCATTGTTTTTGATTCAAGAAGAACCCTAGTTCAATTAACATGGATGATGTCGAAATGGATATTGCTAGATGATGTTTTCATGTTAGTTGTATTGCATTGATGTTAGTTTATGTGGATTATGCAAGAAATTAATGGATTTAATGTGTTGTTCATACCTTGCTATAAGTAGAAACTTTTACATATGATTTGTGAATTATGATAAATTGATGATGTGTGTCATGTCTAGATGATTGTTATGGACTTGATTAGGTATGAAGTTGATGAATTCATGAATGAATTGGGTGTTAGATGGATTTTGGGTGTTATTTTCCCGAAAAAGAAACTTTATTCATATAGATCATTGGATATTATGAATTGGGCATGTTCATGATGTTAGGATCATGTAAGAATGCTTGTTGATGATGTCTAATATGTTACATTGTGTTGATTGAGTTGTATGGATGCTTGATGCACTACTTGGGAATTTAGGTTCTTATGGAATACTACATGATGATGGAATATGTTAGAAGATTATGGAACCATGATTGAGATTATAATAGATCCTTGTTGTGTATGTTAGTTGGTATGAATCTTGTTGAGAAGTGTGATAATGATCGTTATACACGCGTGCGAATCTGAGGCCCCAACTTAGTAGGATTGGCAGGGTTTAGGATGTGAAGTCGTAAGTGGCTTCATATGGCATGTAGTGCATGATTAGACTCCAGGTATGATTTATTACTTGTAATTGTAATTGTACTGAGCATGATTGATTGGTTGAGATTCGTATGTGTTGTAGGATAAGCTATGTTAGTATGATGATCGTGATAGAACTTATGGTGTACGTGAATAGCTTGTATGATAACCATGTGTATGAGTTGCTATACTTGATCAAACAAGATTTCAATTAACATGTCACCAATGGGTCAAACAGGTCAACTAGGTCAAATGAGGCTTATTTTCTAAAACCTTGGGTCAACATGTTTATTAAGCACTTAGGGTTTTTAAGCTTTCCGTGTACACGTACTTATGTACTTGCGTGTTCTAGATAACCTTTGCAGAGTTGTCTTCCCACTCATCGTTAGCTTTTGTTATCGTTCGTTTGCGCACTAGGTGAGTTCAATGCCCCACTTCTATTTACTCTCTTTTTAGGGGAAAAAGTATACTTTATCTTAAAACGCTTTACTATTATAACATGTGTTTAGTAAGACATAGTGTGATATAGCATTGAAAGCCCTTACACTTTCGGATCGTTAATTAAGGAATCTAGCGGGAAATATTTGGTAGTAATACTGGGTCTGACAAGCCCCACCCGCACGACTGGAGTCAAGCGGGTGCAATATTGTCCTAAACGACTAACAGCGTCACAACTTGGTATGTCATGCCGGGAGGCAAACAGACAAACATAGTCAACTTTGTCACACCCCGAAAATCATAGCGGAAAGTCACATGACATGGTGATAACGGAAGTTGGAATTATTCCAACGGTCATAGTCAAACGTTAACATTTAATAAGTTGACTACATTTATATAGTAGGAAATTCAAGCTTAGTTACAATGTTATGTTTAGTTTACGAAACGACAAGTTTGTTATTAAAAATCTTAAACAGTAGTCAAAACAAAAACATTTGGCCTTCCAAAGACACGTTCCATCATTTCCAACCGAGCATACCTAAGACCCTGAAAAGCATGAAAAATACCGGTCAACATAAAGTTGGTGAGCAATCGGGTTTTATAATTTACAAACATTTGGTTTTCCAAGAAAATGATATGATGTAGGGAGGGGGAGGGGGCGGTGGATGGTGTCTCCGATGATGGTGAATGGTGGCTGCGGTTGATGGTGGTGGGCGGTGGTGCAGCGGTGGTGCAGCGGTGGTTGGCGGCTGTGGTGGTCATTGGTGGTGGAAGGAGGCGGCGGATGGGGGTTCTCGGTGGAAGGGGGGCGATGGGGGAAAAGAAGAGGGGAAGGGATGGAATGTGAAAGGTTGAGTGTTTTGTGTGTGTTTGTAGTGCAAGAGAGTTTATATTGGATTAGGCTAGCATGAGTTGTCATCCATGCACATAACCCACATATTATTACTATTAGTATTAGTTTTATTATTATTATTATTATTATTATTATTATTATTATTATTATTATTATTATTATTATTATTATTATTATTATTATTATTATTATTATTTGTTATTTGTCTCAAACGGTTAATTGACGACAAGGTTCAGTAGAAACGTTGATCTAGGTTCCAAATGGTCAATCACGACAGATAATAATAAATAAATATTATTATTAAACTGAGTCGAATTGGAGTTGACCTGATTTTGACCGGGTGCCACAAACTTCGATCACGAAATCACTATTGTTTATTACTAATGAAATTAGACTAGCTATCTATTTCAAAGCACTTGTTTGTATTTAACTAACGCTACTGTTTATGTTGATTACAAACTTGTGAATTCACCAACCGTCGTGTTGACACTTTAGTATGCTTTTTTCAGGTCGTTACTAGCAGCTGCCATAGGAACACGCACGAGTCATGCATACTTTGAACAAACATTCATCTGTTTTTGTCTTATTGCATACTTTCATACGTTGATTTGGGAGCGTGTTTTGCACAATTTACATTTGGTACTCTATGTTTGAAATATTTTCAAAATGCTTCCGCAAATTTTTTAAAGTTTCAAACTCTGATTTGTTTTAAAAGTTTCATATAGTGTCGTTCTGAGTAACTAATGATTGGGATCCTAGTTTGTTCACTTGCCTTACGGTAAAACCCCACACGTGTATTTTAAGGGTATGACAGATTGGTATCAGAGCCATTGGTTATAGGAAACTAGGTTGCATAGACACTAGTCTATAACCACACCAAATTGTTAGTTACTTATTACTTATCCCTTACTGTATACTCATTGGCATACACATCACGTACCCTGCAGCATGGCATCATCTTCACGGGATCTGGGTAAGAGGCATGCACGTTCTGAATCACCTCCTCCTCCTCCTGTACCCGATAGAGGACCTAAGTGGCCCCGACTTCCTTATCATCTTGAGGAGATAGAATGGGATCAACCATTTGCACTGCCTGAACATAATGCTTCGCAGGATTGGAGCTACTATCCTACCTATGTAAACCGTATGCTTTATAGGGAGCGTGTTCCTAAACCCCCGTCTACTAGACCAAGGACTAGGTCTACTTCTGAGTTACCTGCACCTACCCTCCCTTCGATACCATATTCTAGCGAGCTGGTGATTGCAGCTTTAGTTGCTGCTCTAGACACAGAGAAATGACACACTAATGAGCTGAACGAGGTGGTCGACGCTTTACGACATGAGCTACATGAGACTAATATTATGGTGGCGAAAGTGAAGGAACTACAATCGAAATTCTATGACTATCAGTGCACCTTAACTGATAGTATGGCTCATGCGATCCATCGCTCGGATGCAAGGGATGACACTATCCACGACTATGGGGTAAGACTTGGAGACCTGGAAGCCCAGTTTGCCGCGATGCATATTGCCGCAGAACCCGAAGAAGAACCTGAAGAGGAACCCGAGGAAGAGCCAGAGGAAGCCCCGGAAGGGGAAGAACCTATAGAGATGGAGGAAGATAGTGATGGATCTGATAAATTAGATTGATCTTCCCATTCATCTGACTTGGACTACGTAGCGTTTTTCTAAAACCTATATGGGAAGGGTTGTTTCTCACCCAACTGAAAAACTGAAAATTTTGACATCGATTGAATATTTTATGAATTACTTACAATTTATTTATATTTGGTTATTATTTTGGTTATTAATGTTGTGGTTGATGAACCTCATTATTTTGTTACTATTTGCTATGCTTCAATGAGATAAATATGTTAGATTTTGCTTATTATTGTGTTTATGAATGTAAAGTGAAAATGGAAGGTGAAGGCAGAGGACATGGCGCAGGACGCGGCGTGGCACAAGACGCGGACGTGGCGCGACTGCGGTGAATGTGACTCCCGCTGAACTAGCTGCCCTACCCTGTACCTATAAATCCTTTATAGATTGCAAGCCCCATACCTACAGTAGAGCTGAAGGGGCTGTGGGATTGGTGCGGTGGTTTGAGAAGACTGAATCAGTCTTTGCTAAATGCAACTGTCCGCCAGCCAATCAAGTAAAGTACGCTACTGGAACCCTCGAAGGCCCAACACTCTCCTGGTGTAATGCCCAGGTGCAGATGCTGAGTTAGGCGATGGCTAATGACCTACCTTGGGAAGAATTCAAGACGATGATGACTGAGGAGTATTGCCCTCGTGATGAGGTGCAAAAGCTGGAAGTTGAATTCTAGCAGCAGAAGATGCAAGGTTCTGAGATCAAGGCTTATACCACAAGGTCTCAGGAGTTGGCAACCTTATGCCCGGGGATGGTGAACGAGATGCACAAGAGGATTGAGCTGTACTTACGTGGTTTGGTTCCTGAAATTCAGAGTATGGTGACAGCCTCTAACCCTTCCACCATAAAACAGGCTATTCGGTTAGCCCACAGGCTGACCGACCAGGCAATGGAACAAGGGAAGTGATCGGGTAGTGAAAGTTCAATGTTTAATAGTTTTATTTCCGTGTTTTATGAGTAAATTTATGAGAAATAGAGTTACTTTTGGGATTATCTTGTGTTTGTAGGTCAAACATGAAGAATACGAAAAAATTGGAAGAAACGGGACGAGAATTGGAGCTCGAGAAGTAATGATATGATAAACCGAAGTTACACGACAATGGTATCTTAAAATGGGCATAACTTGAGCTAGGAAAGGAGTTACGGGACCCATGACCTATCAATGGAAAGATCTCAAAAAGTTGCACACGAAAATCAAGGTTGTACAGGGGTGTGGCACCATCGACGCCTCCATAGGCGCCACCGACTCCGGGGTCCGCGTTTGTGTTGAGATTTGACCTAAATTGAAGGGATTTAAAAAGGAAAAAACCCTAATACGAATTTTACCTTTTACAACAGCAATCTTGGATGAAAATTAACAATCTTGGATCATTCTCAAGCTCTTCCAACATCAAAATCATCAAATCTACAAGATTCATTCAATTGGCTTTGAAGATTCAATGATGATGTAAGGCTAATTCATTTGTGATTCACTTCGGGGGATGGGTTTGTGCAAGTTTTTATTTTTCTTAGTTTGTAACCTAGATTTGAGATTGGATCTTGAACCTTATAAGTTCATTTGGATTCAATTTACGATTTGATTATTTAAACGGTTTGATTATGCTTAAACCTAATTTTGATATTCTATAACTTTGGTTGTCTTTAATCATTGTGTGATTGATTATTAGAATTAGAGTTTCATTATTCAAATTGGTAATTATATGAATAAGGTCCTTTAAGCTTTAATCCATAATTATCACTTAAATCCTATCATGTGTAAGTCACCATTAATGACTTCTCACTAGGTTTCATTCAAGAAAAATTATAACTTTGCCAAATCTGAATCCTGAAGTGGGTTGTTTTTTCACCAAGATTGTTAAAAACCTAAACTTTTATTTTGTTAATTTGATTCTTTCTCAATTCAATTAATCAAGCAATTTTCTTTTTAATGTTTAGTCTTTTTAGATTAATTATTGCTAGCACTTTTCTGTGATTCCCTGTGGATTCGACACCCTGCTTACCCTTTACCATCAAGGGTGATTAAGTACTCTTTAATACATATTTTTGACCGACCACACGACATCGATCAAAATGGCGCCGTTGCTGGGGAATCGTTGCGCTTAGTGTTAGTAATTATTATTTGTTTTCTTAAAAATCCATAAAAAACTAAAAATATATTTTTTTTTGTTTTTTGTTTTTTTGTTTATTTATTCTTTTGTCGTTCGGAATTACGCATGGTATTTGCTTCTTGGTTGCAGGTAGTTTCTTTGTAGGCTTAGTAGAATCTCAAGAATTTTGATATCATCATGGATTGGAACTGGGACAATGATCCATGTATGTGTTGCGGAAGTCTTTATCATTAGGTTCAAGATTGTCCAATGTTTGAGAGCAAATATGGAAATATAGAAAGAAGATGTTCTGAATACAGGCGACAAATAGTATATGTGAGGGCAAACTACGTATATGAAGAAACCCACTCGTATTATTCATATTATAAACCACCTCCACCATCAAGTTATAAAGAAAATTATCATTCCGACATAGATTACAAATATGCCCAACAGTGGGATCTCAACCACTATGAACCCAAGATGTCATATTTATCAACTTACCAGGAGGAGTATGCTGATTACTATCCTGAATATACTCAGCTAACATATGAAGAAGCTCAAGATTCAGTGAACTCTGGCGTTGATGAAATCTTGAACATGTTGGTAGAAATGAAAAAAGAAAACAAAGATAGAGATAAAGTACTCGAGGTATTGGTTAAGCAGGTTGGCCAACTAGTTGAGGATATGGCTCAACTAAGACAAGAGCAATCTGAGTTGGATGATGGTATCGTGATTGATGGTGATGTGGTTGAAGAGGTTACCAGACTTCAAGAACATGAATTTGTGTGTTTAAAGCTGATAGAAGGCATAACACCATTAGAGGAGCCAAAGCCTAAAATAATCCAAGTTAATACCTATCCCTCCCCCATACTTATTACTCCAAGCAATAAAGTCGAAGAAGAGGGTTTGAGGATAAAGAAAAAGATGGTTGCATTACAAGGCATTGGACAAATTATCATAAAGTGGCTCCGCAACAACTATTCAATAGACTTATCGAACATTGGGAAGCAACTATGGAACTGGCATGTCAACTACCGAGCATTTGTCGGGAATTCGGTAGGCAAATGTGCACTTAAACCACCATAACAAATATCAGGTACGGTCTGGCTGAAGACCTAAAACTTAGCGCTACTTGGGAGGCACCCAAGGTATTTTGTGTTTTTTCGTCTTTTTTTTGTTTATTTATGATTTTATTTTATTCTATTTTATTTTAAGAACATTATGGGTGTGTTCACTAGAAACCCTCACAAGACTACACTCGTCCACTCGGGTCTATCGGATGGTTTAAAAGGCTTGTTGCATATGCTAAATGCAACCGTGATTCCTACGAAAGTGAGTTTAGGACTTTTATTATTAAAGTGATTTTTTATATTTATTTAAAAAGCTAACTATTTTTAATTAAATTTCCACTTAAAAGTTGCATTGAGGACAATGAAATGCTTTAAGTGTGGGGAAGGGATGCATTATTGATTTAAATATGAGGTGCTAATCATGAAGTGATAAGTTCGCTTGTACACGGGTTTTAGTATGTTTTGTAGATTAGTGGACGGGATGTTGAAGATCACTAGTACAATTGAATATCTTGCCATAAAGATATAACCAGGTGCATTTGTTTCCCTTATTAATTGTTAAAAATAGTTAATTTGTAGTTAGTTTTCATTTTCGGTTATTGATGGTGAGTCCCCGACTGATTGTAAATGGGTTTGTGAATATGATAAGATTGGGTATGATCTTAAAATTCTCTTGTTTCCATACCAATAGTAAAGTTTAGTTAGCATATTAGGGGCAATGTACATCTCAAGTGTGGGGATGAGAGGATTTGGTAAAAGTTTTTAGAAAAAGTAAAAAAAAAGCTATTTTTTTTGCAAATCTTCAAGTGAAGTTTATTGTGTTTAAAGACCAAAATTTTCAATGTAAATCACTAGCTTGTTGCTTATCAAAAGATTGGTGTAGATCCTAGGTCATGGTCATATTCTTTAAGTTGGAAGATAAAGTATTTCTAGTGGGTCGTTTTTGAAATGTTAAGGATGCCTGGTTAGGGTTAACAAGCTTTTCATATAATAAAATCATGTGCATATCGGTAGCCAAAATTCCTACTTGGTGAGATTTTGAGCCTATTACTTAAGACATAATCATATATATTCATTTGTTGAGGGTAGGCCATATAGCACTCTTGTTGCATAACTTGAATTGTTGATGCATAGCAAGACTATAAGCAAGGTGTTTGCACACAAATGACAAAGGCAACTTAAGAACCACTTTACTTGTTATCTTTTGTTATTGTTATCCATCCTAACCCTTAGTAGCCGTGTCGAGCCTTAAACCATTCTTTTGTTAAACCCGATATATAAAGCCCAAATTGTTAGTTGATAACCGACCGTTAAACCGTTCAAAGTAAAAGAGCATCCGAAGTCAAGCATATAAAAAAATTGAAAAAAATAAATAAAAAAAAAAGGAGAAAAAGTAGTGGTTCGAAAAGGATCAAAGTGATTTAGCTCCGAGAGTCATGATAATATGGATGGTTTGACGGTTTGGGTTATATTTCTATTTGTGTTAGCCATTTAAAAAAAACAAAACAAAATCTCCTACCCGTAACAAAGACCAAAAACCCGTAAGTCCTTTAGACGTGTGCAAGATCTATGCAAGTGGTGGAGATGTGATTGCTATACAAGCTTATGTGGATAAGATGATATATTGGGTTATTGAGTGATTATACTAGTACATATTTTACTAGTCCAGATATAAACTGAGAAGAGTGAATTATTATGAGGGGTTTGTGCATGAGACTAAAAATTAAAAGCACGTTAAACCTAGTTGGGTAAATTCCTCGTTTACTTGAATATAATTAACTTTCTAGAATGTAAATCTATTGAACAATGTAAGTCTAGCCAATAAGGGCATGACCTTGGACCTTAAATGATTTTTAATAAGTGATTAGTGATGTATATTATCAATGATAGTTTTATAAATTACAATTGAGCTTTGCTTGAGGACAAGCAACAGGTAAGTGTAAGGATTGTGATCGGGTGGTGAAAGTTCAATGTTTAATAGCTTTATTTCTGTGTTTTATGTGTAAATTTATGAGAAATAGAGTTACTTTTGGGATTATCTTGTGTTTGTAGGTCAAACGTGAAGAATACGAAAAAATTGGAAGAAACGGGACTAGAATTGGAGCTCGAGAAGTAATGATATGATCAACCGAAGTTGCACGACAATGGTATCTTAAAGCGGGCATAACTTGAGCTAAGAAAGGAGTTACGGGACCCACGACCTATCAACGGATATATCTCAAAAAGTTACACACAAAAATCAAGGTTTTACAGAGGGGTGGTGCCACCGACGCCTCCATAGGCGCCACCGACGCCGGGGTTCGGGTTTTTGTTGAGATTTGACCTAAATTGAAGGGATTTAAAAAGGAAAAAACCCTAATATGAATTTTACCTTTTACAACAGCAATCTTGGACGAAAATTAACAATCTTGGATCATTCTCAAGTTCTTCTAACATCAAAATCATCAAATCTACAAGATTCATTCAATTGGCTTTTGAAGATTCAATGGTGATGTAAGGCTAATTCATTTGTGATTCACTTCAGGGGACGGGTTTGTGCAAATTTTTATTTTTCTTAGTTTGTAACCTAGATTTAAGATTGGATCTTGAACCTTTTAAGTTCGTTTGGATTCAATTTATGATTTGATTATTTAAACGGTTTGATTATGCTTAAACCTAATTTTGATATTCTATAACTTTGGTTGTCTTTAATCATTGTGTGATTAATTATTAGAATTAGGGTTTTATTATTCAAATTGGTAATTATGTGAATAAGGTCCTTTAAGCTTTAATCCATAATTATCACTTAAATCCAATCATGTGTAAGTCACCATTAATGACTTCTCACTAGGTTTCATTCATGAAAAATTGTAACTTTGCCAAATCTGAATCCTGAAGTGGGTTGCTTTTTCACCAAGATTGTTAAAAACCTAAACTTTTATTTCATTAATTTGATTCTTTCTCAATTCAATTAATCAAGCAATTTCCTTTTTAATGTTTAGTCTTTTTAGATTAATCGTTGCTAGCACTTTCCTGTGATTTCCTGTGGATTCGATGCCCTACTTACCCTTTACTATTAAGGGTGATTAGGTACTCTTTAATATATATTTTTGACCGACCACATGACATCGATCGGGAAGCTACCCAAACGGGGCGCGGTGGCTAGCTTACCCGATAACAAGCGCAAGTAGGAAAACACTAGTAATAAAGGTTCCTCATCAAACAGTCAACCTCAGCAGCTACAGCAGAAGAAATTTGATAACAATCGAAGTTTCAACCACGGATCTTCTTCAGCACCAGGACAAGGAGGATACGTGGGGAAGTATCCTAAATGTAACCGATGCAACTACCACCACACTGGCAGGTGTGACAATTTTTGATGTCAGCGTTATGGGAAGGCTGGACACGCAGTAAAGGATTGTCGTGGTGAGTTGATGAAGAAGCCCCAGCAACCCCAAGAAACACCAAAAGGTTGATTTGAATGTGGAAAGGAAGGACACTACAAGAGGAATTATCCTCAGTTGAAGAAAAACGAGAATGATGCTGGCAACGGTGGAAACAACAACCACGGCAATGGTGACAACAATGGTGGCAACAATGGGGGAGCTAAAGGGAAAGCCTTTGTCATGGGTTCAGGTGAGGCTCTAAATGACCCTACTACTGTTACTGGTAAATTTCATGTTAATAGTCATTTTGCTACTGTATTGTTTGACACTGGAGCCGATAGAAGTTTTATCTCTACTACATTTTAGTAGTCTCTTAAGTGATATACCTTCTATGTTGGAATCTAAATATACCGTAGAATTAGCCGATGGTAAGCAAATCTACATTACACACATCCTTAAGGGTTGTAAGATAGAACTTACTGGTCATACCTTTGATATCGACCTCATGCCTGTTACACTTGGGAGTTTCGATGTGGTCGTGGGCATGGATTGGCTGTCCGAGAAGCAGGCGGAAGTTATTTGTCACGAGAAAGTTATCCGCATTCCTCTGCTGGACGGGAAAATTCTCTCGATTAAAGGCAAGAAAGGTGGTGCTATGATAGGCATCATATTCTTTATGAAAGCGTAGAAGTGGCTACACAAGGGTCGCTTAGCCATATTAGCCCTTGTAACTGACAGACAACAGGAGGAAAAGAAGATAGAGAATATTTCGGTAGTTCGTGACTTTCCAGAGGATCTGCCTGGACTATCACCTTATCGTCAAGTTGAGTTTCAATTTGATTTGACTCCCGGAGCAGCTCCGATTACGAGAGTACCTTACCGGTTAGCCCCGAACGAACTGCAGGAACTATTTGCACAACTTCAAGAGCTGTTGGATAAAGGGTTTATTCGATCGAGCACATCACCGTGGGGAGAACATGTTGTCTTTGTTAAGAAAGAGGATGGCACATTTCGAATGTGTATCGATTACAGAGAATTGAACAAAGTTACAGTCAAGAATCGATACCCTTAGCCTTGTATAGATGATTTGTTTGATCAACTCCAAGGATCAAGCTATTATTCTAAGATTGATTTGAGGTCAGGCTACCATCAACTGAGAGTTTGAGAGGAAGACATCTCAAAGACCGTATTCCGTACACGTTATGGTCATTATGAGTTCTTGGTCATGTCATTTGGGTTGACAAATGCACCAGCAGTATTCATGGATCTCATGAATCGTGTGTGCAAACCCTATCTCGATCAGTTTGTTATCATATTTATTGATGACATATTGATCTATTCTAGGACCAAGGAGGAACATGAGAAGCACCTACGTCTAATCTTGGAATTACTTAGAAAGGAACAACTGTACGTCAAGTTTTCCAAGTGTGATTTCTAGATTCGTGAAGTGCCATTTCTGGGTCACATTGTTAACGAAAAAGGAATACATGTGGATCCTGCAAAAATTATGTCTTCATGCAACATGACAAGGTGATAGCCTATGCTTCGAGACAACTGAAGGTGCACGAGAAGAACTACACCACCCATGACTTGGAACTGGGTAGGGGTGTTCAAAAATATCCGAATCCGAATCCGAAACCGTATCCGAAATATCCGAAAATCCGAAATTCGGATATCCGAAATTTCGGATTCGGATAGTGATTTTGAGAATTTTTGGATATTTCGGATATCCGAAATATCCAAAATATTTTTATAAAATTTTAAAAATATTAAATATTAATTAAATATTTCGGATGTTTTTAGATATTTAGGATATTTTAATAAAAAACTTCGAATATCCGGAAAGAATTTCAATAAAAAACTATTATATTTTTATAAAATTTATTAAATAATACAAAATTTTTTTTAATTCGGATATTCGAACGGATATCCGAATCCGAGTCCGAAATTTCGGATATTCAAAATTCGATTGAAGATCATACCGATGACTTCAATAAGTTGATTATTGATTTGGAAAATATCGAAATAGAGTTGGATGAAAAGGATCAAGCAATTATATTCTTGACCTCTTTATCCTAACACTATGAACACTTTATGGATACTCTGCTGTATGGTAGAGATTCTCTCTCAATGGAGGAAGTGTTGGCTGCGCTAAACTCAAGAGAATTGAAGAAAAGGTCCGGTCTGAAAGAAGAAGGTAGAGAAGCTCTCTTCACGAGGGGAAGATCAGACTATAGGGATTGAAGGGGGAATAGGCCAAGAAACCAGTCCAGGTCCAAGTCAAGATTCAAGAAGAGGTGTTTCCTGTGTCACTCAAAAAAGCATCTGAAAAAGGACTACCCGGAGTTAAAGAAGAAGAGGAATGAATCCAGTAGCTCCAAGAGTTCAACAAATTACACCCAAGTCGATGAAGATTCTAAAGGGTATGAAAGTGCAGATGTTTTGATGGCAGTCAATACCAATACAATGCAGGGGTGGGTGTTGGACTCTGGGTGTTCTTTCCACATGACACCAAATAAAGACTCATTCACTGAACTCAATATCAAGAAAGGAGGCACATTTAAACTGGGTGATGATAGGGATTGTGAAATACATGGCAGAGGATCAGTGCTGTTCAGACTTCATAATAGCACTAAGCTGAAGCTGGATGAAGTAAGGTATGTCCCTGATCCCAAAAGAAGTTTGCTGTCCATGGGTACTTTTGAGAAATCAGGATGTGTTATGAGTCTTAAAAATAGGAAAGCTAAAGTGATTCAAGGGTCCTTGGTTATGCTGTCTGGTACTAGAATGGAAAACAAGATATACACTTTAGATGGCGAGTCTATAGTGGGGAATATATCATTGTCAGTTGTAGTAAATGAGCAAGCCACCTTATGCACAAGAGACTAGGTCATATCAGTCAACTAGGATTAGTTGAATTGAGTAGACAAGGAGTACTTCCTGGTATCTCAAGTTGTAACGTTGGTTTCTATGAGCATTGCATTGTTGGCAAGGCTTATTGGGTGAAGTTTAACCATAGGACTTAGAGAACTAAAGGTCTGTTGGATTATGTTCACTCAGATCTTTGGTGACCTGCACAGCACATGTCATTAGGTGGAGCATACTACTTCTTATCACTAATTGATGATTACTCAAGGAGAGTATGGGTTTATCCTTTGAAAAGGAAATATGAGGCTTTTCAAAAGTTCAAAGAGTGGAAGGCTTTGGTGGAAAACCAAGTAGAAAGGAAGGTGAAAAGGCTAAGGACCGATAATGGCCTAGAGTTTTGCTGTGGAGAATTCAATAGTTATAGTAATGATCAGCGCATAGCTAGGCATCTCACAGTGCCTGGCACTCCACAGCAAAATAGACTTGTGGAGAGAATGAGCAGGACACTTCTGGATAAAATGAGGTGCATGTTATCTAGTTCAGGGCTACCCAAGTCATTTTGGGCTGAGGTTGTGTCCATAGCAGCTTATCTAGTAAATAGATCACCAAGTGCTGCTTTAGATAAGAAAACTCCAATGGAGGTATGGTCAGGTGTCAGTGTAAACTATAACAACTTAAAAGTTTTTAGGTTGTTAGCTTATGCTCATGTTAACCAAGGGAAATTAGAGCCTAGAGCTCAGAAGTGTGTCTTCTTAGGTTTCTCTGAAGGAGTAAAGGGTTATAGATTGTGCAAGCTGGAAAATTCTAAATTAATTATCAGCAGAGATGTTACATTTAATGAGAATGTAATGTACAAGGAGTTAATTGGAGATCAGGGGAGCAGGAGTGCCCACGAGGCAGGTCATATTGGAGTTCAAGTGGAGGTGGAGTTACAACCTTATGATGGTTTGCAAGAGAAAGAAACCAGTGAGGGGGTGTCCACCAAGTCTCCTGAATACAGCCTGGCAAAGGATAGGCCTAGAAGACAAGTGCAGCCACCTTTAAGGTTTAGAGAGGGGGATGATATTTCGGCTGTTGCTTTCATGACAGCTGAAGGAGATGCAGTCTTAGAGCCGTTGACCTTTGAAGAGGCATTAAAGTCCAAAGACCATGATAAATGGTTGGCTGCCATGGAGGATGAAATGGCTTCTTTACATAAGAATAAATCCTGGGAGCTTGTACTTAGGCCATCAGATCAAAGGTTGATAGCCTGCAAGTGGTTATTCAAGTTGAAAGATGGAGTTGGTGCAGATGAGAAGCCTAGGTATAAGGCAAGACCGGTAGCAAAAGGATTTACACAGAAAGCTGGTGTGGATTACACTGAGATATACTCACCAGTGGTTAAGCATACATCAATCAGGGTTGTGCTTTCAATTGTTTCTAGTGAAGACATGGAACTAGAACAATTGGATGTAAAAACTATCTTTTTACATGGTTTCTTAAGATGAAAAGATATACATATCTCAGCCAAAGGGTTTTGAAGTAGAAGGACATGAAGACAAGGTTTGTTTATTGAAGAAGTCATTGTATGACTTGAAACAATCACCAAGGCAATGGTATAAGCGGTTTGATGACTATGTAACAACTCATGGGTTCAAAAGAAGTTTTTATGATGATTGTGTCTATATAAAGGAGTATGGTCATCAACAATTTGTATATCTTTTGCTATACGTGGATGATATGCTTATTGCTTGCAAAGACAAAGATGAAATAGAAGCTACTAAGAATCTGCTAATGTCTGAGTTTGAGATGAAGAATCTTGCTGAGGCTCGAAAGATTATTGGGATGGAACTTACAAGAGATAGAGGGAAAAGACAGTTGAAGATATGTCAAAGCTCTTATTTGTTTAAAGTGTTAAAGGACTTTGTAATGGATAAAAGTAAGCCTGTGACTTGTCCTCTTTCTCAGCAATTCAAGTTATCAGCTGCTGATAGTCCTCAAACAAATAAGGAGGAAAGTTTCATGTCAAGAATTCCATATGCCAATTGTCTAATGTACTTATTGGTTTGTAGTCAACTTGATATTGGATATGGTGTTAGCCTGGTTAGCAGATATTTGGGATATCCAGGGAAAATGCATTGGAGTGCTGTAAAATGGATATTAAGGTACCTTAACGGTACTAGAGAGTATGGGATAGTCTATGGGTTAAATACAGTCCAGGATCAAAAGGTGGTAGGATATGTTGACTCTGATTATGCTAAAGACTTGGACAAAGGAAGATCAATTACTGGCTTTGCTTTTCAGTTCTTGGGTAATCTAGTGAGCTGGAAAGCTATGCTGCAATCTGTGGTAGCATTGTCCACTACAGAATCAGAATATATAGCTCTCACTGAGGCTATCAAGGAGGCTTTGTGGTTGAAGAGATTTGTCACAGATTTGGGCTTTGAATCGTGTGTTGTTGTATATTGTGACAATCAAGGAGCAGTTCAGTTGACTAAGAATAATTTTTTTTATAAAAGAACAAAACATATTCGAGTCAATTATCATTTCATTAGGGAAATGATTGGTTCAAGAGAGGCTGAAGTGGTTTATATTGATACAGATTTGAATGCAGCTGATGTTTTTACCAAAGTGTTGCCCTGTTCTAAGTTTCAATTCTGCCTTGATTCCTTGGGGATTGGTTGAATTGGTTTTTAGGTTGACTTCAAGGTGGAGATTGTTGATTATGAATTGTGAAGTCAACCGAAGTCTTCCGAGGTATGATCAAAGTGTCTTCCGAAGTCTCAACTGAAATCTTCCGAAGTATTGATATCTTCCAAAGTTTGTTTTCTTCCGAAGGTTTCTTTAGTTTGGTTATGTTTACGTTAGTTGCAAGTTCACGTTAGTTACAAGTTCAGGGACTAATTGTGACCATATCAATTAGTTCTGGTGCAATTGTGTTTTTCTTAGTATGGTTGTTAATTTTGGTTAACTAACTTTTAGGTCTTTAAAAGGGAGGAGTTGTTGTTCATCGGGGAAGTGATATGATTGTATTCAATTGTGTGATTTCAATAATATTCGAGAGATTCTTGTGAATTCTTGATTTCGATAGATTTGTTCTTCGGGGAAGTGATATGGTTGTTAATTCCCTATGCTTAGGCCTGTTTGCACTTTCGGTCCCCAGGTTTAAAAACTTACAAGATCAGTCCAAAGGTTTGTCAAAACGTAACACAAAAGGTCCCTGACGTGGATGACCGTTATTTTTTTCTGTTAAGTCCTAGTAAAATAACCAAAATACCCCTGACTATTAAAAAAATTAATATTTATGAAATATGAGATCCGCAACTTCATTTTCAACCTTAAAATTCTAACCACCATTACTCTACCAAACCACCACCACCACCATCCTACCAGACCACTATTGCCACCACCCACCGTCGCCCCCACAGTCGCCCACCACCTCATCCCAACTCTCTCTACCTCACCACAACAGTCCCCTCCCTATATCTTCATCTTCATCTTCATCTTTATCTTCATCTTCATCTTCAACCCATCACTACAGCCCACCACCATAACCCATCGCCATCATTTCTTACTCACCGAAACACCACAAAACATCACATGGTAGATCTGTGCTAACAAAAGCATCACCCGTCACCACCATTACAGCTCTAACCTTGATTGGATTCGAGGTGGCGACTAGTGGTGTTGGAGATGGTGGTTGTAGTTCGATGTTGGTAAGGATGGTGGTGGAGTTCTGGTGGTGTTGGAGATGGTGGTTGCAACCTGTGGTGATGGGGATGGTGATTACGTTCTGATGGTGTTAGGGATAGTGGTTGTAGACCGGTGGTGGTGGGGATGGTGATGGTGTTCTGGTGGTATTAAATGGTGGTGGTAAATTGGTGATGTTTAGAGTTTTAAGTTTTCACAAAGGGTAGTTTAGTCACAAAGGGTAGTTTAGTCATTTTCACAAAGGGTATTGAGTTCGCCCTTCAAGGATTTGGGTCTCGTGAATTTCGCCCCCTACACCTTTACTCAAGCTCTACCATTGGAAATAACATTACTACACATACAAAAAATTATGGTCTTTTTATGTATGTGTATAAATTCGTAAAGGTAGGCGTAAGATTTTTACTTGAACCTGCAAATATATGTTTCTTTGGCAAAATTTATACCAGGGCTAACCATTTTACATTTGTAAATTTACATATATACATTGGAGATCATAATGTTCTATATGTACACTACTAGAAAATAAACATTTATTGACACACGATTTATAAAACACACTATTTTTATGACATTTAAAAGTGTATGTCATAAATAAAATATCATCTTTAATAATATTTGAAGAAACAGTGACACACGTTTTATGTGTGTCATCGTTATAATGTTGTAAAAAAAAAACACGGACTTCGTGTCATCTTTTACTGTTATTTTAATATACCATATCCAATTTATACCCTTCATCCTTTCCACTATGCATTTGCAGATCCCCAATTCTCACATCCAGCGTCACTATTCTTTGTTTCATTTGCGCGCTAGGGTTTTAAGCACAACTTGGATGTTGATTTCATTCGACGTTGGGGCTACGAGTTTGAAATTTTCAAATCCAAATCAGGTTAGGGCTACGATTTATGGGTTATTTTTTTATACTTAATTTATGTTTGCAGGTTAAGGCTATGATTTACGGTTTATGTTGATTTCGCCGCTCAGTTGTTGACGACGCCGTGCCTGTCATGTCGAATCATCTTTAAAGTTTTTGTGTTGGTTGGTATTTGATAGAGAACGATTCGAAATGGTCAATCTCCCTATAGACCCGTTGAGTGGTTTAGGCTCCAAAGAACAAAGATGACAAAATATAGACACAATATTTTGATCCAATTTTCTGCTTAATCTTCGTAACAATAACAATGATCCTTTTGAAGACTTACAATAGAACTATATAGAAAACATTGATATAATGGAAGTAAATTAACTACCCACTACAATCACTACTTTACTAATAAAGAGATTAACAAACTAAAAGGAAAATAATAATAATAATAACAAAAAATAAGAACGTAGGCTGCATGGCAGCGGGTATTGGGTCAGGGGTTGACCCAGGACCACTTGGATCGTATCAGTATTCGACTGATTTAGATGGTTCCCCATGGGTAATTTCATGCGATTGCTGTTGGATTTGGTTTCAATATGTCGATTCTACTTTTCACTTAGAGTTTTTGTTATGCGTGTAAAGTGGTTGACCCATTCTTTGTTTTCTTTGTAAAGTGGCAATTGATATCAAGGGTTGACCCACTCTTTGTTTTTTTTTTTTTGTAAAGTGGTTAACTTTAATTTTAATTGAAGAGGAGATGATGGAGGCACAAGTTAATGGGTTATGGGTAAACAGCTTGAGCTAAAATTTTATTGTGTCTTCTTTTCTAACAAGAGCTACAATTTTACACTATTAATAAAATCTTCATCTTCGAGCTCCTTTAAAGATTGTGATAGGTTATCTTATGTTTTATTTATGTGTCTCTGTAGTCTTTAATGGTTTAGGCTCAATACGTGTTTAATTTGACAACTTCAGATGATATAGATGTTGCACGTAGATGATTATTGTCATATATTTTAAAATTTTGCTCTTGTTGTGCATTGATTTAATGTTTGCATCTGTTGTTTTAATTGTCGAAGCTATTTCCTATACTCGGTGTCCTCTGTTCTTCTAAAGTGTGTGTTAAATCTAAGGTTCTATGTCGCCATTAAGTTTATTGCTAATTGTTCTTTTTATTGAATCTTATACCTTATACGTAGAACCGAATAGTTCAAAACAAAATTGGTTGTTAATGTTTCCCTACTTTCATGGGTATCGTTTTTATAGTAGAAAATAAGTTAGTGTTTAGGGACAAGCTTTGGATACTAGAGCTTCATGGAGTCGTAGCTCGGTGTGGAAAGTTGCTGATAAACACCCAGGTTGTTCATTGTTATATAATCTTTTTGCATCTTTTTTGTCGTTAAATATGTAGTTTGTTGAGTGATGTTATCAATAAATAAATACCATTTTTCCTCTGCGAGTATATGATAGAAACATTAATTAATAGCATTACCACATAATAAATGTATGTTGTATTCTGCTGTGTAAGTTTGTGTTTTTTTAAAATAGTAGTAGATAGGATTTACAAAACATGAGCTGGATCAGTAGTTTTGCATTATGTCTGTGGATCTATGTTAACTGGATTAAGGGGGTGATATTTTGATAAAAAATTGTTTGATTCTTACACAAATATCTATGATGTTTTTTGTTCTTTGTGTAGGTGAGGAGAAGAAACAAAGTATGTTTTCATTTCATCTCTTCAATATTTTTAAAGAAAATGTAGCTTTTAAGGCGCATTATGCTTTATCAATCTATCGTACACAAGAATGTATAATGTTCTTTATTTTGTATAATGTCTGTATGGATGTTTATCTATTTTTTAAAGAAAGACTAATGTATCACATACATGCAGTCAACGTGAAATTATCTGTGGCTTTTTGTTCTCTTTGTTACTAATTGTTGAAACCTAATATTTGAACTCAAAGTTGGACTCTTTATCTGTTGTTTTTTTTTTAAATAATGTATAATGAATGGTAATGTATATTTGAGACGGAGTATTGTAAATAAGTAATATGTATAACTTATTCCCCCTATGATGATAATGACACAATAACGTCATTGTGTCTTTCATAATGACAAAGACACAATGACGTCATTGTGTCTTTTATAAATGACACAATAAAAAAAAACGTTAATTTTTTGTATTTTTTTATTTTTCGTTTATTTTTTTTCTTAGTGAGGACGGCTAGGGGAACAAAAGCTCGAAATTACTTTTTTGAAATTCGATTTAGATTGTGAGATATAATTTTTATATGACTTTTTTTGACTCATTGTGTTTTATCACATTTTGTAGCAAAAATATACTTTTTATTTGAAACTTTTTTTTATGATAAAAAAATTTGTATGTTGTCGAGCTTTGATTTTAAATGAATTGTTCCCTTGGTGTTATTGTGGCTTTACTTGACCCAAGTCATGTTTAATTGAAATTGCTTATCTGTGTAATGTATTTTGATTTTTGGTAATAAGGTTTTAAGGGTATTTGGGATTTGCTTATTGGTAATTGCATTAGCACCTTAAAAAGGATCACCAATCTAAAAAATAGGTTAGATTTAGATCTAACTCTGGTTATGGTCATTTCAAGTAGCATATTCTATTAAGTATTTAGATAAGATCCATCTTTTCTGTTAAGTCTTTTGATACTAAAAATTTATCAACCACTCAAGTAGCATAAGTATATTTAAACTCTATATATTGCATCCCAGAACTTTAAAGTTTATTTTAATGGTTGATGAAAGAGTTAGAAATTTGAATGTAAGCCAAATTGTGTTTTATTGAATTTACTAAACTCCAATTTTATATGGTTCTATTTTTTCCTAATTTTTTAGGTTGAGAGAAGCAAAGATGAGTACACAGATGCTGATATTGATGAAATCCGCGGATAATGGTCATCTTTTGTCGCAAACTTTTTTTTCCGTTGACATTTTGTATCGAACTTGTAATGGAATGATTAACTTTGTTACTTATGTGTTATGAAATATTGTATGGAACAATGTTGTCTTGTAATATATGTAGTTTATTTTGTATTATGTTATAAAAACTATGACAGACATGCAAATGTGTAATTGCAGGTTTAAAATGATCGTGGGTAATTGCAGGTTACAATGACACGCATTTACGACACACAAATGCGTGTTATTTTTATTTGTGACAGAAAAATTCTTGACACGCATTGCGTGTCATAAATGTGTGTCAATAATGTGTTTATAAACAGATGACAAACAAATGCATGACATCTCTATTTATGACAGGAGCTTTCTTGACAGGTTTTTGCGTGTCATCTATACTCTTTTATGACACGCATTTATTAAAAGTATATTTTCTAGTGTCAGATAGAAAGAGGGACCCCAAAGAGCCTTCTTTACCACTTTAGGGGGGTAATAATGTTATTCAAACAAAAAAATAATGATTTTTATTATTTTGACGGGTTTTCGTAAGTTCTCGTAATAACGTAGGGTTCTCATTTAAATTACCCTTATTTTATTTACTAATAAGTCGATATATATGCTTGAATGGGATAGTTAATTAAAAAGTCTTTAAAGTATGAGAAGCTAAGAACTGAACAGAAGTCATCACGTATTCCAAGGGGTGATGAGTAAAAGCGTCCAACACAACTTAAAATTTAGCACGTGATTACACTCGAGTCTCACGATTGTCGCATTTGCTAATGCACCCTTGAAAAACTTGACACACGCACTGTTAGAAAATCTTAACGTATTGTTATACGCACCCCGCTCAAAGCCGTTCAAAAAAATAAAAGTTGGAAACAAACTGTTAGCATGACATTACTGACCATTTGATTAACTTCACCAGTATGACAAAATTAGTTCACGACAATTTCTTGATGTAAGTAGTTGTAAATGTTAACTTGTAGGAAACATGATCTTTGGTGAAGATGATAATGCCCTGATTCATGTTATGATACCTTGAGTCTAATCAATGATTATTTGGAAAAACAATGCTAAATAGTCGTTTATAAAGAATATTAAAGATCTCTCATAATGATTATTAGTTATATAATTCATGTACTCTTCCTATATTTACAAGTACTTCCTTCAAGTAATTAGTTATTTGATTCAAGAGGAATACCTAAGATGTTCATGAGGAAAAATGCTAAATGGTGCTCATGTATCGTTGAAAAACTTGTTGCATGCAGTGTTAAAAAACAATAACGTATTCTTATACGCACCTCGCTCTCGAAGCTTTAAAAATATTCTGACGTATTGGTTCAACCCGTCTCAAGCCGCCGCTCAAAGTAGTTAGTGCATCGGTGTTAGAGATAGTAAATACAAGATTCAGGGGTAATACAATGATTTAAACATAAATAATTACATGTGTCAGTATTATCTCCCACTCTCCTTTATTTTTCACCAATCTCTCTCTCCAATCCTAGTTCTTCTATGTGCATGAGTTGAATTAGCGACGGATTCAGGGACATATTATTATGGAGTTACTATTTCTAGATTCTCCAATTTTATAGAAGCATACATAAAAATTTCCGGGTCAATGCGGGTTTGTTATATGATGAAAATACTATACAAGAAAACGAAATATCATCATTAGAATGTAAAAAAAACACATTTTATGATTATTGGTATTTAGTGGGTACCAGGAACAAGCTTATTTAATTCTGAATCACGGGCTTTACAGGTATTGAGTATTTAGTGAGAGTGGGCTTATTTGGTTATTTAATTAATCAACTTATGGTTTTTTTTTTTCCAAATTTTAGTTTATATATAACTTTTTATAACTAATAAAGTTATAATATAAAAAACATATTTGTCACTCGAAAAATCTATACATACATCTTTGTATACATGCAGTAATTCATTATGAACTGATCATTGTATTTAAGGGTGGGGGTAGAGTTGCACAAAACGGGTTTGGGCCGGACCTGGGCCGGACCCGGGCCCGGGTACAAACCGGGTTTGGGCCCAACCGGGTTTTTTGTACCCGGGTATTGGTGAACCCGGGTCGGGTTCAGCGAGATACAAACCCTACCCGGTATACCCGGGTAGGGTCGGGTCGGGTTCGGTTCGGGTATGAAACCCGGGTTCAACCGGGTTTTTGCCTTTTTTTTTTTTTTTTCTTTTTTTCTTTTCTTGTGTGTGTGTCGAACACCGGGTCGTATGTTTTTCTTTTCTTATATTTTCTTTCCTTTTTTTTCTTTTTATTTTTCTTTTCCTAACCGGGTTCACTTGAATGACAAAAATTTAAACAACTTAATATATAAATATATACAAATCTTGAGCAGAAAATGTTACACTTATAATATACAAATATTAAATACTTTTTATATAAAACATTTGAATGACAAAGAAATTTAAAAAGAACATGAAAGACATATAATATTAAAACAACTTAAAAATAACAATATCGTCTAATTTTATCTACTACGAGATGCTTGATCAAATGCTAATTCTTCATCGGATATGCCAGAAGATACTCCGTCTTCTACCTCTTCATCATGTACTTTAGCTTCGAGTGTAATCTCGTCTTCGAGGCTTGTTTGGTCTTGTATACGATCCGTTGCGTCTAAGTGATCCTTTAAACAAATGCACATCTCCACTGCTTCCGGAGTTAGTCTTGTTCTTCGTAATGATATTACCCTGCCACTAAGAGAAATGCACATCTCCACTGCTTCCGGAGTTAGTCTTGTTCTTCGTAATGATTTAAACGAGGTACTAGCACTTGAGGTTGATCCGCTTGGCATGGTTATGTTTACGTTAGGCCCATATCTATTTAAATAAAAATTATAAATTGTTTTCAAACTATGATTAAAATTTTCTTTTGCCTCGTTTGAAAAATCAGGGTTTTCGTCATGCATATCCAAATTGTCATTTATCTCATCTATCAAACATTCAACCCCCGCAACATTTAGAAACGGATTTAAAGCGGCGGCACACGTAAAAACGGGTGGTAAGTCCTTAAAATATTTTTTAAACTTTTCTTTCATTGGTTCTATCATTTGATTAAACATATTATTTTTATTTTGAAAATTTTTAAAATTCAAAGACATAAAATATAGTTCTTGAAGCACCGAATAACTAGTGGAATAATAAACTCCTGATAATTTTGTTGTTGAGTTTTTAAAAACCTCAAGAAACTCGGATAGACGTTGAAGATTCTCCCAACCCGCATCCGGAAATGGGTCGGCTTCACCATTATCCGAAAGACTATTATGAAAAGTTTTCAAAGTGCCCTTTTGTTTTAAAGCACATTCAAGCATGTGACAAGTCGAATTCCACCGAGTAGGTACATCCCAATTAGGACCTAAAAATCTAGAGTGCGTATCCTTACAAAGTTGTTTATAATCTTGATATCTTCTTCTACTTTTTTTAAAAACGTCATGTAACATAAATCGAAAAGATGTAATAAAGTTATTAACATATTGCCCGGATAGTCCGTCTTGCATTACTAAATTAATAATATGTGCAACACAACGAGTATGGAAAAAATCACCGTTTGCAATCGGAAGATATTTTAATTTAAATTTTTCAACCGCGGTTGTGTTGTTAGAGGCGTTATCAAATACAATTGAAAAAAGTTTATTTTCTAATTTAAAAGTACTTATTACATTATCTAAAAAGTAAAACAAAAATTCTCCGGTGTGTGGATGTGAAAAAAGATCAAATGCAATCGTACGTTTCATCAATTGCCATGAATTGGGATCCACCCAATGAGCGGTGACGCAAAGGTACGATTCGGGTAAACCGTGTGGAGCCTACCAAACGTCACTAGTTAAGTTTACACCGGTAGTTAAATTTTCAAATAATACAATTAAATCATTTTTTGCTTGTTTCCATAATTTTAAACAATAACGTCTAAGTGTAGTACGACTTACGTGAGTGTAACGAGGTTGAAGCGTCTCTCGAATTAAGTTGGTCAACCGAGGATTGTCGAAGTGACTAAAAGGCAAAGCTTCTTGAATCACGAACTTCGCCATTCGATCTCGAACCGTATTAACATCGTAATTAAAGATTCCACCGTCTCCACCCAATTGTGTTTGTTGTGAATCCGGATTACTTTTCGACGACTTACAAAACTTCTTGCTAATGTGTTTGTTTAAAGTCGTGTTAGAATCTTTAGCAAGCAAAGCTCCACAAAACTTGCAACGAGCCTTTACAGACCCGTCACTCAACTCAACCATATCCCAATTGCACCAAACATCCATGTTACGATTGTGTGCAAGAACACGAACGACGGTTGGAGCGTTGGACGAACCTTGACCAACGGAAGATTGTGAGTGAGCCATATCAAGATTGAAGAGAGTGAAAGTGTAAAACGAGAGAGTGAACGTGTAAAACGAGAGTAAACGAGAGTATTTTTTGCGTTTTTTGCATATATTTTTGCGTTTGAGACTTGGGTACTAAACCATATCAACCAAAACCTATTTATACTAACTTATAGGGCAAAAGTGACCAAAAAAACGGTCACAAATCGAAGGTAACGGCTATATAGCCGTTAAAAAACGGCCACTTTAAAAAAAAAAAAAAAAAAAAAAAAAAAACGGTCGAAACCGGGTCCAACCCGGGTTCAACCGGTTCCGGGACGGGTCGGGTTCTAAGAAATTCTAGAAAATCATACCCGGTTCCAACCCTACGGGTTTTTTTCGGGTCCAACCCGGGTATGCATATACCGGGTCGTACCCGTACCCGGTTCCGGGTCGGGTCCGAACCCGATTTTTATGCCCAGGTCTAGGTGGGGGTGGTGTTCGCGCCAGGTTAGCACCCGGTACTTGTTAATATATAATTGACCTACAACAAACACATGACATGTGAGAATCCCAGGTTCCTGGATTTTTGTGAATTTCTTATTGAATCAAAATAATTATACAATTGATTTCCGTAACGTCTTAACTTTAGATTTTAGCTTCCGGACTCGTCGGTCGAATTAAATAGGTTCAATGATTTTCCTGCCGTACAAAATAAATAGTTTTTTTTTTGTTTTATTTATTTATTTATTATTTTTTTTTTACATCTTTGACCTTTTGATTCCCTATACACCTACTTGGATTCCTGCAATATCTTATTTCGTTTTTTAGCTTCCCATAATCGTTGAGTTTTGATTCCATAGCGCAAACTCCTTTGGTATAGATTATCAATTTATATTTTCTTTAAACTTACATTTCATGACTATATCATGACTTTGAGTTCGAATCTCAATGCTTATATGTATCTTTTTTTGCCCATGTTCTATTTTTTAACAAAATCTCTTACTCCTAAACATCATCTAATTAACCTTCACTTCTAAGGATTCAAACCAAAAGTCCAAAACCCTTTCTATAAAGTGAAAATCATCAATGTCACTATGTGACAAGTTTATGGATTTTGTTATTACTTATTATATACTTGTGGAGGGCGTGTGCCGATGTTAAGACGATTATTTTGATTGCATTGTTCGTGGTTTAGGAGAATTGAAAGGGAGAAAAGAAGAAAACATTGACATTGATGATTGATTGCGAGAAAACTATATGTTGAAGACAGAAACATGGAAATTGCATCGCTGGAGAAGTTTGTTTAAAGAGAGATGGTTTCATGTGTTTCCAATTAAGCATTCACGTATTCTAGTGTTGTATAGTAATCATCAATTCATCGATTTAGACTATTTCTTAATTTGTTCTTGTTCATTATGAATTCTATTCATGTTTTTCCGGTTCTTTATTCTCGACAATATCACCTTCAAAACTCATCAATCATCATTTTTTATTCACTAGTACATAAAAATAGTCTTTTATAGCAATTACACATAGCATATACGGCGTTTAGTGAAGCGATGTATAACTATACGCTGTTTAAATTAAAAATTCTTTTTACAGCGTAAAGATAAAGCGATGTAAAATTAATAATCTTTTTAAAATAAATTTTTAATAATGTTTTTACAACGCTTGCTCAATATACATTTTACAGCGTTTTTTTATGTTTTTTTCTTTTTATTTTTTTATATTTTTTCTTTTTCAATACGCTTTTATATCGTTTTCAAGAATAATATTTACAATGGTTTTTTACTCTCTTTTACATCGTTTTTTTTTCTATTCATTGTCTAGGTATTATTGTTTTGTATTTTTTTAATTTTATAACCAAACAAAAAAAAACATATATTTATAGATAGATCACATAAACTTATATTTACAAATGTTCAAATAGAAAATACATTAGTACAAGTATTTACAAATTTACAAATGTCGAAATATTTTCACAAACTAGTGTACAACTAATATATCTTTGTAAATCGATAATATAAATTACATCAATACCAATATCAAGAATCTTCTTAGGAAATTGTATCAGTTTTAACACTTTCATTTTTGGTTCTCAACCTGCCCTGCAAAATATAATATTTCTTATCTTAACAACTTAAAAGATATGATGAAAGAAACATGAGAATGAAAAAAACAAAAACAAGTAAAGAATATTTGACTTCACCTAGTTGTTGTCTTAAAATTTACACTTTAATCTTAAACTCTAACTGGAAAATAAATCCACAACTTATCCAAGAATCATTGAAAATTTTAAATGCCTGACGCACAAAAACAATTGCTCGCTAGTATCTTGATCATCAATTGATCATTAAACCCTGCGGCAAAAGGATCACAAATTGATGTCAAAAGTTCTAACTAACATGCAAATATAATCAATATTTATATATACCTGTAAATGTTCAAGCATCTTAAAGTTTAGACCTTTAGTCAAAATTACAAAAAGCCTCACTCTTTATCATATGAGATACTGTTAGAATTAAAGAAACAAATATGATTGAAAACTTGGAATAAATGAAGCATGCTTCGTTAGACCATCATAATCCAAGTGCTTCTAAGATAACACCAAAATCAACGTACGTATGCGGATGGACTTAAATATTGACACTGAAAATCATCTTAAAAAATAGCACAATTAATTACTATGACGACTACTCATGTTCCCAAAAGGGTTGATACCGTCTGAACTAAGACTAAATCGTATATTTGTAATCTCTTTACCAAAATCTGGAAATTTATAATCAATATTTCTCCACTGAGGTGAATCTGCCACATGCCTTAACTTTCCATCAACTTTAAGCTCATCAGAATGCCAACACAACAATTTTGATTCTTTAGCATCAGCAAATAAATGTTTTAGTCTTGGTATGATAGGGAAATACCATAATAATTTTGCCCGTGGTCCATTTTTCGTTACATCATCATCATATTCATCAGTTGCATTTTTTTGCTTGTACCTCGATGCACAACACGTAACACATTTATGAATATTCTCGAACTTATTTCTAAATAACATACAATCATTCGGATATGCATGTATTCTTTTGACTTTCAATCCCATTGGACACATTAACTTTTTAGCTTGGTATAAGGATATAGGTAACTCATTGTTTTTTGGAAGCATGTCATGCAATATCACTATTAGACCTGTAAAACTCTTATCGCTCCATTCATGGTTTGACTTTAAGTTAAACAGTTTCAACACAACACTAAGTTTGGAAAAGTTCTCACAACCAGCATATAACGGCTTTTCTGAATGAGCGAACATCTATTGTAGCTTTTCTTGATTGTTGTCAATATATTGGTTTCTAAATCATTGAACATGTCATTTAAATTATCATTGTTCTCATTTAAATTTCATTATCATCAGTAATTTCCCGATCATTGTTCTCATTTATATCATCGTTTTCATCACTAATGTCTAGATCATTATTCTTATCATTATTACCAATTATATTTGTTGTTGTCATGCTACGATTTGCAAGTGATTCCTCGTGTTTTGACCAACTTGTATAATTATACATAAAACTATATCTAAACAAATGATACTCAATATCTTTTATATCCTTAAATTCAGTAAAAATTTTGCATTCCATACAAGGACACGAAATAGACTCGTTCCCTTTTGTCACACAATCATCTTCAGCAATCTTAAGAAAACTTTGCACGCCGCTCGAATATGTCGGGTGATAAAGTCCAACTTCGTACTTCCAATGACTACGATCCATATGAAATTTATAAATAACAAAATATAAATGCATATATATGATGTAATTCAACAAACCTAAATTAATCTAGGGTTGTAAATCCTAACCCACTTTTTTTATTATTCTATCTCATGTATATATACATTTTTAGATATCGATAGCGTTTTGCCATTAACTCCTCAAGTATGCATATAAACAACATACTCAATGGAGTGTAAAGAGAAATTCCTCGATCTTTTTTTTTTAAATAATCAATCTCTAAAAATATATATACATCCTAAATGAGATAGAATAATAAAAAAATAATCACGAAAATAGGACAATCTAAAATTAATCTCTAATAGATTAACTTAGATGGGAACAACTAAAAGGTTTCGTATATGATTTTATAAATATGTAGATGAAAAAAAAACATATGAAATAATTTCTAAATCAATGTTAAAAAAGAAAAGAAATAACAATAATTACCTTAAGTTATATGAATCTATCGAAGGGAAGTAATGGATGAAAATAATGATCTTAGTTTGACCTTTACTTCTTTGCTTCTTCGATAATTGATTGAAAGATAATAAGATTAATCTTAGAATATGAAGCATACGAAAAAAGATAGTTCAATGTAGTTAGATTAAAAATTAACAAAAAGAGAATATGAATAAATAGATTAAATCAGAAATACATAAAATATATTATAAATTTTATCAAATATGCTATCGGTTCCAACTATTAGACAGTTAAAAGTGAGATAAAACCGTGTAAATGGTTATTTTATTAAAATATGAATTTATTTTTCGATTAATATATATTATATTCATGTTTAGAGAGCTGTAAATGATAGCAGAGCTCCTAGAGGGCTGTAAAATATGTGACATAAAACCGTCGAAGTGGTTTTTTTAAAAATATTGATTAAATTTTCAATATATATATATATATATATATATATATATATATATATATATATATATATTATAGTGATTAATGTATTTCCAAATATTTACAGTTCTTTTATCCTACTTTACATATTGGACCAATGGACCGGGTCGGTTCGTTGTCTAGTTCGATTATGAAAACATTGCACTAAAACACTATTCTCGCAGCTCTTTTTTTCTTTGAAGAATGAGTAAATTGCAATTTTTGTCGTTTTACTGGCCAAATTATGGAATTATCTTATTTTGATTACCTTTATGTGAGACTTTTTTTTTTTTACAATTTTGTTCTTTTCACTAACGATTGTTAATGTTTTCAGCTAAGTTACTTAAGTGTATTTCACACGAGTGCATTTTAGTTTTTTTAACATAAATAAATATTATTATTATTGTTGTTGTTATTATTATTATGATCATTGTTATTATCATCATGATTGTCATTATTATCATTATTGTTGTTTTTATTATTATAATTACTATTAATTATTATAATAATAATAATAATAATAATAATAATAATAATTATTATTATTATTATTATTATTATTATTATTATTATTATAATCGTTATCACTATTATTACTATTATTCTTATTATTACTATTATTGTTATTCTTGTTATAATTGTTACTATTTTTTATTATTATGATCTTATTGTTATTATTATTGTTACTATTGTTATTGTGTTGTTATTGCTATTGCTATTGTTTTTATTCTTGTTGTTATTGTTTATTATTATTTTTAATGTTATTGTTACTATTACTTACTATTATATTATTCTTATTGTTATTGTTATTAGTGTTATCATTGATATTATTATTGTTCTTATTCTTTTTATTCTTTTAATTTTATATATCAATGCTTAAATACTTACGATAAAGAGACATGTAAACGGACAACAAGTTGCACCGCAACCCCTTTTTGAATAACGAACACTAGCCTCATAAACACAAAACTTTTGCCTTAAAGGGTCGAAACATTGCTAGGGATGACCCGTTGAACCCGATTCAGGAAGTTCACGGCCTCCGGGGCTAGGAAACCAAAGGTATCAAAGGCCAATGGAATAAAAACATGTTGATTCTCAAGACAAGCATTCTCATGGTTAGTGACCTTGCATGATTCTGCCTTTAACGTCACCTGTCTCGCAACAAACTCATTATCCCTGAGCCCAACCAAAGGAGATACCCCGGTAAGATCCACACAAGCGTGTTTCCCCCGTCCCACCCAAATACAAGAACATCAGCTGGGCGTAGAGTAGACCTCCCCTCTTGTGGATCCGTAAGAAAGTTCGCAGGAGCCTTTTTTAGCTGAAATTCTTGCCTGCTTAAGGACATTGCAAAGGACATCCCGAATACTACTATCCTATTGCTACAGCTACTATCACTGCTCCTCCTTCTATTACTACTTTAACAGTTCCTACTACTCCTACTATTCATCCACCTACCAATCTTGCTATTACTCTTACTCCTACTATTGTTCATGCTGTCGTCGCCGCTGCTACGGATGTTGCTGCCACTCATACCACTACCATCACCGCTCCTCTTACGGTTACGCCTATCCTTATCGATATCGGCTCCACTGTCATGCTGCCCCGTTGCGGCTTCTACCACTACTGTTCCTGCTGCTTCTATGAAAATAATATTTAATCATCCCCACCAGCCCAAACAACCTTTTTATTTCCCTTCCTATCCCACCCGGCACCACCACCCGTTCCTTAGCCACTGCTATCTTGCCACCACCATCCCCCCCTCAAAACCACGCTATCTTACCACAACCACCAACCATTACCATTGATTTTTCAAAGGTTGGCCATGTCAAGGGGTCTGAAGAAAACCTAAACCATCACCCTTTCAAGTTCGTTTCCAAAACCTTCGTTAGACACTTTATTGTTGGATAAAAGTAGAGGGGACTACGTCATTGTCTAATGTTAGGTCAATTATGGTGGTTTGTTTGTTGGAAAGGGTTCTGTTTACAAAGATCAATTCCACAAATTAATTGAATAACTTGGAGAGTGATGGTTTTTAGTTTGTTACGATGGCGAAGATGGCTAAGGCCTATGCTCTAGAAATAGACGACAACTATTCGAATCTTATAAAAGGTAAATCACAACTCATGCCGGGTCTGTTTCTGATGTTAGACATACAAAGACATTCACCTAGCAATGTAGTAGCAATAATAGAATCTAACCTAAGCAATCTTGATGTGAATATCATGACAATAAGATAATAATGCTTTTGTGTTAGTCATGCCTTACAAGTTATATTTAGATTTTTATTTGAAGTCACATGAAATTAAGATTAGTGATACCATCTCACTAATTTTGTGTTAATTTTAATTTGGAATAGCATTCAAGAAATTAAAATCAGCCAAAACGGGTCTTGGAGTCCTCGCATGTGTTGAACTATACAACATTTATGAAGATGTGTGCATCGAGTTTCTTTTTAGGTCTAGTTCTGTGAGTGAATCAAGATGGGAAAAAAAAAGTAATGTGTGTGTTTCTAGATGTTAGAGCTAGAAAATGCACTTGGTAATTTTTCGGTCTTGTCATGTAAATTTCATTGTGGTAGATATATAATATAGTACGTACTTGGTGACTGGTAAGTCACATCTAGCATTAGAACTTTTACCTCCTTTACTCTACATTTAACATAAGCATATACGCAAAACAAAGTTTATTTCTAAGATGTGCAAATGTAATGTATGTTATTTGAAAGATGTGAAAATATACAAGGTAATGTAAAATGTAGTTTGCTTTTGCTTTTCTGGATTCGCATAACCTAAGCAACTCTCTAACAAGTTACAAGTCCCATTAAGGCCTTGTGATGTTCTATTTTATCCTATGAATGTGCTAACACTAATAGTTTGTTTTTACCTTATATTGTGTACTCATGTATCCTAAACAACTATGCATAATATGACTATGTGTAATATAAAAACCAACCCACTAACACATTAGAGGTCCCATTAAGGCCCATAATGCCCATTCATCAGAAACCTTTCACAAATTACCAACTAAATATGGTATCCGTGAGTAAATATCGATGCATTTCCAACGATATTAATAATAACAGTAGTCTTGGTAGTAATAAAAATATTATAATATTTATAGTTTTAAGATTACTAATAACTAGTTTAAATTTCATCATCTCATCCCCTACATTATGCAGTGGGAGTTTGGTCGTTATTGCCTCGGCTCATCAAAAACCATAAAAGCAAATGTAACATCCATGTTTTTCCGTGCTTAACTCTTTGATGATTCTAGTACTTTAATGTAACTATTGATTGAATTCAAGAACCTATTAATAAAAACTATCTCATGTTCTATGCATTATGATTCATGATGAAGCTATTAAATGTTAGTGTGATTTTATGATAACACGTGTGTAAATACTAGGTCTTGCTATAAACAGTAAATTGGAAGTGTCCTAACATTAATCAAATTCTAAAACAATGCTAAATTACAACATAAGTGAAACATATATAACTATAAGGGCAAAAATTTACATATGTATAACTTAGTGTTATATATGTAACTTTTGTTAAAAGGATAAATATTTAATTAATTAAATTAAATCTTATAATAATATATATATATATATATATATATATATATATATATATATATATATACATACATATGCATCAATAATTACAAAATTATATATATTATATTATTTTACTGTATTAATCATTTAAGTGATATATATCTAATAAACTAATAAATAATTAACTTGTAATTATCCTAAATCTAAAAAATAATAAACCAACTTATTCTAACTCTAAAATATCACAAAAAAATCATTCATCCTCATCCCTACTAAAATATATGATTTTATTAATAAAAATATTAAGAAAATCAATCCTAATTGAAACCTAAAACCTTAATTTTTCCACTATAAATATGGGATCTTATTCTTATTATTTTTACATAAAACTCTAACTCTAGAGCTCTCATATCAAAAAATATTACCCATAGAAACTCTCTTAAAGATCCAAGAAGTTTTCCCCATCATGTAAGTTCTAGTGTTCTTTATGTTTTTCGTGTTCATACCTTTCCAGTTTTGTTTTTATCAAAATTCAATTATATCTAGCTTGGATACATAATTAAATAACATTTATTTTATGATAATCATAGTCCTAAGATGGATTAAAGCATCAAATAAATATGAAATCTTAAACACATAAAACTTAAATTTTCAGTCCATATCTCCCTCATAACAAATTCTTTTTTGATGATTTTTTTTAAATAAAATTCAGAGCCTTATCTTTCCAACCATATAAAGAATGTCTTCGAACTCATTGATTTGACCACTCAAACAGCTCACGCAAGTTTAGTGCGTGAATCTGTCCAAAGTTATCAAAACTCTAAATTTTGCAACATTCCAATATTTTCATGAATATAATGTAAAGTAATGATTTTTATTATCAAATAAGTAATATAAACATGTTTTAAACAATAAAAATCTTAACTTTAATAATTCTTATGATTATCTATTAACTTGAATCATGCTTCTAGTAAAATTCTTTATATTTTCAATTGTAACTCTATCCAATACAACTTGTTTATTCCCATTCTTGCTAAACTTATATTTATACTTGTTTCTTATACTTTATAAATATACTAAACACACCTTTGACTTGGTCTAGTATACATCTAGAGTCGTTTCACACAGTATGTAGTTATATGGTAAGCAAAAGGTTTTGGCTAAGGAAAGACGGGGTACTTAAGTGATGAAAATCCACCAACTTTTTCCTGGAAATCCTTTTATTGGATGTGCTACTCTGGGATGACATATATCTGGTATACGACAACTATTCTTGAACTTTTACAATAACCGTCCCTCAACTATCGACAAATATAATAAATTAACTAAAAAAACTTACTTAGGGCAATCCTCACTCCAAGTTACTACAAGTTGCAAGATCAACCCACCTACTTTACAAGGTGAGTTCATAGCCCCTTTTTATATTTTGGGGTGGAAACATGCTTTCTATATCAAACTGGAAATTCAAATTCTAAATTCAAACTAGCCTTTTGCAAACTCAATGACACACTTTCTTATAATAGTGAAATTAAAATGATTATACATGTTGTTATATTCTATGACAATTTTTATTATAAAGTCCCTCTATTTTCTAAAATTTACACAACCATTAGCTTCGGGGAAGCCACAGGAGTACGTAGATAGATCTATTGTCATGACAAGCTCATTCGGTACTCGGGTTGATGCATGCTAATCAATCTCGAGCTTTCTTTGAGTCAACGTATTCTTTTTTGATTTGAAAGGAGCTGGATGTTCGGAAACTACATACTATACAAACATACTATTAGTCTGGCCTCTTGTGTTAGGGGGTTAGACGACACTAGGGTTGGTGGTGGACTCATGTATAATAGTTTAATTACTTGTATTTGGAAAATCGTCTGTTGGTTTGTATATGGATATCTACTATATGTATACTTTATAATAGTTTACTTGTATTTGGAAAATTGTTTGTTGGTTTGTATATTGTTATCTACTATATGTATACTTCTAAACCTATGTTCTCACCAACTTTTTAGTTGAGATATTTTAGCATGTTTTCAGGTAATGAAAACTAAGTTCGTTGCTTTGCTCACGCTAGGTTTCAAGGATAAGTTTTAGTTGGACCTAGTTAGACTTTGAATAAAATGAAGACTTATTTGCTGGTTTAGTTTATTTATTTTTATAATTAGATGTAACCAACTATTTGGTTTTAATAATTAATTTCATTTAGTACTCGTCATCCTTATGTTATGATTCAATTTCATCATCCCTCGGTGTTTCTGCTTTAGCCGGTGTGTGATAGCAAATACCGGAATTGGTTATAATAATACCTATACCGACAACAATTTTTTCACTCATAATCTGTTCAGTCCGTCATGGTACCGCAACGGTAACTGCATTCACTATAGCCTACAACACAAATATATACTCGATTTTGACTGTAACTCCGTTTTCAAAAAGATATATATCGAAATGTTGAAAAACAACTAAAGACATCCGCACATGCTATTTTTTAAAAGAATTACAAAAAAAAGTTATTCCCCTGCGTCACACGACAAGAGTTTGATCATTTTACCCTTTGCTATGCAAAATGACTTTGGTCGTTATAAGTTCAGCTCGTCAAAAAATATTAAAGTGAATACCAAAACCGGTTCCGATAACACCAATATCGGCAAAAATGTTTTTCGCTTAGAATTTTTAGGTTCGTCATCTTATCGCAACTATAACTGCAATCACTTGATCCTACGACACCAAAAAATATTCAATTTTGAATACATATTCGTTTTAAGAAAATTATATCAGAACCTTTACAAAAGAAAAACCAAAAATCTTTATATTCTTTTTTCTTAAATAAATTAATGAACGATAGTTATAAAAGATAAAGGTAACTATTAGAAAATGAAACAGCTTGAAATAGTAAACATAACCTGGTGATCAATCAGTGTCTAGAAATTGGCTTCTAACTTTTGCACATTTTGATTTTCTGGCAATACTCAATCGGTAATGCCCTAAGCTTGTCCCAAGTCTTTGAGTTCACTGCTTCTTCACTTTTAGCTTATACCTTTGTGTTTCACCAGTTTAGTGCCTTGGCCTGGAATAAACAGGTGACATACTTTCACTTTTTAATTTTCCCAAGTATTCACTGGAGTGTTGTCATCCTTTCCTTCCACTTTAGTACTCCAATGGCACCCTCGCCATTATATTTTGTAGTAAAATTATAAATAACAAAACCATTGTGCTAACTTTAAAAGAATTAAAATATACTATTTATTTAGGTTTCTTTTCAATTTATATGTAATATAATGTAATATTTGAATAATAAAGTGAATACACAAGTTGAGGTCATGCGTTATAGGGTTAAGTCAACCCAAATAAATTTTTTTGAACGGGTAAGTCAAGCTAAATGGCTTTTGATGATGCTACATGAAAATGAAGTTGATATGTAAAACACGGTTGTGTATTCAATGTGTATTTAAATGATAACTGATAAGTCGGTAATAATAGAAGTTAAACTGATGTGTGATAATAAGATGGAGACATGAGTTGATTCACATATCTTAAAGTTATGAAGGCAAAAGTTCTATGAAAACAATATTTTTTGTAATTTACTCTGATAATTAATATTAAGGTAGTAATGCGGACCACTAAACATAAATACAAAATAATCTTTAACGGTACACTAAAACATAACTACGTTGATATAAAGTACGTTGTAACAAAAATTTACTAAAAACACAACCTATATAGAAAGAACCCATATATGTACCAAAACTTGAATTACTATCACAAAAGATAAATCTGGACTCAAACTGTAATGTTTACATCAAAAACAAAATTTATACTAAACAGAAATAATCAGATCACGAACACTACGATATGATACAAGAATCTCGAACTAAGAACAATAGAACTGAATAAGAACCATAAAAAAGACCGGCTTTTGCAGAACTGAGATTCCAGAAGCCGAAACGAAGCCCTTTAAAGGTAGAATTAGGAGTCGAAGCCATGCGTTTAGCGTATACGCCTACATATCTTCTTCAAAAGAATCAGACCATTATAGTTTAGTTAAAAAGACGTTTTAGATGACCAAATGATGATGTTGAACAGCAGTGAATAGATGGGTCAAAACGCTAGAGAAAATGGAGAAGATCTTCATGTCTCTCACGAAATCTCCCTCTTTAGAAGCAAGCCGGTATATGAAGATGAGTGGTCAGCCAAGATTAAAACCAACCCAACCCGCATTAACGAGCCATCTCTGCATCTTTGCATTTGCCCAACAATCCAAAGCAAGCCCACATCAATGTATGTAATCCAACATGCAAACAATAAAATACAACAAATTAAAAAATGCTTATATGAATCATACGTTTGGCATTGAACTGAAAATAGACAATAGAAATGTATTTCAACAATTACCCATAACAATATGCTACTTAAAGTTGATCCAAGACATATAATGTGAAACACTTCAATCTCTAAAAGGGTTAACGCCAGAAAATACAACGTGAAATAGATATATATAGTCTAACCCAAATATATAAGTTCATGTAGGTGAAACATTGTGGGATATTTTCGCGTTTTAGGATTCCACATTCTTGTTTGGCCATCATTTTCTAAACATTTTACCCTCACAATAATTTATAACTTTTAAATCAATCATAAGCATTATATTAGTTTGAGATCAACGATGTTTCTACTGTTGTTCGGTAAAATGGGACTTCATATTTGATCCTCCTCTCTACACACCCGATAAGTGTCCACATAAACTTAATGTTTATATTAATAACATCAGGAGATTCCACAACATACATCTTAAAAATTAAGGTTCTTAAGCACTAGAAATGAGTTTACATTGATGAGCATAACAACAAACTTACTCATACCATTTTTATGATAAAACCTTAACCGTATGGACAAGTCCTAGAAAATTACATATAGAGGCACGCATCAGACAACCTTTGAGATGGGATAGCAATGAGCAGTTTTCTCTTCTTCAATACCATGCCAAATACTTCGGTAAGGTCATACTGTTCACCCTTGAGCAAGCTCCAATCAAACGAGTGCAAGAGTGAAGCCAAAATAAGCATTGATGTTGCTTCGGCCAATGGAAACCTGGACACAATCTTCTCCTCGATCCAAACGGTAAATACATCAAATTATTTCCCTTATAATCCCATTTGTTTGTCAAGAACCTCTCGGGATTGAATTCCAAGGGATAATCCCAGTAGCGGAGATCCCGATGGATTGACCAAACATTTAGAATGGTTGTACAACCTTTTGGGACTGTATATCCGCCTACCTTGCATGGCTTGCTTGGTGATCTTGGAATAAGGAAAGGGATTACAGGATGCATACGCAGTGTTTCTTTAATCGTTGCATTGAGGTATCATAGTTTTGGGATATGAGAATCTTCGACCATCTTGTTTAATCCTACAATTTCTACTAAATCTCCTTGAATCCTTTTCATTATGTTCTGATTTTGCATAATACGTGTCATTGCCCATTCTATTGTTGTTGTTTCTGTTCCAGCAACCACATTATCTTGTTGTAACAAACTAAGTTTAACCATGTTATTAGTTTAAAAACCAAACTAAATTTAACATTCCTTAATTTTTCAAGTCATATATACAACAAATATATATGTAAAAAATTTGTGACGAAAATGTGTAAAAATAAACATTTTTGTCACACTTCATGTATATGTATTTAAAGCTTACAAGCTGTGTTAGGAACTAATAAAGTCTTAACACTCAAAAATTTACAAACTTGATAGAAATCCTGATGCTTAAAAATCAAAGAAAATAATAAGAATATTCAAAAGGAGAATGCATTAAAAAATGTAGATTAAAAATTATGAATGGGCAATAGTTAAAGGAAAAAAAAAAGAAGAGAAAAAATATGCACTTGATTAATGGATGACTTTATGCTTTATTGATCTTCTTGATTAGAGTTTAAGAGCTCTCATGCTGATAATGTGTTATAATATCAAAATAATTAACACAAGATTAGTATTATAACCTTAAGAACTTTAAAGAGAATTACAAGAGCAAGAAAAAGAAAAATGTATAACTTATAAAAGTGTATACAAGAGGTGCATCTTCTCCTCTATATTGAGGTGGTATTTATACTACAAAGATCAATCATTTTGATAGACAAATAAAACTATTTAGTGGATAAGTAGCATAGTAAACTTATTTATAAGTTTGACAAAGAGTTCATCCATTTGCTATGGTAATAATTCATAATACTCCCCCTTGGATGACACTTTTTAAACTTCAAGAGTTTAAGTACTGCCTCATTAAAAACCTTACTAAAGAAAAACCTAGTGGGGAAAAACCTTAGCTAAGAAAAAAAGAGTGCAGCTTATAACCCCCCTCAAATGGTCTTCTATAGATCATCATATTATGTGTACGTGCCGCATGCCAATATCATAAACATGTTTTTTCAAAATTGTTTTAGCAAGTGCCTTTGTTAAAAGATCAGCTGAATTATTGCTAGATTGAACGTATCTCATTTCAACTTGTTAATCTCTAATAAGGTCTTAAGTGTATGAAAAGAATCTTGGTGGTATATGTTTTGTTCTGTCACTTTTGATATACTCTTCTTTCATTTGTGAGACACAAGCTGTATTATCTTCATAGATTGGTGTTACATTTCTATCTTTCACTAATCCAAAAGAAGTTAATATAAGTTGTGTCATAGATCTTAACCATACACATTCTCTTGAAGCTTTATGTAGTGCAATGACTTTAGCATAATTTGAGAATGTCGCAACGAGTGTTTGTTTCTAAGAACGCCATGAAGTCGTAGTTCCTACATTCTTAAATACGTATCCAGTTTGAGATTTTGCTTGATGATGACGACGACGACGACGACGACGACGAGCAGCAAAAAATGATTTAATTGTATTATTTGAAAATTTAAATACCGGTGTAAACTTAACTAGTGACGTTTGGTCGGCTCCACACGGTTTACCCGAATCGTACCTTTGCGTCACCGCTCATTGGGTGGATCCCAATTCATGGCAATTGATGAAACGTACGATTGCATTTGATCTTTTTCCGCATCCACACACCGGAGAATTTTTGTTTTACTTTTTAGATAATGTAATAAGTACTTTTAAATTAGAAAATAAACTTTTTTCAATTGCATTTGATAACGCCTCTAACAACACAACCGCGGTTGAAAAATTAAAATTAAAATATCTTCCGATTGCAAACGGTGATTTTTTCCATACTCGTTGTGTTGCACATATTATTAATTTAGTAGTGCAAGACGGACTATCCGGGCAATATGTTAATAACTTTATTACATCTTTTCGATTCAGGTTACATGACGTTTTTAAAAAAAGTAGAAGAAGATATCAAGATTATAAACAACTTTGTAAGGATACGCACTCTAGATTTTTAGGTCCTAATTGGGATGTACCTACTCGGTGGAATTCGACTTGTCACATGTTTGAATGTGCTTTAAACAAAAGGGCACTTTGAAAGCTTTTCATAATAGTCTTTCGGATAATGGTGAAGCCGACCCATTTCCGGATGCGGGTTGGGAGAATCTTCAACGTCTATCCGAGTTTCTTGAGGTTTTTAAAAACTTAACAACAAAATTATCGGGAGTTTATTATTCCACTAGTTATTCGGTGCTTCAAGAACTATATTTTATGTCTTTGAATTTTAAAAATTTTCAAAATAAAAATAATATGTTTAATCAAATGATAGAACCAATGAAAGAAAAGTTTAAAAAATATTTTAAGAACTTACCACCCGTTTTTACGTGTGCCGCCGCTTTAAATCCGTTTCTAAATGTTGCGGGGGTTGAATGTTTGATAGATGAGATAAATGACAATTTGGATATGCATGACGAAAACCCTGATTTTTCAAACGAGGCAAAAGAAAATTTTAATCATAGTTTGAAAACAAATTATAATTTTTATTTAAATAGATATGGGCCTAACGTAAACATAACCATGACAAGCGGATCAACCTCAAGTGCTAGTACCTCGTTTAAAGACCCTGTTTTGACTATGTTGAATGTTGTTCGGGATGTGACGGCTAAACGTCAAAGAGGTAACACCCCAACAAGTGAGCTCGGTAGATATAGTGGAACGGATTTTATTTCCACTATGACTACCGAAGATTATCGTGCATTCGATATTTTGGCTTGGTGGAAAGGAAAAGAATCTCAATTTCCGATTCTTTCTGCTATGGCCCGTGATTTACTAAGCGTCCAAGCTTCTATGGTAGCTTCGGAATCTGCTTTTTCTCTTAGTGGCAGGGTAATATCATTACGAAGAACAAGACTAACTCCGGAAGCAGTGGAGATGTGCATTTGTTTAAAGGATCACTTAGACGCAACGGATCGTATACAAGACCAAACAAGCCTCGAAGACGAGATTACACTCGAAGCTAAAGTACATGATGAAGAGGTAGAAAACGGAGTATCTTCTGGCATATCCGATGAAGAATTAGCATTTGATCAAGCATCTCGTAGTAGATAAAATTAGACGATATTGTTATTTTTAAGTTGTTTTAATATTATATGTCTTTCATGTTCTTTTTAAATTTCTTTGTCATTCAAATGTTTTATATAAAAAGTATTTAATATTTGTATATTATAAGTGTAACATTTTCTGCTCAAGATTTGTATATATTTATATATTAAGTTGTTTAAATTTTTGTCATTCAAGTGAACCCGGTTAGGAAAAGAAAAATAAAAAGAAAAAAAAAGGAAACAAAATATAAGAAAAAAAAACATACGACCCGGTGTTCGACACACACACAAGAAAAGAAAAAAAAAAAAAAAAAAAAAAAAAAAAAGGCAAAAACCCGGTTGAACCCGGGTTTCATACCCGAACCGAACCCGACCCGACCCTACCCGGGTATACAGGGTAGGGTTTGTATCTCGCTGAACCCGACCCGGGTTCGTACCCGGGTTCACCAATACCCGGGTACAAAAAAACCGGTTGGGCCCAAACCCGGTTTTGTACCCGGGCCCGGGTCCGGCCCAAACCCGATTTGTGCAACTCTACCCATAACCGAACCAAAAGCCCAATAAGTAATTCTAATACGGTTAGGAACCAAACTGAATAAGCAATTCAATTCCAATTTTTACAGATACAGTTTGTGTTTTTTTTTCGATTATTGATATTTATGCATACCCCTGGATACAAAAGGGGATTACCCCCACTATCTTATTAAAGTATTAATGCATTATGTATAATTGACTTATGCGGTTTTTACTTCACAATATAATATTGATTTTGAAAAAAAATTGTATCTGCATATTTATATATACATATATGTATGTCTATATATGTTTTGCGTGTGTGTATATTGTTTAACAAAGAATCATAGAGTAATAAATATTCTTTCATGGTATTAGAGGCATAAAGGCTACATACCTCTTTTGCTCTTTACTCCCCCACCCTCCTTTACCCCATATCTTTAAGGATATGTTTGATATAGGGTAATTAAATGTATGAGAGAACAAAATATACGAGAAAATGTAATGAAGGAGGAAATAGAATGAACAAATGTACCATTCTCATTCTATAATTTTATTTGGTTATCATGAATGAAGTAAATAATTACTTTGTGTTATTTGGTTTGTAAAAAAAATATAAAGGAATGAAATAAAGTGATGGTGGTATGGTGGTTGTTGTTGGTGGGTGGTGGGTGGTGGGTGGTGGCTGGTAGCAAGTTGAAGGAAAATAAATTCTAGTGGTGGGTGAAAATTTTTGAATTCCAATTTCATATGGTGGCCAATAAAACAATATTTTGAATGAAAAATTTTCCAATTTAATTCCAATTCCGATGGGTCTTAAGCTTGTAAAGACGTCCTTAAACAATATTATAATAAGGTGGGACATGAACATAAAATTATTTAGGAATACCATACTTGCAATTTATTATGTTAATAAATTTCCTGACACAACTAGAAACTTGATAAACACGAAACATAAACATAAACATAAATAGTAAGGTTTTGGGCTAGCAAACGTAACGTGTTTATATCAAATGGGTCCACCCGCACACGATGTGTTTGAAAACATGTTAACGTGAGCAATACCCTTTTAATATGTGGGTTGACCCATTTAGATTTGTTGGATTTTTAGAAAGTTTTTATTTAAGTTTCAGAAGGTCCAATTAAAGGGTTAACCTTCAAAGTTTGATTTTAATTTTTAAGTTTTACGTCTCGCTATTCATTTTCCGAAAAAGAGAATGTTTTTCGGTTTCAAAACCTTCACAAATTCTTCATTTTTAGCAAATATATTAATGACTGGAGATAATTTGTTCTCCTTTCTTCATTCTCAAATTACTTTTATCTGATTTTCCTAATAATCTCGAGCTAAATATATTTACCAAGTTTGCTAACTTGGAATGAAAGTTAATGAATAAAAATAATTAATAAGACACTGTTCAAAAAAAAAAGAAGAGATCATTAGTCCTAAAGTAATTGATTATTTAAATTGTTACTAAGTTATCGTGTATTAAACATATTCGTAAATGAACATTAAATGGATCAATCCAAAACAAGACATGGTTTTAAGTGTGTTTGCATTAGGGCTGATTTCTTTGAAATAAATAAATATATATTGTGTTTCAGTTCAAACATTTAGCATGTCAAGCCATTGTTAATGTGTTCACCTCCAATTAACCCGACAAAACTTAGACTGTTTTTAGTAAAAAAATCTTACGAAGAGAAGTGACTTTATTTGGGTCATGTTAAGCGATGTCGCATCTTTTTCGTCCTTTTAGTTTAATAAAACTTGTAAAAAATCTTTATTTCCATCATTTGCTACTTCATCTTGTGAACTTTTGATGTTGGAATCGATTCGATTTTCAATGATGCTAGTGAAAATTTGATCCAACTTGTTACGTTGCTTCTTCATGTTTCGCATGTGTCCTTGTAGATCAAACCGCGCAAGACTAGGGAAGAAATCAGATAAATTCACTCGTCCAAGTATTTCAGTTATTCTTGAAACCACCACATCTATCTCATCTACAAGATTGTTGTTTTTGACCCTTTTATTGATGTGTTTTCCCATATCATTCTTGTTATGATATTTGCCAGTGTAGAGAAAGTGATCTCACGAATTTCAACAAGGGTACCGATTCTACCAAAAACATTCTTGATGGCTTTTTTAACTTCGTCCCTTTGAAAAGAACTACTTGCTTCAAGATTCTTGTTGCTTAGCATCTTGTAGGCGAGTATCTTACGAAGCTTACACCAGGTGGAGTTGTTGATGGAAAATGCTATATATAGCCCCCCGTTACTACCAAGGCGGCGACTATTTGATCTTGGTTAGAAAAGGCCTCGTCTTGGTCACAAACCACCACCTTTGCACACTACTAGAAAATATACCTTTAATAACACGCAATGTGTGTCATAAAAGGGTACAGACGACACTCAAAAGCGTGTCAAGGAAGCCCCCTGTCATAAATGAAGATGACACGCATTTGTGTGTCATCTGTTTATGACACGCATTCTTGACACACGTTTATGACACGCAATGCATGTCAAGAGTTTTTATAGTCATAAATAAAAATGATATGCATTTGTGTGTCGTAAATTCATATCATTGTTTTAAAATTTTCACCTGCGACGATTTAAAACTGCAATTAAATATTCGAGTGTCTGTCATAGCTGTTAATAATACAAAATAAACTACATATATTGCAAGACAACATTGTTTCATACAATATTTTATAACACATAAGTAACATTTCCAAGTTTAAAACATTCAATTCTATGTTTGATACATAATGTCAACGGAAAATAAATTTTGTAACAAAAGATGACCATTCTTCGCAGATTTTATCAATATCAGCACCAGTGTACTCGTCTTTTCTTCCCCCAACTTGAAAATTTTACAAAAACATAATTTTATCAATAGCAGTATTAGTGTACTCATTTTTTTCCCCCAACTTGAAAATTAAAAAAAAAACAGAATCATATAAAATTGAAGATTCAAATGTCACCACTCTTCTTCTTCCTTCACAAAATCAAATTTGAATTGTCTTATAAATCAAACTAGTATTTGAAACCCGCGCTACACCGCGACAATACGCATGAATACCTTTAAAAGAGTTTCTAAAATCCTAATTTTTTCAAGGAATTTTACTACTTGACTTAAAACTTTTATTACAAATTTCAAATCACATTGCCAAATCCCATTTATTATGTAAAAATAAAATCATAAGAACATCAATTTAATAAATCACTTGGTGCTTTATAAAGAACAAAGACCAAGAAGAAACACATGGCGATCACTTGAAGAAGTTCATTTTCTCGAAACCGGCAAACAAAGCTACTCAAACACCTCCTTGTTCCTCCGTCGTTGTCACTGTTGATCCTCTTCACTTTCATCTGAAAGAAACACAAACCTCATGGCAATCATTTAAAGACTCGAACTCGATTTCTAATGTTTCAAACCTAGACTTTAAAATGTATAAATAAGTGATATAAAACTTTTATATTTCACTAAATGAAGTAACATAATAACTTTGATCACTTAAATTATGATATGGTAATTTAATATAAATATACCTTCTCACACTTGGTACCTAGTTTGAGAACTCCAAATTGCTACAATCTGCTCTCACCTTGCTCTTAGGAGGCAAACAAAGTTTGACCTATCAATGTGATTAGAATACTGATGTTCTGTTTAGAATAAAATCAAAAGATAGATTGTTTGTATGGCTAATTCCAAAAGCACACTAAATTATTTAAGTGGCACCTCCCCCCAATTATACTCTGAATGTGCTGGTCATGCATGGAAGAAACAATTTTTGTGAATATAGGTCAAACAGGTTGAAAGTGTATTCAAAGCATATAACTTTCCAAAAAGTTTAACTAAAAAGGGTAGCATACTTCCATAAGTATTGATTGCACATCAAACGTCTACAAAATAAAAAACAAATCGCCGATGCCTGAACATAAGGCATGTGAATCTAATTGATCTTCCATGAGAAGATCTTTAAGACACTTGGTACCTGAGGGTTTGCATTAAAATCTCATATTCATTTGTGTTCTTTGTAAGTTTGGAAACTAAAAAAGATTAAATTAGATACTGATATAATAAGCACTAACATTTTTGTGATGATGGTGTGGTGATGGTGATACGAATTTGAAGATGACATGCTGCAGGCTTTTTGTGTTTCTCCAATAAATTAGCAAAACTACAATAAGCTATCATCATCATAACCAATTCGAAAAATGTTGTGGCAATAGCTGCGAGCAAACAAAATGGAATTTGAGTTCTTCAAGCCAAACATACTACTTTCCAAATTGAAAACTAAGAAATGTAAATTTCTAATTTTTATCCCCAAATTGTAGCAAATCTATATGAGTTTTGTTCAGATTTTGAGTTCTTGTATAATTAAAGAATCACTAACTAGATATAATCCAAACTTCCATCAACCCAACCAATTAAGAATCATCCCTTTTGGTCCAAGCCAGCCTTGACCCACATATCAATTTTTCTAATTTGTAATAATAACAAAATATGAAAACAATACAGTTTAAGTCTATGATACTTTTTCTCGTGATATTTAAGCATGACAACATCAAGCTCCCAAGGGAGTTTTGTAGCTGCCAATACAAACACGAGCTGTCTGTTTTTGTCAAACCATCCATCTGCAATCCAACCAAAACAGTTCAGATTAAATAGTCACTCGGACCATTATTCTTTAATATTTATGAATTAAGCTATCTTTACTTTAGCTAACAATATTAACCTTTTAATGTTGTTCGTGGTTAAATCATTGTTGTTTCTTTCCATAACGTTACTATAATCAATATAATCACCAACACTCAAATTATCATCTTTGGACACCTGCAGCCAATGACTTAAATAGAGCTTAATATAGTCACTAACCTAACATCACCAAAAAAACATCAGAACGACTGCACAAAAAGCAACGAAACCCTAGCTTTTGCAACGAAAGAAAGGAGAATGACAAAGAATAGAGTAAGCGCAAGCTGAATATGGTAACTAAAGGGAGCATATATTTGTTACCTCGTTGTCGTCGATTCTGTGGCCAGGAACCCTAGCTTTTGCAATCACACCGTCGAAGATGAAAAAAAACCCTCAAATACTATCGAAGATGAAGATGAACCGAAGATTACCGATAAATCGATCAAGGATGAGAGTTTCTATTCGGTTTTGGCTTCCGATAGAATTGTGTCGCAGGGTGGTGGTCGTTAAAGTATCGCGTGTCATAAAACAATGACCCGCAAGAATGCGTGTCATCGTTCAGTCAGTTTTTAGTAGCAACAATAATATTTTTATGACACACAGGTACGCGCGTCATTAAAGTATCGCGTGTCATTAAAGGTATATTTTCTAGTAGTGTTGCTAATTCCGGAGTATTTATCACAACATAAAGTTTGCTTCCCAACTTTAACTTGAAGATGGGGCCGTAGGTGAGAGCCATGTTGGTGAACTGTTTGTGCAAGTCAGGCATAAGAGACGGAAGGTACCCAATGATTGGGAAACCGGCGGTGCGGGTCGTTTTGGGACAGGTTTGGGCAAAACCGGTTTTTGTTTGAAACCGGTTCCTGTTTTTTTGGCCGAACCGGTTTTTTTGACATCTCTATTTATATCTATGTTTCAATATAAAACTAATCAAAATCAAGGAGCCGCATCACACTTAAATCTCATGGGACATGAATAGTACCAGTGCCACGTGTATGTTTGTTTGTCGGTTATTTATTATCTAAATTTATGTGAAATCAATGGGACAATAAAGATATCGACTACATTAACTATATACAATCTTATAACGATGATGAATAGTAGACTTTTGGTCTTTAGCATTTTAGCCACCAAAATTTTTTGGTGTTTGGTTTCTGTTACTTTGGATGTGGGTCTTGATATCCCATCTGCTAACTGCTTTGCTTTTAAATCTTCATATGCTGTGGTCATTTAATCGTGCTAGCATTTCGGACAAAACCGTTTTTGGTAGTTTCCTTAGCACTGTGACATTTTTTTCTTGTGTTTGACGAGAGGATGGTTAATTTATGATGTTGATAGACCCTAACATTTTGGGGTGTTGAAGGATGTAATTATCGGTTAATTTGGCTTCATCTGACTATGCATTTCGCTTGGAAGCTAATGTTGTATGCGATGTTTTTGGCCTAATATGTTTTGTTGTTCAATGTCGATGGGAACTTATTATCATTAGATGTTGAGAGTTGTGATAATGAGCCCGTCCTCATCTAAGCCTCGATTTCATTTTTTGCTATGATTATGTAGGGCTATGATATGAAATTATATTAGAGATTATATTAATCCAAACAATATGTATTAGGTATTGGATTACGTATTATGAATTAATAAAGATAATATAAAATATTTTTATAGTCTCGATAAAGAACACATTAGAAATGAGAAATAATACAATGGATTAATTTTCAGTCTCTAAAAATATAGTATCAAGAACTGATTTTTAGTGCTTAAGAACATAATATAAAATTTTGATTTTCAGTCCTTAATGTTAAGTTATTAAACACTAATTTTCAATCAAGAATAAAATATATTCAGTACAAAAATGACGTGGTACGGTGGATAGATTTAAAACTGAATTTATGTGTTTTGAAGACTAATTTTTAGTCCTTAAAAACATGATAGTAAAGACTAATAATCAATCTCATAAAAGTGTATTTGGGACTGAAATGTCTAAGTACCGAGGGATTATTGAGGACTGCATTTTTATGTTTTGGAGACAGAATGTTAGTCCTTGCTGGTATATATCAAACGATCAAGATTGATTCTTAGTTACTGATAATACTATCTAAGACAAGGAATATGTGATTAGTTCGTAACCAGTAAAATCAGTATGTGATAACCATGAGGGACTGATTTTGGAGTACTAGAGACTAATGTTTCAATCCCTATAGTCACTTTTCTTATTGTGACCACTCACCAGCATGCCATGCATTGACTTCTAGTTGATCTATATTTAATTTTGTTTCCACATCTTTGTGTCGTTTAAATATATTTTCACTTGGGTTTATAACACAAATGGTGTTGCCCTGGTAGCATGCTCTACTCCCACTCTTCATGAGGGTTCAAGTCTTAGACCCATCTACCTCGGCTTGTTGCTTCCATCTTTTGGGATTTTCTTTGTTTTTTTGGGATTTCTCTTTAATTTTTTTTTTCTGCTTGTTTATAATTTTTTAAAATTACTTTTTTCTATATTGACATAACTAATTTTTTTCTTTGCTACTAATTTTTTAGTGAGTTTGTCGGTTCAAGGCCTTAAAAAAATATATTTCTCTCTCCAAGTTTAGAGGGGGAAGATATGCAATTGCCCCAAACATAAATTATAATAAGTTAGATATCTTTTAAGAAAAACGTTTTAATACAAAATGTATTTTTACTACAAAGTGTAAGAAGACACAATAAGTCTAAGTCACAAAAAAAATTATATCTCACAATCTAAATTGAATTTCAAAAAAGTAGTTTCGAGTTTTTGTTCCCCTAGCCGTCCTTACTAAAAATAAAAATAAACGAAAAATTAAAAAAAAATAAAAAAATTAACTTTTTTTTATTGTATCATTTATGAAATACACAATGACTTCATTGTGTTATTATGAAAGACACAATGACGTCATTATGTCATTATGTCATTATGAAAGACACAATGACGTCATTGTGTCATAAAAGACACAATGAATTTTTTTTTATTTTTTTTCTAAAAAAGGACGACGAGAGGAACATAGACTCCGAAGTACTTTTTGAAATTCGATTTAAATTGTGAGATATAATTTTTTTTGTGACTTTTTTAGACTCATTGTGTTTTCTCACATTTTGTAGCAAAAATACACTTTGTAAAATAACATCACCCATCTTTTAAAAGGGTTTATAATTTTATGTCATCTACGTAATTAAAAAAGAAGTACTCCATAATCATATATTTACACACGAAACAAATAAATAGAAGTGATCGGAAGAAGATACCTAGAAAACTTCATCAATGGGAAATATGAGATTACAAAAAGCTTCAATATTTTAAAATCGGTTTATATTTTGCTATGTCTTGTAGCAGCGTTTAGATACATCTATCCATTAAAAATAAGTGCATATTAAGTCTTTCGTTTATCTTTCACTTTGTGCATGATTCGGAAAGGGCCAGTTCATCAGATCATTTGGTAGTCCTATGTTATATTTTGTTCTGGAGACTGTTTCTTACGGTTTAAATCCATGACCTCAAGATCATAAAACGGTAACCTTTCTAGTTGGTTTAAGACACACCCTCAACTATATTTGTCCGTATCAAACAAAAAAAAATCTAAAAGTTTGAGGGCACGAATCGTAGTACGATTAACCTATCTGATTCTCAAAATATTGTTTATAGGAAACCTCTTGTGACAAAATGAGCAATATTGAAAACAACACGTAATAATTTAAAAAAATGTTGTATTATTCTAAACTTAATAATTAGATTTAGCCCTACTATGTACGTTTTCTACCAAACCACTCTATCATTTAGTGATTAGCGTAATGCGTAGGGGTGTTTATCGAATCGAATCGAGTCGAATTCGAGTTAATCGAATCGAATAAGTCGAATTTTGAAATTTTCAAACTGGATTCGAATTCAATTCGAATTCAAAAAAGATAAATCGAATTCGAATCAAATCAAAATCAAAAAAGATAAATCAAATTCAAATCTTGTTTGAAAGTTTCGAATTCGATTTGTATTAAAAAAAAGATGGAATTTCGAATCGAATTTAAACTTATTCGATTCATATTTAATAAAAAAATTATTTAATCGAATAATATTTTCAAAATTCATTTGACAAATCCAATTTCAAATGTTCAAAATATATAAACAAGCATAACATATGAAATATTACAAGTTTTAAATAAGTTAAAAGGTATCAATTAGGCTTTAACATTTTAGATTGTATATTTTTTAAACTTATAATTCTTAATTTCTCATATGCATATTCCTAAATTAATATACAAAATAAATAAATATATGTGTGTATTTATAATTCGAATTTCGAATCGAATCGAATCGAATAGAAAATTACAAATTCATAACTCGATTCGAATTCAATAATTAGATCTCGAATCGAATCGAATTCGAATTTGAAATTTCGAATCAAATTTTGAATCAGTGATTTTCGACTCGAATCGAATTGATTTTCGAGTTTTTCGAATCCGATTCGAATATTGAACACCCCTAGTGATGCACATGGTAGAAATATACATTTTCTAATATAGTCAATGCTAATGAGTAATTATTTAACAATTATGCCATACATACCCCCTCTTTATTACTTGTCATGCTCCCCCTCTTAAAAACTAATTTCAAAACTTGTCATATTTTACCTCGATTTTTTTTATTTAGAAAAAAGTTTTTTTTCCCTAAAAAATTTCCCAAAAACACTTTTTATATACTGATATAAAAACATATTTAAAAATAATAAAAAAATACTTATAAAAATAAATATAAACATTTCAGATGTTAGAAAAAAACTTTTAATAAAAAAGTTAAAAATATCTTTAGAATTAGAAATAGTTATAAACGAACCAAATTCAACTGACTAAACCGTTTAAACTGATCTATTCGGTTCGGTTATCCGATTTAACCTATTAAATCCATTTATTATTTGGTTTATACGGATAACTAAACCGAATAAGCAAAATTTTGTATAATCGTTAACCAAACCGAAAACCGAATTCACGATTTAATTCGGTTTTTTCGATTACAAATACGGTTCAATTTTCAGTTGTTATTGGTGTTTGGCTTTTTTGAATATTCATAAATACTAATATTAAAAATAATAAAAAATAAAAAATAATAAAGACTAAAAGAAATAATAAATAAATAAAACTTAAACCTTTTTAATTTAACATATTAAGTGGTGATATGATAAATAAAAAAAACATAAAATAAAAAGTTAATTATTTTCACAAGTTAAAGAAAAATTATAACAATTAAAAACAATTTGAATGGGGTATGTATATCACCACCCTTTAACAATTACTTGTATAGAAAACTATAAGATCTAGGCAAGTGTAATATGATGAGGTTTCTTAATTTTATTTTATTTTTCCCTTAATCATGTCACACCCTTCAGATGCTTTGTTGTAATTTTTAAAATAAAATAAAGTAAAGGAATCTTTTCAGTGATCTTGTAATCACCAATCTTTGATATTAACATAGACTTTATATATTGTTTTTTTTGTTAGTGGTTTACGTAAGTATTTTTTTTAGAACGAAAACATGTCATCATCACATGTTAACTTATAACGACGACACCTATAGCGACGATATAAAAAGGTCTAGTGATAACAAAACCACGTTGACATGTATGGCGATGACTTGTTGTCGCTATATGCTATGGCGGCGATATTTTGAGGTTTTAACGACTTTTGTGATCGCCATAGGTAATTTTTGTTGTAGTGGTATACAAACAAACCAGCTCAGTTGATACGCTTTGTACGTCCCAAATAGGAGGAGAGGGTTTTCACTCTCTTAAAACTTCTAATTAAGTTAAGGTCAAACCCAGATTAACCATCTTTTTTTATGTCTCTATTTTCTAAACCGGCAAGTTTCCATCCTCTTAAAACTTCTAAATTTCTTTTTTAAGTTAAGGTCAAACCCGGATCCACCATCTTTTTTTATGTCACTATTTTCTAAACCCCCAACAATTGATTAATAACGGGTGATTAAAATATCTTTATTATTCTAATTATTTTAATATAAGAGTAAGTAAAATGAATGTGTGATAAAACCACATTTCTCGTCACCAAAATTACATTTTTAGTATATTTTTACTTTCTTTTTCTACTTTAAAATATGTGACTAATAATGTTTCTTTAGTTTTTTATTAAGGTTTCCCATTGAACCTCCACACACACATAAAGAAAACTTTGATATATAATACATTGTTAATTCTGTAAAGTTTAGCCACAATATTTTTGTTTTATATAATTTTGACACAAAATTTAATAGTTTAGTTTTTTCTTTTATTTCATCTTCACCCCTCATAATGTATATAGGTTATGATTTAACCCGTTTCATTTTCTAATACTTTTGCTTTCTGTAGTAACTTTCATTACCATTTTTTAACAAACAGAGTGCAAGACTGTCTAGTTTTTTGTTAACATTTTAATAATTTTTTTGGAAAAATGAATATGTATTCAAAACAAAGTATTTTTTAGTATCATAGGATGTAGGAAGTACATTTATCATTATGGTATCATGACGTAGCTAACCGATTATAAACGAAAAACATTGTTATCTGTATTGTTATTATCAAAACCGGTTTTGGTAGTTACTTTAATAGTTTTCGACGAGCCAAGATGATTACGACCAAAGTTATTTCACGCCATGCGGGGAAAACGATCAAACTCTTGTAGTGTGACGCGTGAGAATAACTTCCGTTTGTTAATAAAAAACAGAATGTGGGATTGCCTTTATTTATTTTTCCAACGTTCCGAAGTAATTTTTATGAAAATGGAGTTGCATTCAAAATTAAGTATGTATTTTGTAGAGAATATCATAGCGAGTGCAACTACTGTTATGGTACCGTGACATGTGACAGGGTGTATTGATTATAAGCGAAAAAATTATTGCCAGCATTGGTATTATTGGAACAATTTTTGGTATTCGATTTTATGTTTTTTGGCATACCGAGATGATAACGACCAAACTCACGCCACATAAAGCTGGGAGGGGGGCACCAAATTCCTATCAAGTAGCGGGATTGAATATTTGTTCGTAAATTTGTTTTAAAAGAGTTGTGTTCAAAATTATGTATTTTTAATATTATAGGTCCTAACGAGTGAAGTTACCATTTAACTTTTTTCTAAAATTTCAAGTTAACCCCTATGGTGTGTGTGTGTATATATATATATATATATATATATATATATATATATAATATAAGCTTTTAACTTTTGTCTCTTTAATTTTTATAATTTTAAATTAACCCCCTATGGTGTATATAATATATCCTTTATGTCATTAACTTTTTTACTAGTTTGATCTTTTTCCAACAACATTCGTGCATTAACTTTTTCAGAAGACAAACTAAACTGTGGCTGAATAATATTTTCTTTTCGTCCCTGTATAATTTTTCTCTTAAATGAAGTTATATTTAAAGCAAGGCATCTTTTTGGATATCCTAGGTTACATCAACTTATGATAACTTGTTGATACCCTAAAGAATAAATAAATATCAATCGAAGAACATAGTACTACTATATAAATCTTTTTTATTTATGTTTCAATTTTCAAAAACCAAGATGCCACAACTTTTTGCGTTTATTATCTACTTAACCACGTTAATGTTATCGTTGTAATTTGTGCAAACAAGTTCGCAAATGGGCGTATTGCATGGACTTGATTTCTAGTTATGCATGGTTTTGTTAATATATTGAACATTTATGTAAAGCTGGTAGGTATTAGAAGATGTCGCACATCCCAAGTAGTGTGACTTCTACTAAAATATTATGCACTTTCATGCATCCCAAATGATAGGCTACCAAGAGTTAAAAGCCATCACGTTTAGGCTATGTGTTATGAGATTTGGTTAGGGGTTTATTTGAGAAAAAAATGTTGTCACGTAGCTGACACATTGACACATGTTTTTTCACCAAAAATACCTCAAAGGGATGAAATGGGGAGGGCTTAATTGAGGCCTTGGTTGGTGATTAAATAATCATTATTTAACTATTTTTATTTTTAATTTAATTAGTTTATATATTAACAAATGTAATTTTATAGACACAACATTTACGTTAGTTTATTAGTAAATACACTACAAAAAAATTTTAAAAAAATTAATGTTTCATTAACTTTATAATAGAAAAGGCAACTAAAATAGAAAACAAGGGAAATTCTTAATTTGAAATAAAAAAAAACACAAACACAAATCAATAAATATAACTAATAAGACGATTCCTACTATGAGTCCGAACCCAACTCATGAGAATGATACCGCCAAACATGCTCCGCCAAACATGCTCCACCAAATCCACACGAAGGGCATTATGAAAGCTAGTAGAACTTTCCTAAGATATCTCTTTTCGTATATCCGAACCACAACAAATATTTAAAAATATTACCTTAGCAAATATATTCAAGACTATCATGCGATATTTTTTCGGACATCTTCAAATATTCGTCCCACAAGTCTAGTGAGATCACACGCTAGTTGACGAATAGCCGACGCACATTTTTGTATGCTCGAAAAGCCGAGTACCCCTTGAGCTTACATCTTTGTTGTAAAAATTCGTATGAGTATTGCAAATCTTCAACTATTCATAGAAAAATTTGTCGACTCATACGAAATAGTCATCTAAAAGGTTTTTCGTTGTACATCAGTTTTTTAGAAAAGTAGCCATGTATCAATAACCTATGAGCCGCCTCATAATCCCGATAAAGATGCGGTCCTCTTCTTAAGGTTTGAGGAGTTAAACCTTGGATTACTTCATTCATAAACTCGATCATTAACTTGACTGACTTCACGATAACGGCATCTTCGTGAGAATTCAAAGACAATGATGAAAAATCCATATCGAGAGAAAGAGTGAAAGTAATTGATTTAAAGTGTAGGATTTCTATGTGTGGAAGAATTGATTTTGTATAATTTGAAGATGTCGTTTTAGTAATATTTGAAGTGGTGGAGTTTGAATGAAGAATTTAGGGTGGTGGTTGAGAAAAAACGGTAATATTACCGTTTGCAGCGTCGTTACCAGCCCCAAGGGGGTAGCCCCACTCCCATTTAAATCAGGGGTGTAACGGTGTTGGGGCGTGATCGAGCTGATGGGGCACCACACACCGCCCAAGGGCGCAACGGTAACACATAGTCTTACCTAGTGTGATTTCTGCGCCTACCAACCACTCTTTTAATACAAGAAATTAACGATTTATAATTTTTAAGCAACGATTACATGCAGGGAAAATCATTGTTTTTAGAAATGAGACTGCTATAAAAAAAACTTTATAAAATTATACTAAATTTCTTGAGCACGTTGTTAAAAAAATTACATAACACACCCATGAACCATAGCAGGCTTTGAGTCAACTCTTTATAAGAGTTTAGTGAGACATCACACTTTGTAAATGTGATATTTGCCGAAAAGCCATTACTTTACGTTTAGCTAACACTAAAAAGGCTACTCCTAGTAGAAGTGGTAGAATTATTCCAAGTATTTCAGCCGGAACTGCTATGTACATTTTCGATTTTTTATTCACTCGTTATCTGGCATAGTCGACCTGATCATGATATTTCACTCATGATCTGGCCTGGTCGACCCAATCATGATCTGGCTATGTCACCGACCTAGAATTCACACTTACTAAGTGTGATTTCTTTAAATTAGTTTCAAATAATTCTGTCTTATAATGAGGTGACACCTAAAACCAAAGAGGTCAAACAATTCTGTCTTGTAACGAGATGGCACCTGAAACCAAAGAGGTCGCACTTAGCAAGTTCAACATCTTAAAACATGACAAACATGTCTAGCAAAGCTATGATGTTAAGGAGAGGGTTTAGTTACTAAGTGCGATAACACCCTCTATTGAAAATAATCTCATTGCAACCTCTTTTGTGTTGCATTGTTCTATAATGGCAGCATTTTTTAAAAGAATCGTACTAGTACTTTTTGCTAATTATGGTTTCTAATGCATCAACATCAATTATGATTGAAAATTATTCATGGTCACACAAATTACAAAATGTATAACAGAAATCGGTGCACAGGCAATCGGCATAAGAAAGAAGTCCTACAATATTACATATAAAGGCTCACATCCAGCAACCTTTGAAATGGGATAGCAACGAGTGGTTTTCTTTTCTTTAACTGAATGCCAAATTTTTCGGTAAGGTCATGCTCGTCATCCTTGGGCAAGCTCCAATCAAACGAGTGAAGGAGTGAAGCCAAGATAAACATTACCATTTTCTCAGCTAATATAACACCTGCACACAATCGTCTCCCTGATCCAAACGGTAAGTACGTCAAATTATTTGCCTTATGATCATGTTTATTTGTCAAGAATCTCTCAGGTTTGAATTCCAATGGATTATCCCAGTACTGGGGATCCCGATCCCGATGGATTGACCAAACATTCACAAAGATTGTACAATCCTTTGGGATTGTATACCCACCTACTATGCAAGCGTTGCTTGGGAATCGTCGAACTATAAAAGGGACAATAGGATACAAACGTAATGTTTCCTTGATGGTTGCATCTAGGTAATGTAGTTTTGAGAGATGGGATTCTTCAACCATGTTGTTTAGTCCGATAACGTCTATCAATTCTTGTTGAACCCTTTTCATTACATTTTAATTTTGCATAATTGTTGCCATTGCCCACTCTACGGTTGTTGCTGTTGTGTCGGTTCCTCCAATCATAACGTTCTAGCAATACAAAGTAATTAGACTCCATTTCATTTTGGGTTAATTTATAGACTACATGGTATGACACTGGCCTGGAACCTGGGGCATGTGAGATCATGAGACTTTGTATATATCCTTATTTCAATTAAATAATACTCATTTATTAATTTTATTATTTTTTATTAATTTTTTAACTCCCAATCACTTATTAAAGAAAATAGAGTTTTACTCTACCTCCACTATAATACTTAGGGTAGGGGAATGAAAATAGGAAACCTTAAATTGTAGGGATGAAGATAGCAATGGGGTCCTATTTTAAATGTTCTTAGTACAACGCTTAATCCATGATATACAACAAATTTTACTAATTTTATATAATTTTAAATTATTTTACAAGAAACCAAAACACTAACTTTGAATTTCGTCTTGACAGCGGAGGCTGTGTGATCGGTTAACAACAATCAAGAAAGAAAGATATATTCAATATCCACATTTTCATCTCTTTAACTAATAGTAACATTACACCTAAAATATAAATGTATTTCAAATTGTCAGATGAACTTATCATTGCTATTTAATTACTTAATCAACGTTAGTTTTTATTATTAATATAATTAATTTACATCAATTAATTTTCTTAATTATTATAATTGTATTTCAAATTGTCAAATGTACTTATCATTGCTATTTATTACTTAATCAATGTTAGTTATTATTAGTATAATTAATTAACAGCAATTGATTTTTAATTAGTTAACTGAAAAATAGTTAGGGTTGAGAAAGATGAATACCAGCCAATGATCTCTTAGTCTAGTGGACAAAGGAAATGTGAAAGACTTTACATCTCATGGAGGTCCAGGGTTCAAACCACGACATAAGCGAATATTACTAATTTTATATTACTAACTACTAACATATCGTTTAAAAAAATAATAATAATACCATGGATTTGGAACAGAAGGGATGAGAAACATGACCCTCCACTCTTATACGAAGCATTGCACAAAACATAAAGAAGAATCTTACCATGAGAAGTGCCTTCATTTGAGTCATGTTAAGCGACATTCCATCTTTTTCATCCTTGTAATCTAGTAACATCTGTACAAAATCTTTCTTTTCTTCATGCCCCACTTCATCTTGTGACCTTTTGACGTTGGATTCGATTCGATCTTCAATGATGCTAGCGAAAAGTTTATCCAACTTGTTAAGTTGCATCTTCATGTCCCGCTCAACACCTTGTAGATCAAATCGCGCAAGAATCGGGAAGAAATCAGACAAGTTCACCCGTCCAAAAATCTTAATGATGTTTGATGCCACCTTGTCTATCTCAGCTCCAAGATTGTTGTTTTTCGCCATGTTATTTGTTGTATTTTCTGAAATCATTCTCGTTAGGACATTAGTCTCTGTATAGAAAGCCATCTCACGAATGTTAACAATGGTATCGATTCTACCAAAAACGTTCTTGAAGGTTTTTCCTGCATGCTTTAAGATTCTTGCTGCTTTGTATCTCATGAACAAATATCTTACGAAGCTTACGCCAGTTGGGGTTGTTGTAGGAAAATATTATATCTTGGCCTCCATAAGATAGTGCTAATTAAGGACGCGACTGATTGTCCGCGATCAGAAAGGGCCTCTTCTTGGTCACGAATCACTACTTTTGCTAACTCCAGGGTGTTTATGACGACGTTAAGTTTGCTTCCCAACTTCAACTTGAAGATGGGACCGTAGGTGCGAGCCATGTTGGTGAACTGCTTGTGCAAGTCGGGACTAAGAAACGGAAGGTACCCAACGATTGGGAACGAACGAGGACCTGGTGGCAACGGTGGCACCCCATCTGAGGAGCTTGAACTCTAAACTTATACCATATAATAGCCAAGATTGATAATGAAATTGTTACAACTAACACATGTAGCTCGTTGTTGTTGGTCTCTTGCCACAACCATGACACCAGATTGTAAGGTTGTGTCATTTTGCAGATGATGGAATATGAGCAAGTTCATAGGTGCAAATGCCTGTATATATCTAACAAGTTTTATCATTATTTATAAATATTATAAGTGCAATTTATATTACCAGGTACATGCATATGGTATCATCTCTAGTGTAAATTACGTAAAATAGAATACATGATTGTATCGCCAATTGCTAAATATTTTACATAGTGGATTCATGTCATCAACTTTATATAATTGGGATGTCTACTCATTTACACAATCTGCGATCATCATATTTGACCGGCTGATAAAGATTGTTAAGTTTATTAAACTAGAGTTTATACCTCACCACGCGTTGCGTGTCGAGATTTAACTGTTAAACCGAATAACATCAATCGCTAACCTTCCGTCCAAGACAACTTGTGGCTCAGAACCAATGGTCGGTTGCGGCTGCATATGAGAAATAGTTGCCAAGCCAAGGCAACCGACAACAATTTTATTATATCATCACAGCCACGAAACAACAAAAATGATGATCAAATAACTATCCAAAACAGACTTAGTCTCGGATGAGCAAATGATCATCATCAGACATTGCCTCACGGGATGTACATGCATTGCAGAGCAGTAGACAATAATAGAAAAAAGGTGGTAAATAACTATCATTTCCTTTCACGAACTAAGATATGGGTTAGTTAATTTTCCTGTCTCAGATGAGCTAAGGCTCGCCATCATCGACAAAAACATTTTCCCGGAAACAGTAGCAAGGCGGCATCATGATCGTGGTAAGCATTACCCAACAAAGGAAAAAGCAGAACATATAAGAGTTCAGGACCGCTTTTTAACAAAGTCTCAAATGAAGCATGGCTCATCGTCATGGACATAACAATTTACAACATCATTGAAACAATGAATCAAAGCAGAATAGGGGCACATATGAAAACCCCAAAAGGGCATTATACAGATAAAGAAGCAGTGAAGCAACAAAGGCGGTTGAACTGCCAATAGCACCACCTTGAATAGGTAGTAGACGGTCGGCGACCCCACCTCAACCAGAAATGGGAGGCAGAACAACAACCATCTCCACCACCATAGAGTTGTTCAATCTGCAACTTCATAAATCTAATAGCATATTAAACAAACCATTCCTTCACTACAATTACTCAAGATGTGGGGACCTGCTCATAATTCCCGTAATCTCTCTTTCAAATTAATGCAACAATGAAAACACAGATGGTGAAGACCCTTCAAAGGGAAGAAAAAACCCATTTGTACATCACGCTTTACAGCTTGTACATGCATCGCAAAGGAGTACACAATGCAAAAATAGTAGTAAATCGCACTATTCATCATACCTTTTTTAATAGATAGGTAAATGTTGATTCGTTAACAAACATCAAACGACACAAAAAAAACAAATATTCAGGTTCAAAAACCCAAGAGTTTAAGGAGAACAAAGAGAGTAATATTGGGGAGAAAGATAGAATCACAACGGCCACAGATGTGGTAGCACCACCACCACTGCCACCTTGAACGACGACCAAGGGCAAAGCTCAACCAAATAAAAGAGACAGATATGTGTACGACAGGCCGGGGACGACGACGACGACAAAACAACCACCTAAACCGTCTCTCCCACCCATTCGTTCTCTCTTTAAAACATGTTGAAGAATACCCACCGCTCATGAAGCAACGCTAGGTAAGGAGATGAGATGGTTGTTCGGCACGCCGGAGGCGATGGCGGCGACCCAACAGCCGGCAAAACCCTCGTTCCAAACCCCACACTCTCTCCGAAACAGGTTGCAAAATACCCAAACGAAAGTACCGCCTTACGAACCAGGCTTATGTAAGGCGAGAGGTGGTTGTCCGGCACGGCGGCGACGGTGGCGGCGACACAAAAGCTCGCCAAACCGTCTCTCCAACCCCCCCTTCTCTCTCTCTAAAACATGGTTTGTCTCTATTGAAATGATAAAAAGATAAGAAAAACCTTTAAAAGAGAAGAAAGAACCAGTTATACATCACGTTTTACAGTTTGTACATGCTTAACAGAGAAGTACACAATGCAAAAAAAGTAGTAAATCATACTGTTCATCAGACTTTTTTTAACATATATATTTAAAATAATAATAATTTTAAAACAAAATCCAAATTTGGGTGATTAATTCTTTTTGGCCCAGCTTAACGTTACATCAGCAACATCCCCTTCTTTTCTTACTCGATGTAATTGTTTCTTTTGACTTATTAACGATTTTTTAAGCCTTTTTCCCTAAATATACATTAATAAAAAATTATTTTATTGGGAGTTGGTAACATCCCCTTCTTTTCTTACTCGATTAGTTGTTTCTTATCGACTTATTAACGTTTCTTTAGGCCTTTTTCCCCTAAATATACATTAATAAAAAAATATTTTATTGGGAATCGTTGTTGGGATCAATTGTTGAAGATTGTAAAGCACAAGAGTAGAAATTGTTAGATGTAGAGCTGCAAACGAACTGAACGTTCAACGAACAGTTCGTGCACCGTTCGGCGGGAAGTTCGTTTATGTTCGTTTGCTTAGTAATGAACGAACACGAACAAAAAAAATTTGTTCTTTTAGTTAAATGAACGAACATGAACACAAGCCGCTTTCGTTCATTTATCTTCGTGAACGTTCGATAATGTGTTCGTTTATGTTCGTTAATGTCCGTTCGTGAACGTTCGATAATGTGTTCATTTATGTTCGTTAATGTGTTCATTTATATTCATAACTTTGGTGTCAGTTATTTTTATGGCAATTATATCAAGTATTTTTTGATATTTATGTTAAGTACTTATTTAATTTTGATTGATTTTGTGTAACTTTTGTAATAAAAATATAAATTTTATTCTAACATAAATCTATGATCATTTGTATTCGTTTCTATTCATAAACTTCTTTCTATTCGTCATGTTCAAGAACAGTTTTGTATGTTCGTTTGATTTTGTTTGTGTTCATTTGCGTTCAGTAAATGTTCGTGAACAGTTCATGAACATGTTTATTTTCTTAATGAACGAACAAGAACAAGAAATCTTATTCATGAATAGTTTATGAACAAGTTTATTTCTTAACGAATGGATACGAACAAGACTTTGTTTTTGTTCGTGTTCGTTCGTGTTCGTTTGGTTCATTTGCAGCCCTAGCTAGATGTAATGACGTGGAAAGTATGTTACTTTTAGTGATATGCATAGAGGTCAAAAAATTATTTTTGTTGTAATTGGTTACATATTTTAACATTAAAGTTTTTGTTTTTGTTCCATTTAATTTTTTTTGGGGCCCGAGAGGGAGAATGATAACAGCAAGGAATGCATTTGAATGTCATGGCAAACTTTCATTAATGTGCCAAGGTGGATGGCATGGCGCCGCAACTAGGGGTGGCGGTGTTGTCGTGACATACAGCACGCCATGTTGTGCAGCATACAAGGGCGAACTTATAAAGGGGTTAGGGGTAGCCCAGGTTTCCACTGAACTCTCATTTTGAAGTGCAAAAACTAAAAAAAATTCTTTATAATATGCATTGGCATACCCCTGAGTAAAATCAGGATACCCCTCAAATTTAGAACACTCAAATTAATATAAGATTAAAAGATCAAATAAAATTAAGATTGAGTTGTATAAGGTATTCTCTTAATTTTTTTTGATTTTTTTCACTTTTGATTTTAAACTTTAGGGTTTATAAAATCATGTACATTTGTGCAAATTGTATTTATTTATCACAAGAGGGATGAAATTAGATTTTAGATTAGGGTTTAGTGTGTAGTTTTAGTTGATAATTGTTATTGTGCATTTGTTTACATTTGGTTTGTTATAAAAGTAGGGATTTAAAACTTAAAAGATAAACAATGATGGAACTAGTGCTTAGGCAGAGGGTCGCCCGCACCCCCTTGAACTTTTTTTTCTAATGGTATATATACGATCAAATCCCAACCGACCTACATAAAATGTTGACAACGAACCCATTAGAATTATGAGACCAATTTTGAAAAGAAGTTTATACAACCCTTAAAATTTTTTAAGACCAATCTATTTATTATCAAACGACCCAATAAAATAAGTAACAAATATAATATAATTAGTTTGGATAACTAAGTCATTTATTTTATTGGTTGGTTATTTGATAGATTATTGATTAGTATATTATTGATTATTTGATTATTGATTACGATCTTTTGTTTATGATTCAATATTTTATCATAGTTTTTAATATAATAACAATTATCTATATAAATATATTTAATGTACTAAGTAAAAATTATATAGAAAAAAGTTCATTTCGAGAGGGCTCGATATGTGAAGCTCTAATTCAAGCTTGTTTTATAAATGGTAAATAGTATAATCTCAAGCGCGAGCTTGTTTAAGTTCGGTTCAATCCAAGATTTTGACGAGCTGATCCCAAGTAGTTCACAACTTCGCTTGTCTCATTTACACGTACTCTAGTGTTTAATGTTATTTGTTTTAATTTGATTTTTTTTGTTTTCTTGTTGTGTGATCCGGCGTAACACGAATCGGACCGTATCACAAAAGATTTAATAAATAGCGATATAAAACCACCCCTTAGAATTTTTCGACCCCCATGTAAAAATTTTCTAGGTACGCTACTAAAGATGAAACCCCATTCTAAACAAGTTATTATTTGCAAAAAAAATCATCATCGAATGAAATTACCGCAAAAAAATTCATTATTAAAAATAAATTTACCGCAAAAACTTTTTTTTTTTTAATACCTGAATCCGCCACTAACAGTATAGCCGACAAAGTTAGCCTAAGAAGGGGATCTATTCTCACTCATCACCCACGTCTTGAAAACATTTATAACGGCCGTTTGGATAGAGAAGATGTGTCACATGGCGGCTACGTGTAAGGATCAAAGAACCGTAAATTGGGAACACTCAGATTTGTTTCAAATCACCTTTGGAAGAGAAGATGAAACTAAAAACGTGAGATATTGAGAATAAATCTCTATGAGCCATGATATCCATAAGCCAAACTATACGTAGTTTGCTTAGAGCATTCACGATCCATCCCACATCTTCATCCTTATAATTACATTAAAAATTACTATTTTTTTTTATTTTTTAATTAAATAACATTTTTTCATACTTTTATAATTACATTTTCTTTCTCATCCACTCACAACTACTTTCAAATATATTAAAAAATTTATAGAGGTTGTACCGTGATTCTCCAAATATAGGAAAAAATATTTGGGGAATCACGGTACAACCCTCATAAATTTTCTACATCTTTCACTCACAATCACTCACAAACATTCATCATAATAAAGGACATCCACTCACATATATATGAGGGACGGGGGACGGGCTGTGAATGCTATTAAGTAAAGTAATTAAATGGCTTAGATGAATGGTTCCCACTTAAATCACTATTGTAAAGCTAACTCTGATACTTCGTACTGTTAACTCCAACAAATCAAGCATAAAGAGGTTTAATTTTTGTAATTTAATTACACATGCAAAAAGTTTTGTTGTATATGGTTAATCATGTGAATTAGTTATTCGCGATTATTTTGCAAATGACTCTTTATTAATCTATCATCGATTTAATGTAAACAATAATTGTCAATTAAATATAAAGCATCATCAACCCAAACACATGGAACTGAAACCAATATTAGCATTAGATATTGCATAATCTAATTAAATCTTACAAATTCAGTTGCTAATGCTAATTGCTATGGCCTCCGATGTACGTTTCAACTGCTACGACCCTCTTTTTTATTACAAGATTATGCGAATTATGTGCGACTCAAGGAGAAGTACGTTTTTTATAATAGCCATTAGTCACATGCTAACGAGGTATTATCTAGCAATTACTTGTATAGAAAATTATAAGATTGCGGCAGGTGTGATACGATGATGTTACTTGATTTCATGCTTACTTTTTAATATTATACTAAAACAAAAAAAAAAAACAGCTTTCAATGATTAATCTAAAATTTACTATCAATCTGGATCATTTTAATTATAGTTGGCAAAAATCGTCGCCACAGAGGCCGGCATCATAGGTTCCTCATCAAATGCAATTTCCAAATAAAAAATTTAACTAGATTTAACTATTTTAAAACTATTACGATGACATGTCTTCATAATAGACACCGAAAATAATATTTTTTGGCTTATGACGACGACAAAATATTTTTCGGATCTACAACATGATATGTTCTTGTCATGGGCCCCACAGTTTTAATCTTTTTCTTATAAAATTTAACATTTCATAAAAATTCGGTTAAATTCTAATTCAAATTAGTGAATTACTTTCACATATCGAAATATTTATAATGTATGTACATGTAGAATTGTTCAAAGTATCACATGTACAAATTAGAGAAAATTACAAAATGGTCTCTATAGTTTTATCATATTACAAGTTTGGTCCCTTGATTTCAAAAATTACAATTTTATCATATTGCAAGTTTGGTTCCGTTGGATTTTAGTCGCCACCCTTAGTTTTCACTAGTTTTAACAATCTAAGACTAAAGTAACAATATAATCAAACCATAGGAAGTATCTTTGCAATATTCTCTAATTTTAAAACTTGAAAAAACAAATGAAAGTTTAAAAATCAAATAAAACCTTTAAAAATAAAAAAAAAATTAAAACATATCAAATAAAACTTTAAATTAAAATTAAATAAATGTTTATAAAATTCAAAATAAGTGTTTAAAAATCAAACTAAAATTTAAAAACAAAAATCTTTTGAATTCATGTTTTTGTTTTGGGTTTAGGGTTTTCGAATTTTTGGGTTTAGGCATTACATATGAACTTCATCAAAAAAAAATTAAGCATGTTTCTCTTCTTCCCTTTTTTGTAATTTTATATATTTTATATTTCTACTTTTATTTACTCTTTAACTTTGATTTATTTTAATAAGCTTCATTTTATTTTTTAAAGATTATTAGATTTTATTTTTTAAATTTATTTGATTTTCTTGAATTTGATTTTTGTTTATTTAAATTATATTATTACAATATATTTTTTCAGTTTTTGGATAAAATCGCACAATTGGTTCTTATGTTTGATCATATTGCATATTTAGTCCTCATGTTATTAAAAACTAACCAACGCTTTAACTTGATTGTATTGTAAGACGACTCGTTGATAATTATTATTATTAGAATACAAGGAAAAGTAAACATTTACATTAAAGTCCCTATACTATAGAATATGCTATAAAATCATAGTAGGCTTAGTAATATTTTCTAACAATGGTTTCCAATGCATCAAGATTCCATATAGAGACTAACATGCAATGAGCACAAGAAAGAAGTCGAACAAGATCACATGTAGAGGCTAACATCAGACAACCCTTGAGATGGGATAGTTCTCTTTTTCTTAATACAATTCCAAATTTTTCAGTAAGGTCATACACTTAGCCCATGGGCAAGGTCCAATCAAACGAGTGCAAGAGCGAAGCCAGGATAAACATTATCATTTTCTCTGCTAATAGAACACTTGCGCATAATCTTCTCCCTGATCCAAATGGTAAGAACATCATATTGTTTCCCTTGTGATCCCATTTGTTTGTCATAAACCTCTCAGGATTAAATTCCAACGGATTGTCCCAGTGTCGAGGATCCCGATGGATTGACCATATATTCAGAAAGATAGTACTACCCTTTGGGATTGTATATCCACCTACTATGCACGCCTTGTGTGGCGATCGTGGGACTAGAAAAGGGACTATAGGATACAATCGTAATGTTTCCTTGATTGTTGCGGCAGTGGCGGAGCTTGAACCACGGTTTAGGGGGGGCGGGGGCGAAAGTAAACTATTCTAGGGGGGGCGAACACGATATTTATTAAAAAAAAATTCCACTACCGGTCCGAAAATTTACACTGTCGAACCGAAAACTAACACTACCGACGAAAAAAGAGGAGGGGCGGGCGCCCCCCCCCCCCCCCCCCCCCCCCCCCCGCCCCTATGAAGCTTCGCCTTTGTGTTGCGGCTAAGTAATGTAGTTTTTCGAGATGATATTCTTCCACCATGTTGTTTAGTCCCACAACGTCTACTAGTTCTTCTTGAACGTTTTTCATTACGTTATGATTTTGTATAATAGTCGCCATTGCCCATTCTACAGTTGTTGTTGTGTCAGTTTCTGCAATCATAACATTCTAACGCGCAACAAATAATTATACCTCATTTCATTTTGTTGGATCTATTTATATGATACGATGCTTAAAAATATGTTGAATAAATCTTACCATTTGAAGTGCCTTCATTTGGGTCATGTTAAGCGACGTTAAATCTTTTTCGTCCTTGTGATCTAATAACATCTGTACAAAATCTTTCTTTCCTTCATGCTCCACTTCATCTTCTGGCCTTTTAATGTTGTATTCGATTCGATCTTCAATGATGCTAGTGAAAAGTTTATCCATTTTGTTAAGTTGCATCTTCATGTCCCGCTCGACCCCTTGTAGATCAAACCGCGCAAGAATCGGGAAGAAATCAGACAAGTTCACCCGTCCAAAAATCTTAACGATGTTTGTAGCCACCATATCTATCTCCGCTCCAAGATTGCTATTTTTCGCCTTGTTATCTGTCTTTTTTTCCCAAATCATTCTCGTTAGGACATTTGTCTCTGTATAAAAAGCCATCTCACGAATGTTAACGATGGTATCGATTTTACCAAAAACATTCTTGATGGTTTTTCTAACTTCATCCCTTCGAAAAGAACCGGATGCTTTAACATTCTTGCTGCTTTGAATCTCATGGACAAATATCTTACAAAGCTTACGCCAGTTATGGTTGTTTTTTGAAAATATTATATCTTGGCCTCCATAAGATATGGCTAAGGCCGCGACTGATTGATCGCGGTCAGAAAAGGCCTCGTCTTGGTCACGAAGCCCGACTTTTGCTAACTCCGGAGTGTTTATTTATGACAACGTAAAGCTTGCTTCCCAACTTCAACTTGAAGATTGGGCCGTAGGTGCGAGCCATGTTGGTGAACTGTTTGTGCAAGTCGGGACTAATAAACGGAAGGTACCCAACGACTGGGAGCGAACGGGTCCTGGAGGCAACGGTGGTGCACCATTTGAGGAGTTTGAAAGCCGGAACTTATACCATAAAATAGCCAAGATTAGTAATGAAATTGTGACAACTAACACATGTAGCTCGTTGTTGTTGGTCTCTTGCCACAACCATGACACCAAATTCTTAAGTCGTGTCATTTTGCAGATGATGAAATGTTTTTAAGGTCCACGGGTGCTTATATTACGGGTTACATACATGCTTTAAAATCTAGTGTTGGTTATATAATATAGGTTACATGAATCTTAATTGTAGAAAACTGTTGGGATGTCCACTGTTTTACACAATTTAATTGCCATGTGAGCCCATTTGACGAATAATTTATTGTAATGATTGTGGGAAAAAAATTAAATTTTATTGGTTAATCCGATTGAAATTTGGTAATGAAAATAACATTTCTGTAAATAAAATAAGCAATGTTTTAAAAACGTGCGTGCCTCCTACCTGAACAATATATACATATACATACAATATATAGTTCAGTGTTCCACTAATTTATCAAAACAATATATTAGTGATTGAAACAAACCGAGCTAAAGAAAAAATATGTAAATTTACAAATTAATTCAGGTTGATTTGAGTAGATTATTTATATATATATTTTTTATAAATAAATCTGTACATATAAAATTTATATAAAGATATTTAGGTTTTTTTGGTTGGAAACTCGTAAAATCATAACTTGATTAAGATGAATGATGAATTCGAATACATCTTTACTCCGACTTGAAAAATCGAAAATAGAATTTGAATTGTGATTTCAATTTCTTCTCTCTGATTTAGTAAGTTGTCCACTCCTATTGGACATTTGGACATTTTTTTATGTGGGCCGGGCCTTTTTTTCGATAAAGTTGGGCCTGAGATTTTTAGTTCCACACTTGACACTTCCACGTTGGACCAAAGTAACTTTATAAAGGTAACTCCGAATCCAATAACAACCTATATCTTACTTCTTAGTTGTTGCAATTGAACTCTTATCTAGATGGATAACAGAAATCTTACGATCATTTGAAAATGTAGAATCCAAAGTAAACTAATAGGAGAAAAACCGAGGTAAATATATATTATAGATTGCGCTAATTAACGTGAGATTAGTCGCCTAATCCTAACTTTATTCTACCTTATTTTCTTACTCTCATTGCATTTGAAGAATAATTTATTTGCTTCTGGCCACTTGCCGGGAGCTTTAATCTATAAAATTTCCCTAAATATCTTTAACCTTATTGAAGATCTACTTTTGGATGGATTGATTAATATGTAAACATAAGAAATAACTGATAACAACTCCATCCAACCTGAAACATTGGTAAATCAGATTAACGAGTTTTCTTTTCCCGCCGAGCGTTGTCGCGGCACCGTATGCGCCGTGATAAAGTATCATTTACAAACTAAATATACGTCAATACGTAAAGTGACTCGAATTTATACCTTTGAATGAAAAGTTGAAAACGTATTATATTTGACCCGACTTTTTCCCAAACAAAACTTATGTCAAAAGATAGACTTATAATCGCTCCGGCTCGTTTCCGAATTAAATTTATGTCGCAACGTAGAGTGAATGAAAATATATTATCTTTAACCAGACGCATCTTTAAACATAACTTACGTCGAAATGTAGACCAACCTAAAACATACATAAAAATAAGCACGAAACATTTTTATATTTGGCCCAACTAATCTCTGAACAAAACTTACGTCGAAACATTGACGTACGTCGACATGTAGATAGACTTAAGATATGACTTTTCTTCTTATCTTGCAGATTAAGTTCGAGCCTGATTCAAGGTGGTGATCGTCCTTACGAACTGTTTCACAACATTAACCCCTCGGTTAGAGTTTTTGGAGCAACTAACACATATGCTTATGATCTAAAATACGTGATTGACATGACAGTAGAAGTGTGTACTTACATAAATTCATATGTTTTTATAGGCATATATAGCAACAAATGTGTATCTGTAAACAATAAATAGAATTAGATTTAAGTAACTTATATTATATTACCTTTTCTATTTTCGTTTCTTCAGTTTTTTATTCAATGCAACGTGACAACATCAAGACGAATAAATACCCTGACAAAACCGCCATACTCATCTTTCTTTTCTTCACACTTCACACATATCCACGTGTCACCACTCCCTCACTCCACGTAACCCCCTGCCAACCGCCGTCTTCACCCCACCGTCATCCACCGCACCACCACCATCAAAACCCTATCCCCATCTCAACACCCCAAACAAATCATTCAATCAACCACTCAAATAATAATAAGAATAATAATCATGAAGCTCTACGTGTATGTATTGGAGTGTAAAGATTTGACAGTTGAACAATCTTATGTAAAACTCAAAGTTGGGAAGATGAAATCAAGAACTAGGGGTTTGAAGAAGACGAAAAACCCAATTTGGAATGAGGAGTTTGCGTTCAGAGTTCGTTCGTTGGATGATGATGAGCTTGTTGTGTCTGTTTATGGTGATGATGAAGCTGGTGATGAAGAAGAAGATGATGAATCCAGTGGTTTGTTTAAGAAGAGTTGTAGGGATTTGGTGGGTCGGGTTCGGATCCCTTTGTGGTCTGTTGCTGCTGAAGAGAATCATCAGATGCAACCCACTTGGTTTTCTGTTGAGAACAGCAAATCTAATAAATCAATGAAGAAAGAATGTGGTTAGTATTTTGTGCTCTTAATTATATGTTTGTTTTTCTTATTATTATCACGATTAGGAGTGGATTTAGGGTTGTTTAACGACTGAGCGAGCCGAACCAAGTAGACTTGACTTTTTAGGGTTGTTTGGCGATGCTGTGTTGCCGTCTGGCTAAATAGAAATAGTCTTTGAATTATTCGGCATGTTTCTGAAACATATAGTTTAGTTGAGAACCAAACATATTATACTTCTGATCGATTTAAAATGATCTTTCTATGGAATAATTAAGAAACTACCAAACAGTCATAATCTTAAAAAAACTTAAATTTTGATTGCTCGTTAAAAGCTAAAACCAAACTCGTATCTTTTTAGATTTTAATAAAAAAATATTAAGTTTTACACATATACATAGTTTTGTAATAGATTCGGGAGAAAATTGCGTAAATGATTCTAATGATTTGATCAAATTGCACATTTGGTCCCCAACTTTGAAAATTGCAAAGATATTTCAATTTTTTATGTAGTCAATGCAAGTTCGGTCTTTAATTTTTAAAAATTACAAAGTTAGTCTAAACTTTTATGTGAGCATTGCAATTTTGGTCTCTAAAGTTATATTTAAAGTTAGTCTGAACTTTACAAATATATAAAAACTAAATAAATTTAATGTCCGGGACCAAATGTGTAATGACTATACAAATTTTGGACTAACATTGTAATTAAGTTTGGAACTAAGTATGCAATTTGGCCAAACCATAAGGACCATTTATCTAATTTTCTTTAGATTCAGCACAGGACAACAAAATATGATGTAAAATTTGAGTTTAATTAGAAAGACTAAGATCAAACTCTTATTTAAGTTGTAGCTTATATAGGAATTTAGGTGTTATTTGAGCGAACGAAACGACCAAGCCAACTTTGTCTTGAGCTCAGTTCTATGAAGCAAACTAGACTCTTTGTAAACTGACCAATTTCGAACGAGCTTCTAGCATGATGTTTTATAATAGCGCTAATTTCGCTAGGGTATATAAAATAATATTTATTAGAAATTACTCACACGAATAGTTCTTGTGATATATCCAGATTTCTATATTGCTTTATTTTTGGGAAGTATAAGTTGAGATCAATAGTTGATACAAAAGTAATAGTTTTGAATCTTTGATCATATCATTGATCCTTAAAATTGAGGGACATTAATTTTGGTTGTTATATTTACGTGAAATGAAAAACACTAAAGCAAATTGTAAAAATCTAAATACCTATGAAGCCACTAAAAACAAAAACCATAATGTATAAAATTTGTGGCCATTGCACTACAACCAACACAATCACCTCCTTTCATGTATCCACTCACCCAATCACCACCGACCACATGTACCACATTTTATATTTTTCATTTTAATCTATATAAAGTCAAATTTCTTGGTCTGTCAGCATAAATCCAGTGCTATAGGGTTGTATTCTTGTAAGGAACAAGGTCTGTCCAGAGAGTCATCAAAAACCTTTGGACCCTGGACAAGTAGGAAAAAAAAAAGGTTCTTATAATATAAAGTCAATAACCTATATGTAAAAAGTCTATAATACAACAATAATTATTTTATAAATAAACAAAAGTACTGTAACCGAATAATCTAATTTACTTACTTAAGCGAATCATAAGCCTCTCCGAGCGTTTTTCAAATGAATTTAGATTGGATAAATAATAATAGACTAAACTAATAAAAATGTTAATAGGCCCTAAGTTTCAATAGGTCAAAATAATCAAATTGCTATTAGGTTTGTTAATTAGTTCGTTAATAGCCTATAGTTGTTTTTAAAAATATATATACATACATATATAATATAAAACTTTATAAAAATTCGGGCCCCTGAGGAGGTTGGGCTCTGGACGGTCGCCCACTCTGCCCCACTTCAGGGCCGGCCATGCTTGCAAGTTTGTATGATTCATTTAAAATAATCCTTTGTTGAAAAAACTTTTATCATTTTATAGAATTAACAGTTCAGATGAGTGTCAATTATGTCAGGCTAACGAGATGTGAAATGGCGTGTTCTACCCGAACACTATCCATATTTTTATTCATGTTCAAAATATCAATCATAAAACCTGCAAACACTTAAAATCACATAACCAAACATGACCTGTTTAAACCTTTTTTCCAAACATGTCAAATGGGTGGTCGGGTTGACTGGTAACCAAGTTGCTGGGAATTAAATAGGTTATTTAGGTTGTAAGGGGGTTAGTAGGTCACCTGTTTGGTTAAAAAGTTAATGGATCGACCCGAAAATGACACCTTTAATTAAATAAGTTAATTTGAACATGACATGTTTAATTTAAAATAAGTCAACCCAAACATGACTCGCTTATTAAACGAGTTAAATACGACAACTCAAAACCTAATTATTCTCATGCTGTATTTCAGACTTTATGTTTGACTTATTAAATCCTTTGATGTTTAGAGCTTAACCATAAAGTCCCAAGATTTTGTTTCTAACAAACGGAATCCTTCTTTTCATGATACTATGCATCAACTTCTTAAAATATACAGGAAGATTTTTAATTTTATGTAGTTAATATAAGTCCCTAAATTTCATATAAGGACATTTTGTTAACTTTTAATAGTTTGACGGTTTGATCATTCAAAAAACATAAAATCTGTGGAGTTTCTTATCCGACAATTGTCCCAACTAGGTTGACTATGAATTTTGAAAAAGAATTGACTACACCAGCTTTAAAATTATCCAATAATTGACTCTTCATGTGGTTAATAATGTTTTCAGGTAAGATTCTTCTTGCTCTTTCACTACACGGGAGAAATCAAGATACATCCGACGTTAATCATTTCTTCTTACAACCGCGCATCACCGATCACTGTAGTGACAAATGTGATAGCAGACAAAGCCCATCACACGATTCGAACTCCTCTAAATCACCACGAAAGGTGATAAAAACCATTACCAAACGATTCGAGAAGCTTTTTAATAAACACAGTGACTCCTCTGTCATAGACGACTCATCCGACTTGCCAACAACTTCATCCGACAATGGTGAGTCAACCGATGAACCTCCTATTACTACCACCTTTGAAGACTCGGTGGAAACGATGGAGTCAATGGTTGACCAAAAGGAAATGCCCGAAAATCTACAAGGAGGGGTCCTTATTGATGCAACATATGTAGTACCTCCTAAAGATCTCAATCATTTCTTATTTGCACCCGGTTCACAATTTATGAAAGACTTAGCAGCGATTCAAGGTACAACGGACTTTCATGATAGCCCGTGGACATGGGAATCTGGTCAAATGTCAACGTTGACCCGTACTGTTACTTATACGAAAGGCGCAAATAAATTGGTAAAAGCTTCTAAAGTTACCGAAGACCAAACGTACATTAAAGCAAATGGGAAAGAATTTGCAGTTTTTGTAGTTGTGGATACTCCTGATGTTCCTTATGGGACTACCTTTCGAGTTAAATTATTGTACAAGATAATGCAAGGGCCCGAGATTAAAGGAGATGAAACGTCACGGATTATAGTTTCTTGGGGGATTGATTTTCATCAAAGTACAATGATGAAGAGTATGATCGAACACGGAGCTAAGCAAGGAATGAAGGAGAGTTTTGAGCAGTTTGCGGGATTGCTTGGTCAAACTTTCAAGCCGGTCAATCAGTTGACTATATTAGACAAAAGTCAAACTTTGGCGACATTGCAAAATGAGCATGAATCAGATTGGAGTTTAGCGGTGCGGTACTTTTGTAACTTCACCGTGGTTTCCACTGTTTTTGTGGTTCTCTATGCTTTTGTTCATATCTTACTATGCGAGCCGACTCGAGTTCAAGGTTTAGAGTTCAATGGTCTTGAATTACCGGACAGTTTTGGCGAATTTATCACGTGTGGGATAATTTTTTATAACTTGGAACGTGTTTATGTCATGGCTTCACATTTCGTGCAGGCGCGACTGCGTAGAGGTAAACTATCCTCATGTTTACATTAGTTCTTTAGATATTCGTGTCGTTTGGATTTGGGTTTTGAAACTAATTATGTAATTATTTTGACTAATAGTCACAATATTATGTTTTTAGTGTTTGCATAAGCAAATTTAAGTTGTAATTTACCTAATTACCTAGGGTCTAAAAATTTGGATTTGGGTAGGAAATGATCATGGTGTCAAAGCTCAAGGTGAAGGGTGGGTGCTTACGGTTGCAATCATCGAAGGAACCAATTTAGCGCCACTGGATTCTTCGGGTTTCTCAGACCCGTATGTTGTGTTGACATGCAATGGGAAGATGAGAACGAGCTCTGTCAAGCTTCAAACACTTGATCCTCAGTGGAATGGTAAAATTATTCATTTTTATGTTTTTGTTTGATTTTAATTCAGTTTTTCATCATTCTTGAAACTTGATATCTTGTTAAAATCTTGTAGAGATACTCGAGTTTGATGCTGCAGAAGAACCCCCGTCGCTGTTGGATGTTGAAGTTTTCGACTTTGATGGTCCCTTTGGTCAAGCAGCGTCACTTGGGCACTCTGAGATTAGATTCGTGAGACATACATCGGAAGAATTGGCGGACATGTGGGTCCCACTTGAAGGAAGACTCGCCAAGTCTTTACAGTCGAAGCTGCATTTAAGAATTTTCTTGGATAATAACAACGGAGTCGAAACGATCAAAGAATACTTGACAAAAGTCGAGAAAGAAGCTGGGAAAAAGGTACTAGATTATATACATCTCAAGTGTTTTGTGTGTTTCTGAGTTTGATAAATGTAGTATTGGCATCTATTAATCATTTTTCGCAATCATATTCAAACTAAAAGTCTATAAATTTTGGATATAATGTGTTTATGCTTTTTGTGTCTACCCGTATTAATCTTTATCCAAGTCTTCTAAGTTCTAACCCGTCTATTTTGCCAGCTAACTCGTGTAAATCTAAAAACATTAACTACTTGACAGCTCAATGTGAAGTCGCCTCATAGGAACTCGACGTTTCAGAAGCTTTTTAGCTTGCCACCAGAGGAATTTCTTGTCAGTGATTTCTCGTGTTCTCTTAAAAGAAAATTGCCCCTTCAGGTTCTTACAACTTACAAGAACATTAACAAAACCCGACTATAAGTAAGTTTTTAACGTATTATTGTTTCTAATCTCATATTCATAGGGCCGACTGTATGTATCTTCAAGAATTGTTGGGTTTTACGCAAACTTATTTGGGCACAAAACAAAATTTTCATTCTTGTGGGAAGACGTTGAAGACATTCATATTCTTCCCCCGACACTGGCATCTGTCGGGAGCCCGATACTTGTCATGGTTCTGCTCAAAGGTCGAGGTGTAGACGCTAGGCATGGTGCAAAGTCTCAAGATGAAGAGGGCAGACTCCATTTTTACTTCCATTCATTCGTGTCATTTAGTTCGGCTAGCCGGTAAATATAAAATAAAATCTACATCATAATTCTTAACTTTTTAGTATGATAATATTAAATCATGTTTTTGTGCGTTTAAGGACAATAATTGCGTTATGGAGAACAAGATCATCAAGCCCGGATCAGAAAGGAGACAGCTTTGAGGATAAAACCATCACACATCAAGATCAACAAGAACAAGATGAGAAGCTTTCTCGCGAAGACGTTGCTTCCCATTTGGTCGTTGCTTCCCATTTGGTCGTTGAAGATGCAAAAATGTCAAAGATCTATTCGGAAGAACTACCGATCAATGTGAGTACTTTAATAACACTTGTAAGTTGAGGCTAATTTCCCTCAAGGGACATCCTAGTGATTAAGTGGTGTGTCTCGGACCAAAAGATCAAGGATTAAAATTCTAGAGATGTAGTGTGAGTGTATTCTATAGGAATCCTTAAGAAAGTGTATGTTGATTTTGACTTTGACTTTTGACTTACAGGTGGAGCTAGTTATGGGAATCTTTGGAGGAGGAGATTTGGAGCATAAGGTTATGGGAAAATTGTGTCGCTTGAATTACAACACAACCCATTGGGAACCCGTTACGGGTCATTCTGATATGCTTGAAAGACGATTAAGTTGGAAGTTCAACAGACGGGCGTCAAGTTTTGGCGGTGATGTGACGTGCAGACAGCAAAAGTCACCGATTGCTGGGTGGAGAGGGTGGAGCGTGAACGAGGCTATGTCTCTCCATGATGTGCCATTTGGCGATCACTTTTACGTGAGTATCACCGCGTAAAAATCATTTGGGATTATAGTTTCTCGAAATGGCCATGATGGTTTTAACTATTATTTGAAAGTGCAGGTTCAGGTCAAGTATGGGATCGTTGATAGCAGACCGGGGTGGTGTGCGTGTGAAGTTTTCATCGGGGTCGTATGGCTCAAAAGTTGCAAATTTGAGCAACGAATAACTCGAAACGTGGTTGTGAAGTTTGGTGATTGGGTGCACGAGATGTTCGAGCTCGTTGAAAGAGAAGCTTTACTGGCAGTTAATGTTCTTAGATGATGATTTTGTTATTAAAGATTGTTACTTGTTGTAGTTTATATCTTATTTTTTAAGTTCAAATTTAAGGGTTGTGTTATTTTTTTTAACAATAAAGGGTCCATTAAGAGTATAGTTAATTCCATAGGTATCTTTTGTAAGTATTTTTTTATGTTGGTATTTTGTTTAAGCTCTTACTATATTACGGTGATGATCAGATTTTAATAATTACAATTTAATCATTTTTATACTAATCATCCTTTATGTTTATGTTTAACATGCAACATCTATTCTTGAAGTTGTTATAAGGGAAGGGGGTGGGTATGAGTAGGAAGAGAAATTTCTCAAACATAGAGGAAAGTAATGAAGTAGGGTTAAAGTAGAGCTTGTGGTTGGGTAAGGTTATTTAGCTTACAAAAAAAATTTTGTTCTAATACTCTAAGGGTAAAGAGTTGATAGAAGCTTTAACTCGGAGAAGATGAAGTTGATAAAAAAAATCAAAATATAAAGAATGCTCAATGTAATTATAGAGACAAAATGACGAAAGATGTTTTTGATATACATGAAAGGTGTAATTCACTCTGCTAATAATTTACACTCACCAAAGTGTCTTTGGTCTAGTGCTATTTTGGTGCATAACTTTAGTTAAATTCCAATCAATTAACTTTGTAAGTTTAAAGTTTTACTTTTCAAATATATAAAAGTTGTATAAAAGAGAAATTCTAACAACAGGAGGGTCATGCGATCATTAGTGCTTTCAATGCAACACTTCTTCTGTGGTCACTTGAAGCACTTCTTCCAAACATGAACATCTTCTGATAGCAGCATGCAGGCCCCTTGCAATCCCATTGACACAACATGAGCACACTTATAGAAATCAGTACCGTCACACACGAGTTTGCCACTTACAAAGATGAGGGTTCCAAGACCATTGTTTGGCCTATCAACCGATGATCTCGAGTGAGGAACACTAGTTCCCACAGATGATTACTCGTTTCAGGCACATATAGTTTCAAATCAACACTTACCGCCCTTGCTATCAAAGGAAGTCGACATCTAGACACACATTCATGCTAATTTCAAGCATATTTAATTCTAGTTCCAATATAGTGTTACCGTCAGATTAACAAAAAGGGTATAAGAGCATTCACAGTGGATTTTTTATTTTTATCCATATAATTACACTAAAAATTACTATTTTTTCTCTTTCTTTTTCAATTAAATAATATTTTTTTACCCTTCTCATTACTTTTTTATCTCTCCTCCAATCACAAACATTTTAAAAAATAATAAAAAATTTATAAGTATTGAACAGTGATTCTTCAAATATATCAATTAACAATAACATTTTCTCTCTCATTCACTCACAACCACTCAAAACCATTCCATATAATATAGAAAACATACTCATATCTTTTTAGGTATTCTCTTATGAATGTTGTAATACGTGTGAAAAATATGGAGGTTGTCATTCGTGACTGATGATCGATTACCATATATAGTAAGTTGCAATTATTATATAGGGACTTTAGTGATGGACTACCGACATAAATTCCACCGCAAATTGTCCTCACTGACAAACAATTTAGAAGTCTTTGTGAAAATCTTATCTCTAAATGAGTAACGGATTACCGGGGACTATTTGTTGGAAAAAGTTTGCATTCCCAATTTCTCATGTTAAAATAATCAATTGCATCAAACCAAAAATATACGCAAATGCATATAATTGAAGTAACTTAAATTAATTTTTTTTTTTATTATTGAACTCGATATATAAAACAAAATACATAACTTTACATTTATAGGAGATATAAACTAATCCTAATTCAACTTAAATACTATTTAAATAACCAAATATATAAACTGATAATTATCTATCTTATCAAACTGATAATTACTAATTATTTAAATCAAACTTTTGGTTTCATCTTTGATATCTTTTACTTTGTTCAAATTAAATCCTTCAATTATAAACATATCAGATCATTCAACACAATGACCAAATTTGGATTTTACTAGGCTTCTCTCAGTAATTCATCAATTATAATGTCCTATTCTTGGTTTTAGGCTATCCGTCGGTATTTCCCAAGAGATTACCATTATGAATTCTAATTTTATAATCTCTATTTTAGTGTGATCCGTGAATGGACATAGCCCGTCAATGATACTTTCTAGTCGTGCAATTACAAAAAAAAAAACTAAACATATAACCTTGGTTGCTTTGCAAAACACCGGGTTCGAATTTAATCTAAAAAAAAAACTTATTAGAACACAACTAAAGATTGTATAAAGCGCTCACTAACTTAAGTGAAGTTATTAAAGATTGTACCTTCTCTTTAATTGAGTTTGTTGAAATCACCCTCAACAAAACCACTTAAATTTCCAATTTAGTTTTTCTAGTTAAATTTGAAAAGTAAAGAAAATCCTAAACTACGAAAACTAATTCAAACCAACTCGATAATTGGTCTATCAACACGGTGTCAAGATGTCATAGCGTTCACTATCACATCTAGGTGACTAGCGCTTCCGTTGAGACTAAAACAAAGCTAACACCGTAATCGGTTTTTTTAACAACACAGGATTTTCCTATAGAGGTATAACACACAAACATCTCACCGCTTAAAGTTCTAAACTACAGCCTTAGTCACGATACAACTCGTGACCTCCCCTCTAAAAGACTTGCACTTCTACCACTTAGGTTAGTCCAGTAGTCCCTCTATGGCCACCGTATTCGGTATATTGTAGTTTCCAGGGTTCATGAGGCATGATCCGTCATCAACAAGAATGATCCCAAACACTTCCGGGTCGATGATCAAGGGCCCGTCTACGACAAAGTAGAAGTTATAGTCATTAGATCATATGCACAGCATATACCTTCTCTTTTTTTACAGAAAAGCAAACACACACCTCTCTAATCCCGGTTTTAAATATATGTTATTTAGCATTAGACTTAAACGCTTAATCTCATAAGAAGAAACGTCACTATAGGAATACCGTTGGGTTAGGAATCCTTCTATGAATATACCTCTCTTTTTACATACGAAGATAACTTTTGTTTGCAAGTTGCTCGTTGCAATTGTTCTTAGCATATTCACTCCCAAGAAATCAGTCTACCCATCGCTATACTGAATAATCAAACTCCTTAAAACAAATCAAATCAAATCAATCTCACTAATAGATCCTATATCAACCACTATCTTCAATTCTTCATCATCCAATCAGAACTTGAAGCCATCAATCAAAATCTCCAATCAACTACGTAAATCATCACGTTATCTAATACCTAATCGCCTGTTGTTCAACAATTGCACACCAGAATCACGAACGAACAAACTCTTCCGATCCACCACCGGCGGATTACCACGGCCAGATCCGGCGGTATAACCACTCCTCCGGCGATGTTCATCACGTTGTCTTCTCGGATACACCATAGGTTTAACTGATGCATAATCAACAAGCGATTCAACCGAAGGAACAGGAGAAATCGTCTTCAACGAACTCACCGGAATCAACACCGCTCTAATCTTCGCCTCCGGCGAAACTCGGTCGTACTCCTCAACAACAGCGGCGAGATCCTCGTCGGAAGTGACGGACACCAGCACGTCCAGATCTTCCGACGGCAACTTACACTTAAAATTCACGGAGAATCCACACGCCTCCCAAAACCTAACGATCAATTCGGCGTAGGTGATTGAACGATCGACGGCGAGGACTCTGGTGTGGCCTCCGGCGTACCGGAGCTTGCCGTCGTTGTGACGGGGGAGGATTCTGCCGCCGTAGCTGTAGAGGAACTTGATCGTCGCCGGAGATGAGGGTTTGTTGACGGTGTTCGTTATGCGAGTCATGGTTGAAGGTTGAAACGTGAAAGTGTAGAAGATGCTAGAAGATTTGTTGAGCGATATTTGGGTTTGATGGTATGGAAGGGGTTCAATTTATAGGGCGTAGGGTTTGTTGTTGAAAAGGAATTTTGATTTATAAACATAGTCCCTTAACTATATGGTTTTGGGTAAAGTTTGTACATGGGATGTAACTTTTGACTTGTTAGGTTAGTGGTGTTCATAAACCGAATAAACCATCCAAACCAAGTATTTAGGCCATTTTGAGATCCAAACAATTCGGATTACGATTATGTTTTGACAAGTTATCGGCCCGGCCCGCGTGCAACTTGAAACCGTTGAGTTTTGTTATTTTTCTATATATTTTTTAGAGTGTGCAGTTATGTATATGTATTACAATCATTATCCACTTTTATCATTTTAACATGTTTTGATATACACAAATGACTTAAAAGAAAAAAAATCGGTTTCCAAAGAACGAAACGGGACCATTAGACAGTCAAATCGGTAATACCACCCAAATCAGACGGTTTTATCTCACATTATCTAAAACTGTAGTTAACGATTCTAACCTGCTGAAACCAAACTAGAACATAAATCTCTTTAGGTATTCTCACATAAGAGGTGCTATGGTTGAAAAGACTAGTGAGAGTAGTTTTAATGATCTTTAATCTTACTGGGCTTTAGTTTTATATGCACTCCTTGATAACTATAACTTTCTTATGAATAATAGTTTTTTATCAAATACGACTGTAATATTCAGTTTTATATTGGTTCATTAACCAAAAAAATATAAAAACTCTTAAATAATTTAAATTTAGTTAAATGAAGGTCAAGTTTTCTAGTTAAATAGGTATGCAATAAGTTTTCTAGTTTAGATTAAACAAATAACATAAAGGGATAAAATTTGCTTGTAACTTAACAGCCCTTGATATAAATAAAAAAAGTTGATGGATAAAGTTGTAGATTGATAAATGGTTGAGGGTCTAAATTATAATTCGCAAACAGAGACATCAGTTTCCACACGCAAAAAACGACCGAGGGCTACTTTTCTCAATTTCTCGGAAATTTATACAAATTATTCGGATATTCGTTCCTTACGTTTTTGTTTTGTTTTTGAACGTTCTAAAGACTTTTGTAAAAAAAATATGCGTTCAGAAAATAAAGAAAGGGTAGAATGTTGAAATGGCATCATGGGTACAAACCAGAAATAATTCTTTTCTTATTGTATCTCACGTTTTTCTAATTATACAAAGTATATATTCTATCGCCAATTCCACTCCCTCTTGCTTATTTATCAATATAATAATCCTAAAAACACTTTAGTATTTTATATTTACTATCACACTAGTAAGGTGCAAGAGCAATTAAACATACTACGCACGTACATCTTATTATTAACAAGTCACATTTCAAGTAGCGAGTTTCAGATATATAAACCTTTATTTCACATAATTGATCATACTTTCAAGTCATATCCTTGATACTAGTACACGTGTAAGGATATCATTACCCAACCGCCTCTAATTTCTTTATCAAGCCTCATATAAAACACCCACTTGATATCAAAAAGGCTTTGGTTTAATTATTTATCTTCACTTTTAACTCTTCTTGAATAAATCTATCAGTGAAGATTTTTTCTAGATTTTTCTATATAATTTAAATTTTCCATTCAAAAAGTCGTAATTTTATTATATAATTTCAAACCAATTCACTTTACATATTAACAAGTACCCAAAATAGTTAATTACAATCATACACATAAACAAACACCTTGTTTGACGCAAATATATTAACGACTCTAACAAAAGTTGATGTTTGAAAACCACGCCAAGACTTGACATTGATTAGGCTTCCAATAGTGACGTCTTACCTAAAAGAATATGTAACATGTTCTTAGCAATGCAACATATTTCTAGCAAACCTAAGCGAATGCACTTGCCATACATCAAGTGGTTACACACAATCACCCGAGTATCACTATATTTCGCCCTTACTCTTTTTTTTTTGTGTCACATTTCACCAATAGATCACATACTTTGTTGTGGATTCAGTTTCCTCATTTACATCACATACTCCATGTGATCTAGTCTTCAGGTTAGGATTAAAGACTTCATGAATTTTTTTGATTCATTTGCCGTTGTAGGATCACAGTCATTGTTGTGATTCAAACCCCTTTTTTAGTTTACACACTTCTTTCTTCAACAATTTTTATAGTTTATCGGATACTTCTCTCATATGTAACTTGTATAATTTCATATACATAATCTCCTACCTCTAAATCACATTCATACCAATTAAGAATATTTATCTCAAATGTGACTTGTAGGCTGTTGTAGCACCGTGTTCTATTAACTATTAAGAACTAGATTTACCACACCATATGTAGAATGCAAAACATCCACATAATTAAGTAACATACTTTGATTATATATATTTAACCTCTTAATATGCAAATCATTTCTCTTGACCATTGACTTCCACAAGTTAAAACATCTTCACAATACCCAGTTTGACAAAACATTTGTTGATCATCCTATAAACCCATGTTTCTAAGATTATTTCATAAAAAATGTGTTGTACTTTAAACGGTTGTAAACACTTTAACTTCACCAAAACTCTTCGAATTTCAACCCTTTATGAAAAATTATGTCGTTTTGGAATACAATCATACACATCCCAGGTATACACACATATATGTATACACTCGTTTACCCCTTTGTCTTGCTCATACGTTCATGTAAGTCGGAGTGGGATGATGAATTGATGATACGTGCCTTTCTAAAGAAACCCATGATGTCCATGAACCATCTAGTAAAGCAATGTAAATCTAAATTTATTGTATGTTCCATTTAGTTTCTTTGTTTATTACTTACTTTCCTTAAGTATTGGAGACGGGAGTTTAGTTATAGAGTCATGTAATCCTATAAAAGGGCCACCTTGTTTAGAGTATTAACCATGAATGAAATTAATATGATTTGAGTATGCTTTCTTTTTAATTTCTTCTGGTCATCTTCAATTCATTCTAAAAGTACCTCGATTCCAAGTGCTACATATGAGATGAAGGGGGATGTTACATTCCATCAACTCAATATAGACATGAATTTTAGTTATTACTGAAATATAAAACATAACTCATGGCTAGCTTATTCTTCATCAATAGTCAACCAGTCAAGTGGAAGAATGTTAGAAATTATTTAATTATATGGCCTTGTGACTATTTGATAAGTTGGTTTAATTATCATGTTTTAATAATTAACCAATGGCCCTTATTGATAAGTTAATGCAATTATCAATTTTTGATAATTGCACTTTAGCCCCTCCATGGAAATATCTCGATGGACGATATTGCCCTTACAGATAACTATAAATAGAGGGCTTATGATTCTAATTCTTCTTAATGTCCTATTAATCAATCACATACATACATAATTTTCTCTCATTCAACATAGAGTGCTATACTCATAATCCATGTCATTACATTTGTTTTATAGAACTTTTAATTACACACATTTGTCTATAAACAAATTAAGAAGAAACTCACAATGTATACCTTTCCAATCCATTCTGATTATACGTATTTATTTTACTCGAATTTAATTAATTTCATATCCTAACAGAAAAGTCGTTTGTGATGTAATACAACACAATGACTTGATTACACACATTTGACTTTAAACAAATTAAGAAGAAACTCTCAGTTTAAACCCTTCCGATCCATTCTGATTATTCGTATTTATTTTGCTCGAATTTAATTAGTTTCATATCCTAACAGAAAAGTCGTTTGTGATGTAACACAACACAATGACTTAATGACCCCTTTAAGAAGATTAATTCATGTTGATAGTAATTAATATGGTTAATAGTTATTGTGTTAGAGTTTTTCTAGTTGTGGGTTTCCTCCTGAGGGGGTTGGGGTGCAATTCCTGCTGAGAAACGGATAGATGGACCCGATTAAAGTAACATATATTCTCAGAATCAGAGTCGTATATTTGTCATTCAAACAAAAGTTATTGTGTTCTTTCTATTGGTTTCTAAATCGGTTTTAGTTATGTTGTATTTCATGTTATTGCATATTATGTTTTTCTTAATTTGTTAGCGTATTATGCTTTTCTTAATTTGTTAGCGTATTATGCTTTTCTTAATTTGTTAGAATATTTTGCTTTTCCTAAAATCTAGTATTACTACTTTCACATAGGTATTACTTGGTTTAAATTAATTATATTATTTAAATTTAAAAAAAAATTATTTGTGGCTTTTATGTAATATATGAGTCAGTAATGTAGCTTTAAAAATATAAGTAATTTTACAGAATAATAATCAAGTTTTAAAAATATTTTAGTTAAATCACTCAAGTTATAAAGGTATTTCAATTAAGTCACTTAGTTTTCATGTTAGGTTTTAACATATTTTTATCATGTATATTTTGTTTCAATTAGAGAAAAAAAAATTTCTTTTTTTTTATGCTGATGTGGAGTGGTGACGTGAATTATAAGTATTTTTAATTTTTAATATAATTAAAATATATATATTTTTAATTTTTTAATATAATTATATCTTGGAAATCTTGCCCCCACACCTTCTCCTTCATTTCTTTGATGTTACAAAAATCCAATGATGACTCAATATTGATGGTTTAGTGACGCAATTGGGCAAAATATGCATAAATGATTTAATTGAAACACTCTTAAAATTTGATAAATTGATTATTTGTGACATTTCACTTAAAAGAATATAAAAATTGTATAAGATTTCGGATCAATCTATATTGATTGACTACCTTCGTTATGTTGTTGCTAGCAAATATCACTACTTTTGATTTTGGCTCTTTCAAATCACTCCTGCAGGAGATTCGGACCCTTTTTTTATCATTCGATAAAAAGATTCATTCTCCTCATAAAATATATAAAATAGAACCAATAAACCAATAAAAATGTCATCTTCCATTCATACCTGGAGTTGAATATTACATTTTAGAATTGTTTTGGATCCAATCTCTAGAAATCAATAGAAAAGACAAATCTCTTATGATATACCGGATCCGGCTCGGTTATTGATAGAGTGAATAAATCAGTCATTTCTTGAAATCTCTCTTCTGATTCAAAATCGTGATGTAACGCTTATCCTTTCCTGTTTCGGTCATGGGATAGATAAAATAAATTAAAAAATGAATTTTTATTCAAGAATGAAATCTTGTTGGAACTGTTCGTATCCGCTTCATCCTTAATCTAATGAAATAGGATAAATTGAGACGGTATTTTGTAAATACGTAATTACCTTGAATAAATTTACTATTTCTTTATTTTCTTATCGCCTGAGAAAAGAAAGATCTTGTCGTTTCTTCAACAATTTCCGATCTCTAGTAAACCTCTTAGTAGGTTTCGAACCCAGATGAAGTTCAGACCATTTGTAAGAGAAACGAGAGCTAAGTTAAGTATCAAATACGTGTCGTTCAAAATAAAACTACCGAGTACATCTTTTGTATGACCGTTAAAAGTTACTTCCATTCTTTCGGGAGCCTGAATAGTTCGAGTATAGTTATAACTAGTTTTATACTCGTCCGGTGGCCGGGTGATTTCATTTCATAATGTTATAACTATCTTTTTTGGTATTCTAAATAAAAGCATTATTTGTTTGAAACTAATGTAACTTGTTAGTATAAAAACAACCGACTACATTAAAAGAACTACACTAATGTAATTTGTTAGTATAAAGACAACCAACTACATTAAAAGAATCACGAAACAATAAAAATCAATAACTATTGAACGACTGAAATGTGATAGCGTGTCTGACTTCTAAAATATAGACGAAAAACTACATATCCAAAAATCTCATTCATATAATCGTCAGTATGAATTAAAAAAACACATAAGTTAGAGGCTTCCATAATCCCTTTTAAGTTTGTAAAGTGATTGGAAACTCTCAACACCATGTAAACATAACGTTTAGATACTAATTCATATCGTGAGGAGGAAAGACAGTTTACTATTATGAACGGCTAAAAGAACAACAATAATTTTTAAAGTGCTAGTGTCAACAACAACAACAAAACATCAAATCACGCCGAGAGTGTAACTAAAGCAAAGCCGGCATCCTGAAAAACCATGAAAACCAAGGGTTACATATATGAGTACGTGTTACACAGTGTACAACTAAAAATTACGTATATGTAGGGGTTATGTATATGTAAGTATGTGTTACCAAGTGTACAACTAAGAGTTACATACACGTAACTCATATAAGTTACGTATATGTTGTAACATCCCACATTGGTTAGGAAGGGGAACGAAAGTCTCTTTATAAGGGGTTGGATACCTTCCTATATCGGACGCGTTTTAAACCCGTGACGGGGGTATTCTCCCCAAGTAGCAGACAATATCCGGTGCGATTTCCTGCTTGTTATAGTTGGTATCATAGCCAGGGTCGGGCCGGTGTGCCAGCGAGGACGCTGGTCTCCCAAGTGGGGCAGGATGTAACATCCCACATCGGTTGGAAAGGGGAACAAAAGTCTCTTTATAAGGGGCTGAATACATTCCTCTATAAGACGCGTTTCAAACCCGTGATGAGGGTATTCTCCCAAAGTAGCGGACAATATCTGGTTCGGTTTCCTGCTTGTTACATATGTAAGTCGTTTTGTCATCATCGTCGTTCCTTGGAGTTTAAATTAAAAAATATATAATGACGCTGGTCTCCCAAGTGGGGCAGGATGTAACATCCCACATCGGTTGGAAAGGGGAACAAAAGTCTCTTTATAAGGGGCTGAATACATTCCTCTATAGGACGCGTTTCAAACCCGTGATGAGGGTATTCTCCCAAAGTAGCGGACAATATCTGGTTCGGTTTCCTGCTTGTTACATATGTAAGTCGTTTTGTCATCATCGTCGTTCCTTGGAGTTTAAATTAAAAAATATATAATGATCTCAAAAAATAAGGTTGAAATTTACTAAAATATATTTTAAATAATTAAAAAGTTAAATCAATTATAAATTATGTTATTGGATAGTAGCAGTTTTCATAATTTCAATTATAAATATGGTTTTCATTTGATCCCTCTCCTATATATATATATATATATATATATATATATATATATATATATATATATATATATATATATTCGTCAAAATATTTAAACATATTATAAAATTTTAGTCAAGAACATAACCCAATAACTACAGAATAGAAAATAGAGATTAATTGGGACAAAATTCATCATGCAAACCTCTTTAAGTAGAGTTTCACCATCATTAACAATCTTGAGAGGACCACAACTTGTTATGCAACACCAAAATTCTGACCTTTAAACCATAAAATATTTTTGTAACTGAAATATGTTCTACTTCAAAGAAAAATACTAATTTAAATGAATCCAAGCCTGAATATGGGCAACATGGGAGCATTTTCATTTAAACATTACAAATCAAATGAAACATTTTGCTACACTTGCAAATAAGACATAGATAGGTGCATACATACGTATCTAAATGGAGAACACGATATGTAATCCAGTCAACTCGGTTAAAAAAATGCAACAGAAGGCTCCCCGCCATGTTCCGCACATAAACCTAGATGTTTAGCCACCATTTATTGTTTGATCCAACCCAAAACTATCTTTCAATGATATTAAAGGTGAAAATTTTAGCTCACTTAAATGGGTCAACTTGGGTGTTCCGCACATATTCCTACATGTTTATCCAAAATTTAGTGTTTGATCCAACCAAAAACTATCTTTAAATGATAATTAAAGGGTAAAAATTTTAGCTCACTTAATCCTACATGTTTATCTACCGTTTAGTGTTTGATACAACCAAAAAACCATCTTTCAATGATAATTAAAAATTAAAATTTTAGCTCACTAAAATAAGTCAACTCGGGTCAAACTTTAACACTTAATTGGTCAGATGGTTAAACTTCAAAAATTGGAAAAAATACAATGAATATGAATACGGTAACGTAGCTCAAAATATAAAAATGCATAAGATAAATTAAATCATCTTTAAGAGCTTAGTAGATGTAAAATTCGATCAAAAAATCAAGAGACAAAAATGCTTACAACTCAAAGTCAACCTGTTCTAGAAACTATCTATTTTAACTTATAATTCAACCTGTCCATGCTCTCACCTGACCACACAAACACAGCAGTGTATAATCTAATTACCAATTTCTGCAGGTTTTGTTTTGACACATTATTGTTGGATAAAATACAAATATCTTAAATAACATGAGAAATTTGAACTGAAATCATTCAAAACTTAATGTTTGAAACTAGAACTGAAAGTCCAAGTACTTTGATCGGATTTCAGATGTATAAATGTCTGGTTGATTCTTTATGATAAAGTTAACAACAACATACAGGAGAAAGTCTTTGAAGATCACATAGTTATACTCTAATAATGATCAGTTTCAATCTATTTCACAACATATCTTAATTACTTGTAAAAAATATTACCATCAAGTTTTATAAATCCTAAACCCAAAATAGCAACATCTTGGTGTAGCCGAGCATCCAACCTCCTAATTCCACTAGAAACATGAGAGATCATCATTAGTTTTTTAATAAACAGCAGCTATGAAATAAGAATCTATATTTTGGCCATGCTATCAACAATAATATAAATTTTATAACCAAGTGTGATTTGTTATTTACAAGAAAGTTCCATGGTGCGCTGATCTTATTCTCGTCTTTTCCGTCTCTTGTGCGTCCATTAGAAAGCTATGTAATTTCCCAGTCTGCCTATATGTTGAGGGCACTTGCATATGAAAATGATCGCAGGTCATCACTAAGTTAAATGATAAATATGATTAATTAATTACTTAACATACAAAAACAAAAAAGATTAGAGATGCCTCATATATCTATCTTGGTGAATCAACCATGATGAACACTCAAAAGATTTATATAAATATATAATCCCATGACAGATAACATAAACAAAATAAACATATATAACTAAATAGTTACCAAAATACTGAAAAATGGTATTAAAATTAACAACAAAAAAAAAACATGAGATCAGATTGCTAGATGTTAGAATTGTATCAAATACCTTCATATGAGCACTGCTTTATCCTTGTTATTAGTATAAACTCTAATGGATGCGACAACATACTTGACGCCAGTTTGGGCCCATGGGATCTAGTACAGGTTCCTTCAGATTATAAAAAATTCAAAATTGAACATACTAATTACCCTAATTTGGAAAAACATACTATAATACGAACTTTACTAAAATTAGGCATGCAAAGGATGCACCTGGAATCGAAAACAATCATAGGTTTCTCATGGAAAAGAAGGATTTTATTGCCCTCAACTTTAAACTCACGGTGCTTCCATCACCTTGAACACTATCATAATCAAACATATACTTGTGCATAATAATATATAATCAGTGTTAATTTCTCGAACTCAAAATCACAGAAGCAAGTTATAATCCGTCATCGACTAATATTCCAAAGAACTTAACCTATATTCAGTGAGCAAGAAGTAGATTAGGTAAGTTAGGTCTTTTGTAGATCTGTGTACGATGGGTGTATCAAAGACAGGTCGAGATTCATCTAAAATCCATAACTGTTATTCAACAACCATTAATATATATAATTTATTTTATTTTAAAAACACAAAGTCGGTGGTATATGCCACACAATTTTATTTTAATGAGGGTTAGCTTCTTACTTCTTTTTTCCCACCCATTGTCTAAAACCTTCACCACCGCCTCACAAAGTTTTAAACTGGCGAATGGTTTTTGTCTCATTATTTTCCACAGATGATTTGTCTGTTGGCATGTCTCATTATTTATATGCGTTTATTTCCCGGCAGAACAGGGGGAACCACCGCGCATTGTGGTGTTTGTGCAACGACACACCAACTTAAAACGACCACTTGACGTTGGAGACTTTATCGTTTTTAGATTTTTAACATACGCTCTTTGAACACGGACCCTCAAGGCCTCGACCCACCCGACTATATTTGACCACTTCATTTATTATGTGTACATATAAAGAACCCGAAAATCAAAGGAAGAAAAAAAACCAGATTCAGGTAGTATGAATTTCCATCTTTAGTGTAGATTGCGTTTTAGAATTGATATTTTGTTTTGGAATTCAATCTTCATGGAATGAACTCTAATTTTCAACGCAGAGGTTTGAATTCAAAATGATGGAGCTGAATTTGATTTTGAGTTGATTTTCACACGCATAGTATCTTGGTTGAGTGTATAGTTTTTTTATGCATTGTGCATTTTAGATAGAGTTAGGGTTCTTGAATCCCGAATGCAATAGGAAAACCTTTATATTCCTATATAGATTAGGCAAAGTGAAGTGAATAATGTGCAGTAATTGGACCAACATGGATTGAATTGTTAACTAAATATCTCAAGGTTTAGAATCAACATCACGATTTCTAGGTACATGTTATGATAAAAAGCTACTATACAGATCATTTTAACTTGAAATTAAGTTACAGTTAGGTTGAAACCCGAGTGAATGATGCAAGGGTTAAAAATGGCAATGTAAATGCGTAGGAGAAGGATATTTCACATATGCAACCACATATATATACGTAGAAGCAAGTTAAATTTCAAGTGAACAATCAAGTTGGTTAAATGACTACGGCCTGTTGTTAAATTAATAGTCAAATTTTGACTTTTTTTAAAATAAATTAAAGTCAAATATCTATTAAATTACGATTTTTTTTGGGGCTGTTATGCAATGTACGAGTCAATAATATAGCTTTGAAAAATACAAACATTGCATAAATATTATGACTAAACGACTACGACATAATAAATTAAAAATCTAATTCTGACCTTGACTTTGCTTTTAGTGTATTTGACTATCAATTTTCTCTATGTTGAATTATTCACTTATAATAGTTCAAAATCTTAAATCCGTACACCATATCCGACTTTCATCATTGTTTTTTTAACATGTAGAAGTCTACCGGGTCGGGTCCAATATGATGGTGTCCTCTACATTGGTAGTTGATTTTTTAATCTTCAAGCATATATGTCATCTAACTATACAAGATTTTGTAATGTTCATGCTGACTTATTTCCAACGTCAAAAGTGTAAGATTCGTGTTTAAGATCTTTTAAGTTCTTGAGTTTGTAACATGAAATCATAATATTCAGCTTTGTTATGTTTAATAAAACTGATAAGTTCATATTCTCTAGCTAGATCATTTCAAGTATAAAGTAATTAAGCTGATTCATGAAAACTAAGAAAAATATGTTGGTGATTTTAATATTATCAAATAGTTTTGTTGGATTTACTTAATATAAAAGAAAGAGTAAATTACAAAATGTGCTCTTTATTAATATATGAAATTACATGTTACGTCCTTTATTTTAATAATTACATACAATGTCTTTTATTTAAACAAATTTGCATATATATTATCCTTTATAATAACCACTATCCAAATATACAGTTAACTTAGTTATGTGATTCTCACACTAGTGGTATTTTTGTCAATTGCTTTTCACATCTAATAAAGTAAAAAAACAAAAAAGTCTTTTTTTTTAAATAAGAAATCGTTAAACCAGATTGAATGTCCAAATTAAAGTATATAGTTTGATACCGAACATCAATTCTTGATCGGCTTGATAAAAATATCAAATAAAAAGTAATGTTAATAAAAGGAAGTATATTTATAAATTACAGATGATAAAGCTTCTCATCTACTACAAAAAATAATAACGAAATAAATTAAGACATCAAAATTACAGTAAACAAAGTAAAGATATAGATTTAATTTAAAAAAATATAAAGGCTTTTAAAAACTAAAAGTGGCTTGAATAGTGAAGATGCTAAATGGTGGTGAAGATGATCGGCGTTAGAATATCAAAAAAGGGGAATACTGAATTTATTGTTATTGAGCTTAAGAAGAACATGGGTTTTATCGACTTACTTAACGCTCCGATAGCGATCTTGTAATTTTTTTCATTTAAAATTATTAATAAACCTTTAAATTTTTATTATATAAGATGTGAAAATCAAATGACAAGAATACATCTCATGTAAGAAACAAATAATTGAGTTAACCGTATATTTAAATAAAAGTTACTGTAAATGACAATACGTGTGCAAATTTGTTTAAATAAAGGACACGGTATGTAATTATTAAAACTAAATGACGTAGCATGCAATTTCATATATAAATAAAGAATATAATTTGTAATTTACTCTAAAAGAAATCATAATAAACATCGACACATGTTAGGAGGTTTGGAATACACGCTTCATTGAGACTACTGTGATTTCAGGCACCTATGATATTCATTCGTACTCTAAGGGGCGAAGCCTTCGAGACCATTAGGTTCCACGGAAGCAACATCCCTTGTGGGCGCCACGCATCTTATTGAAAAGCCATTGCTTTTTTTTTTTCAAATTCGCATTGTTGATAGATAGTAGCATGAAAATTATCATAATTATTAGAAGTAAATTGCCATTGATCATGAATGGTAACTGAGATTAGCAACTGTTTAGTCTATCAGTGGAAGGTGAGATCAACAACTAATTAGCAACAACTAAGAGCACTAATAATTTTCAATCAATCATAACGGGTACGTAATCATTTAGCTGCAACTTGAGCAGTCAACAATACTTGAGTCATTGTTGACATGCCAATCGTTAGCAATAACTTATTTAAGATATAATAAGTACCATGCGACAAAAGCTAAAGTTGATATAATCGAATAACTGCCAATGATTTTAATAACAAACTTTGTCAATAACAATTGTGTCGTTTCAACCTAATCTGTTTCAATTCCCCATACTGAAGTGAAAAAAAAGGTGTCCATTAGAGATAGGTATTTTAGTGTGCTTGATCGAGTTCATGGGTAATATTACATACAACGACTCTAGTTGTGTGGTCATGCTCTTGATGAGCTCGATGCTTTCATCTTGGACTAACAATGTTACGATCAATAACGGTTCACGTCAATGGTTTTGGAATGTGGGCTATAATGAATTCTTAGTGATAAATGGTTCTCTTGTGTCATTCCAAGTTGCATATTCGCTCCTGAGAATACATGTACAATTCATGCATGTTTGGAACTTTTGGCTTTCTGTCATATTAAAGGTGGCCGGAGATCATATCATCTTTATGATTTCACACATGGTAACGTTATATTCTCATTAAGATTTTTAAGATATCAAAGATCAACACAAGTAAAAAGTCAAACAAAAGATTCTTTCTAATGTCAAATTAAAGGTTTTTTTTTTAATTACTGAGATACCCATGAAATGTAAATATGTGAAGATTATATGTTCAAGTCTCACTCTGAGCAAAATTACTTAGAGTTGAGCCATATGTTTTTTTTAGTAATAGGATTCCTTCCGAGGGGGTTGGGGTGCGGTTCCGTCTGGAAAACGAATAGCTGGCCCAATTAAAACAACACATATCTTTAAAAACAGGATCGTACATTTGCCGTTCAAAAAAATGTATGGTGTAATGCGGTTGTTGATCACTTTCTTGCTGGCCAACCCTTTTTAGTGTAGAACAAATTTTTAGCTGTTCAAAAAAACAAAAATAAAGAAAAAGTCGAATAAAAGATTCTTTCTAGTATCAAGATATTTTTAAATATTATTAAATGAAAATAAATATAATTAAATATAAATATTTTGCTACAATATATAATATAATATAACTAAAGATGAGAGTGGTATTTCCTGTAATATCAGTGACACGTCAGATTTCCGTCCCGCAAGTTGAAGCCCATACATCTCGCGTCTTCTTTGTTGCAACTTCAGATCGGCATGAACATGCATCTCTTCATCCCAATTTTTAGTCTTCCGTCTCATCCACCTCAACCACTCTATCCCGTCTCGCTTTCATTATTCTTCCATCCCACCAGCCTGATTTGTGAACTAGTGGTGCTTAAAAATTGTGAAACTAATGAAACATTCAAAACCGAAGCAAGTCACTTAGTTTGAGATCCAACTACTTCGGCTCCAGCTTATCGATTTATCCGTTTGGTCTATTTCAAAATCTAGAATGACTTTAAACCTACACACACATATAATATATATGTGTGTGTATGTATATTTGGAATATGCTATTTATTTGTACGAGTTATATCATAAATCATAATTATCATTGTAATACAAGCTAATGATTTAAAAAATACAAAAAATGGTCCAAACATAAATTTTCAAAATCAAAGTGCCAAACCACAAACAGTATAAACGACCCACCATCCTGACCAACTGGTTATCATTTTTTTAAATCATAGTTAACAGTTTAATTTATCATTAAAAAACAAACTAAATCATAACATACACAACCTACCTCCAACTTGATAGAATCTAAAAATTAATTTCTAAACACATGCGGTTTGTGAAGGCTTATAGATTCATAATCTGAACATATCAAAAGATCATTTTAACATTTGGTTTCTTCAATTGCTTGTAATTTATAAAATGATAGCTTTGACTTTTCTCAATGACGAATGTCTCACCCTTAACAGTCAGATAACATAAAATATCTATAAAAAATCAAACCACAATCCAAATGCCAAAAGAACACGCACCCATGGTTGACATTCATGTCATCACTCATCATTCATCAAACACCACAATCATTCAAAGTTTCAAACTTCTAACACCTTCTGTCAATTGATCACTCGAAGACCAAATAACCCCAATTCCCAAATCGATCAAATTTCAAAACCCTAACCCCCAAAATGCATCTTCAACCTCAAACATTCATTCTCATCCTACTCTTCATCCTACCACCACACCCACCGCCGATCGCCGCCGTGGACTTCCTCTTCAACTCCTTCAACGCCACCACCAACCTCCTGTTAGTCCAAGACGCCCGCATCGAACCACCGGTCATCCGTTTATCAAACGACTCCAACCAATGGTCCATCGGTCGAGCCTTCTACCCCACCAAGATTCCGATAATCCGGCCCGATTCCGGCAACCTCACCACCTTCTCCACCCAATTTGTGTTCTCCATCTTGCCGGAGATCAGCTCCAGCCCCGGATTCGGCATCACGTTTGTGTTATCCAACGTTACCGACCCACCGGGGGCCGTTGGTGGTCAGTATTTGGGGTTGTTTTCAAACACCCCTGCTCAATCTCCTGCACCCCTTATTGCTGTAGAGTTTGATACTGGGATTAACAATGAATTGAATGAGACGAATGAGAATCACGTTGGGATTGATTTGAATAACGCTGAATCGGTGGTGTCTGTTGCTGCTGGATATTATAACTCCACCGGAAGTTTGATTCCGGTGGAGATGCGAAGTGGGCAAAATGTTCATGTATGGATTGAGTTCGATGGGCCTCGATCGGAGATCAATGTCACGATTGCTCCGGTGGGAGTGTCTCGACCGATTACGCCGTTGTTGAGTTATCGGAGTTCGAGTGTTGGTGATTATGTGTCTAATGAGATGTATGTTGGGTTTTCTGCTTCGAAAACGACTTGGGTTGAAGCTCAGAGGGTTCTCGCATGGAGTTTCAGCGACACTGGTGTTGCGAGAGACATCAATGTTACTGGTTTGCCTGTGTTTTTGCCTCCATCGGAGTCGGATTCAGGGTTATCGACTGGTGGTAAGGTGGGTGTTGCTTGTGGTTCAGTGGGGTTTGTTTTGTGCATTGTAGGTGTTTGTTATTATGTCTGGGTGAAATATTATCAGAAGAATCAAGAAGATGAGGTTGAAGATTGGGAGCTTGAGTACTGGCCTCATAGGTACTCATACGACGAGTTAAAAGCGGCTACTGACGGGTTTTCAGATGATCAAGTTCTTGGGGCGGGCGGGTTTGGTAAAGTTTACAAAGGGACATTGAGTAACAAGACTGAAGTGGCTATAAAATGTGTGAATCATGACTCAAAGCAAGGGATGAAGGAGTTCATGGCTGAGATTTCGAGTATGGGTAGACTTCAGCATAAGAATTTGGTTCAAATGAGAGGTTGGTGTCGAAAAGGTAATGAGTTACTTCTTGTGTATGATTACATGCCTAATGGTAGTTTAAACACTTGGATATTTGATAAACCGAAGAGTGTGTTGGATTGGGCGGGGCGGAGGAGGGTGTTGAGTGATGTGGCTGAGGGTTTGAACTATTTGCACCATGGATGGGAACAAGTGGTGGTGCATAGGGATATTAAGTCGAGTAATGTGTTGTTGGATTTGGATATGAGAGGGCGGTTGGGTGATTTTGGGTTAGCTAAGTTGTATACACAGGGTGAGGAGCCAGGGACGACAAGGGTGGTGGGTACTCTTGGGTATCTGGCACCTGAGCTAGCTATGCTGGCGTCACCAACGATAGCTAGTGATGTTTATAGCTTTGGAGTGGTGGTACTGGAGGTGGGGTGTGGGCGTAAGCCTATTGAAACATGGCATGATAGGGAGGAGGATATGATTTTGGTTGATTTGGTTAGAGAGAAGTACATAGAGGGAAAGCTAGTGGAGCTTGCAGATAAGAGGATTAAGGGGGAATATAATGTGGAAGAGATGGAGGCGGTGTTGAAGCTTGGGTTAAGTTGTTGTCACCCTGATCCGATGCACAGGCCGACTATGAAGGAGGTGGTGGCACTCTTGTTGGGTGAGGATACCGCCCTTTCTCCGAGAGTTATGTTGCAAGAGAGCAAGAAAGAGCCGTCACCATAACCACCATCCACCACCACTGCCACCGCCACGGCACCATTTACATTGTAACTATATTTTTCCCTTGCTATTGTATTATATTTTACCTGTTGGTATATTTGTTTATTATATCAATATATATTGATTTTCTTTTTCTTTTTCCAATTGTATTGTTTTCATGCATAATTGTAGATCAGGCAGTTATAATCCATCTACCTAGATATGGGTCGATTTGGGTTGTTTTATCTTTAGCGGGTCAAATGGGTAAAAGTAAAAAAAAAAAAAAAAAACCTAAAAATGGCCGGCCAAATGGGTTGAAAGTCAACCAAAATGTACTAAAGTATATACAACCTCCTAAATTGTTTTATTAAAGGTTAGCTTTTTCTAAATAGTTTTGCTTTTTTTAACACATTAATTATTTATAAGACTCAAAAAGAGTACTCCTGACCCGACCGGTTGCAAAAAGAGTACCAGTGACCCCTTTCTGGTCAATTGCTAGATATCAAGTTGATCAAAAGGATTGACTAATAGGTTAACTACCTAATTAAATTTCAAACATGCCCCTCATCTTTGTTCATTTCTTGGCTGTCATTATACTTTAAAAAATAAAGGTCAAACCTGGTTGCTGCAGACTTGGACCCATTTGAATTAATCATGTGTGTGTGTCCATATCATGCTAATTGGTCCAGCCCATAACCGAGACCAGGTCTTCCAGGACTGGGCCTGGGCCCCAGACACCAGTACAGTGTAACCCGCTTAACCCGAAGTCCCGAATACACATACAGTGTAACCCGCGTAACCCGAATACACACATCATTTAAGTTTAAATAAGCTAAATAGCTAATCTTGTTTGAAGGTTATTTTCTTCAAACTACAATACTTGCTTAATGTATCATCCAACACCTATATTTGTAATATAGGATTAACTTTTATCCTTGCAACCAAACAGTCTAAATGTGTCATTAAACTGATACATACAATCCTAAAGTGTAAAGTTTAGGGAGTGAAAGTTGAAGTATGGCTTCTTTTTTTGAGCACCTGTGCTTGAGTCTTGAGAACTTAACCTGCAGATTGAAGCTACTGATTCCTTCATTTTTTCGGGCCCGCATACCAGGACCCCGACATAGGATCCACCCATTTCGTTTGGGAATTTTGAAAATATATCTGCAATAATTTGCATATTACATGATTAGTTTATTGAGCATATTTAGTTAGGTGCTTAAAAAAACATAAATTAAGAGAACATACCGTGGAAGTTGGGCCTTGCTCCAAAATATAGTTCATGTTCATCAAGATTTCGGTTCGACTGCAAGGAACTTGCTGGCATTTCTTGTCCTTTATGTTTAAACTCCATCAGCGGACACTGTTTCCTCAAACTTTTTAATCTCAAAATCGAAAACACCATTATGCTGATGATGATAGATAGAACGAAAGCGAACATAACAATAAGATCAACTAATGATGATGCGTTTTTCTCTTTCGAAGAAGCTTTCTTAGGTTGAGGCAAGAAAACATGGCTGAAAGTAATCAAAAGAACAAAGAACAACATAGAGGTGAACCCGATAATAGCAGCCTTGTAAAGTGAGTTCCCATAGCCGTTTGGAGGGTAACTTATAGAGCCTGTTTCAAATTTGACTGTTTTGAACTGAGAAAACTCGTGCATCATTTCACTTATCGTTGCCCCGGATTGTGTTTCTTGGGTCACATATATTTTCACCTTGAAGTTAAATTCATTGGTATTTTTGCTACTGAGGAGCGGTAGAACAAAATTTAGAATACTGATACTGTTGCTTTTCTTTATGATATAAACAAGTTGTATTTTCGTTGGGAAACTGTTTCTCCTAGCAGAAGAAATTTCTTGCAATATGCTTAGAAATGGAGTCACACCGATCCCTCCCGCGATCAGAAGCAGACTATCGTATTTGCTGAAAGTGTAAAAGTTCAAAGTTAAGTGGAAGTAAAAGCACAAGACAAGAAAGGTGGTGGTTTTGACCCGTTTTCTTAAAAGGGTTGATCTAGGTTATTTTTTGTCTAACGGGTTAAATCAGACAGTCACTAAAGTATCATATTTGCTGAAAGTATGACAATTTAAACTCAAATGGAAGTTAAAGTACAAGACACTTAAGAGGTAGCCGTTTTGACCAATTTATTTGTAGATGAGTTTGTCCGGGTAGTGTTTTCCTAACGGGTTGGATAGGACTGTCAATATTTAACACACTACTTTTTTTTTACAAAATTAGAACTTTTTTTTAGGTTAAAAGTGTTTAGGTTAACCCAGATGACCGTTTTGATCTGTCACCCAACATGTCCAACCTGCTCATATTACCACCTCAAATCCTTAGTATCAGAAGGTTATCTTACAAACCTTAAGAACTTTGTTGATACTGGCCCATAAGGGCCTTCAACTGAAACGGGAATGCATTTGTGGGCCCTTTGATCAGGCGCAATGGGCATTCCTTGGATTATGTCATAAAGAGCATTTGTCCATGATCCATCACATTTTATGATTATAGACATGGTATCATCATCAACCAAGGAGCTTGAAGCTATACTAAATGAATGCCATTGAAATTTGGAAATGCTGGGTATCTTTATGAAGATTATGCTTGTTGGTGTATACTTCAATCCTGCATATCGCATTTTAGTATCGGATTTCTTTTTTCAATATACTCATGACAAAACTAGAGGCGTCAAATGCACATGTTGGATAACGGGTCAAAACGAGTAATTTTGATATGAGTATGATCAAGAAACACCTCTTCCCCACAAGTTTTACCTTTTTTCTATAAGTAATCAATTACTTTTCTAAAGAAGGATAATAATAGTATATAATAAAATAAACGTTTTAGATGATCATGAAATGCCACATCAGTAATATTATTATAAAAGACCAATAGTTAAGAAAACTAATATAGAAGGCCAAACAATCAAAAGAATGTCGCATTTTCAAAAAAGCTCATCATTTTGACATATTATTTTAAGTAAAATGATTTGGGACGAGTTTGATCCATTAACCAACATAAATATAACATAACCTGCATCGACCCATCCATAATAAGTAAACAATTGATAAGTGCATGAATCTTACTTGGGTCTTTCGGTAGTACAACTTCAATAGCTTTTAAGGGAAGGATTCGAGCAGAAAGAATGCACGTTTCTGGCCTCGACTCTATCATTCTAAGTAACCTCTCGATGGCAAAAATAAGAATCGCGGGTAGCACCATGTAGAAGTGACGGTCTCCGGTGTGAAACAAGAAGAATATCAAGAAAATGGTGTATAAATGGTGTGTGTAGTAAAAGATTTCAAATTTTTTTCTTCTCACTTGTGGAAGTGATGTTATCCAAATAACTAACCCTGTAACAAGTGAAATTTCCCCTGCTAGATATATTCTTCCCGTTTTCTGCCACTGCAGCACCTATTTTCCCAGTAAAAACAACAAAAGAATGAGAATAATTAAAAAGAGTTATAGGATAAAGAAAAGTCTAAAAGTCACTACTAGAAAATGGGTTTTTTTCTACAAACATTTGCGACGATTTTGCAACAACACTATATATGTTACAAGATTACGACTATTTTCCAACAAAAGTTTTAAATAAAAATAACCATATATTATCACGCAACATTCCGGCAATTTGTAGACAATATTACCAAAATCTTATAAATTCTACATTATATGTTAAATTTTGCGTAACTTGCGACACATTTGTGACAAAATATGTATTTTCTTAATATTTTATATCAAATAGTTCACATACTTATGTATTAAATAATACAAAATTTTGCAACAATAATTAAGAAATAAAACAAACTGTAACTGATTATTGTGAGAAAGATGACTGATTACAGCTAATCTTATGTAAGTATTTGTTTTATGCTCAAATTGACTGATTACATCTCACGTTAGAGTAGTCTCCTTTTTCAAAATTTAATAGTTTGACCTACTGGTTTTAATAGTTTGACGATTCTGGTTGTTGTTAGTTTTGCGGTTTCAACGAATTTATTTTCAAACTCGTTAGTTGTTATTAAAAGTTTTTAGAGTGATAAAGAATTAAAGATGGGTCGTTAATAAAATACATATACATATCTTATATTCAAAAAACTGACAAATAGAATACATCAAACGGTTGGTTCAGTTTACGACAGTAGGTCCCGACTTCCAAATCGTATGTCGAATCGTTAAACCATCAAACTATCAAAACCAATATCAACTAATATGATTATTTGTGTTAAAATTGACTCATAGAACTTAAAAATTGAAGATATGATGGTAGATTACCTCATCTTGAAGCATGTTTTTAATACCCCATATGAATAACGTGCCCGCGCCATGTAAAGTGGCGAATGATAACATCAGAGTCCCGAGCCAGATATGGTATCGAACGGATGCTTCAAACCGGATACCGAATAATTGAAAAACAGTCATTCCCCTCATTACAGGGAATAGAAGCAACGCGAGGCAGGCTTCCGCCAACAATCCACACCGCGTTGCCATCCTAAACGTCATATATTGCCACCTAAACAAAGAAACGCGCGATGAGACCATGTCTTGTTTTGCATTATGTTTTGAAAGTGATCGAGTGACTCTGAATAACCAAAATCACATTTTATAGTTGACGGGTTGTAATTTCAAGTCGTAGTAATCAAATAATTAGTTCTAAGAAGTTGATTGACATATAAATAACCAAATGTTCATCTACTAAGAAGTTTCGAATCTAGTTTTCACTGGTTTCAGTCTTTAGTCTCTTAAAGGTCACATGAGCAACCAAGTTGTGTTTTACTCGATCACGCTGGTTCACGGGGTCCTGTGAGTTTTCCAGTAACATGTACAAACAGTTTTTAATGTTATCAAGTTTGTATGAAGAATGCTCACATGTTCAATTTCATTAATGATCTAGCCGGCATCATCTTCTTGACATCATTAGATACACGTAAATAGAACGTCCATGCTAGAAACACGATGAACATGAAGAACACAAGAGCTTCCATGGCGGACAAAACACCAACGAAACTATTAACGATGATTGGATTTGACAAAGACGCGATAAAACTCCTCCTTCGTGATCTAACATCCAACAAAACAACCTAAAAGTAATTAACAAACTAATTACCAACAAGTTTAACATCAGAATCTTGCATCTAATTACCTTCCTCTTTGTTCCTTCGGTTTGAAATGCAAGTAAACATATCCAATCATTACAGAACCGATAATCGGGCATGAATACACAATAAAATCAAGACCTGCAAGTATGTTAATCATGTTAGAACAACTTCGTTTTAATTTTTAAACTATTTATGACGTCAAGAACGAACTTACCATAAGAACCAATGACTGTAGTTTTTGCAGCATCTTCTGCTTCTTTCCATTTTCGTGTCCATATTCGGGTCGGTTTCATAACCCAAACGGATGCCCAAACAACCGCGAGTATGATCATCGACAACTTGAGAAGAAGAAGTAAACTTTTCGCCATTTTCGAGCTTATTTAGTTGCTCAAAGACCTGTTTTGGAAGAAGTTGGTGAAGAAACAAGTTGATAATATGCATATTTATATATGATCAATTGGAATTATAGATATTGATATAGATATGATTAGTACACCCCACCATTAGTACAGTTTGCATCATGATGTATTGATCATTTGTATATCTCCCAATGGTGTTGGAAATTGGAATGCTACACATGGCTTGATTTGCCATCAAATCTCATGAACATATCAATTGAAATATTGAAAAATGGAGTGTTATGAAAAATAAGTTGGACTTTTATATATATATATATATATATATATATATATATATATATATATATATATATATATATATATATATTTTAGTGTGATCGGACTTAAAGTACAACTTAATTTGTAGTTTGAAATTTTATCAGTTAAACGTGTCTTTTGAGGTGAGATTAAAAAAAATAAGTTGGGGTTAACAAGTCCGATTTTAATTTTAAGTCATAGTATCGGATGCGACTTTAGTTTAAAGTTGGATTTTATAACCCCGATATTTTTTTTCTAACCTCACCTCACTAAACTCATTCAGTTAAATTGAAGAAGTATAAAGTTGGACTTAAAAAGTCCGATCACTCTTGAATCCGGTTAAAAGATTACACTATAAGTCCAAATTGTTTTCCAAAACACTACCATTTTTTCACAAAAACACCAAACCTAATATATTATGAAATTAAGTTATATATAGAAGAAAAGATAAATATGTATTTGTGCACCTAGTAAGGCAATAATGCCTATTGGCCGACGTGTATATGTATACACTACGTAAATGGAGAAAATGAAAGAAACGATGAACTAATATGTCTAACCCTGAAGTAGGTATCAAGTGTAAATGTACTTCTACTCGGAGCATTTTTCTTAAAGTGACCGCTTGCATTCTTTCTTTTACAGTCGATCGTACGCCGACTGAAAATAAATAAATTGATCTGTTTAAAAACACATGTTATAAGAGCATCTCTAATAGAAGAACTTTAGGTATCCAAATTTGATTCGAGCCGGGAGGAGGAGAGAGTAGGGAAAGAGAAGGAAATAAAAGAGTGATATTCATCTAAGAATTTAGACATCGTCACCTAATGAGGTTTACAAAGGGAGGGAGGAGAGAGAGCATGAGGTGAGGGTGCTTGTTTTCTCTTTGTTGGAGATGCTCTATCCTGATCATTCAAATCACAACAACAAAAGAGGTAAAAAAAGATCGAAATCACTACCAAGAAGGTCACAAAAGTAGCGACAAATTAGAGACTGTAACAATATATGTGCAAATATTTTTAGTCGTGAAACTAGTCACTAGTTTATCAGTGACAACTTCAATTGCCAGAATGGAGGCCGCAAATATGTTAATCCAATCACAAAATCGCTCACTAACTTTGAGACAAAAATTCCAGTTTGATCGCAAAAGCCAGTCGTGAGGAGGGCATTTGCGACCGTTTTAATAGTACCAGTGGTTGTTAATATAGTAGTGAATGAATCAGGTGGGTCCTACCTATTAGAGTACTAATGAAAATGGAGTGGAAGAATAACGGTTCCAACATTTTGTTATGACATGTGGATGATGCCATAGTAATCTTTGGCATTAGCATGTTGTCAGCTTCATGATATTTCCCATCTCTTTCCCTTATGATATATACTACACTTGTAGCATAATTGACCCGCATTTGTAAAGTGGATTCTCGGTCCCCTCCACTTGTTGTCACTTTACTTTTGGTGTTTTCTATCTTTTTCATTCATATTTTGATCACAATCTCAAATATATACCTATCTTTACATGAATAACCAATGTGGTTTTCAATTTTTTTTTAACATTTAGTGAGCTTTCATATAGTAGGGCGCCACAGTTTGGTCATGTTATAGTTAAGAAAGCTAATTCAAAGACGAAATGATTGTTTTTAACCTCAACTTGACTAGAACACCACATCGTGTGTGCGCATCATACACGTGGGTGGTCCGGGGGTTCGCTTTATTTTTCTGCAAGAGGTTGCCATACCTCAAGTTGTCCATAACAAGGACAAACTCTAGACGCTAGTTGTTGAACTCTTTTGAAAAGTAATGGTTCTTTTGTGGTAATGGTATACTACTAGTTATTGAGATAAAATGTTGTTTCTTTTGAGTTTCTAAAATCCCTTGGGAGTTGGTCATAGATAAGGTAGAGTTTGAAGATATTGTAGGATAAGGGTATTTATGAAAAATGGGGTGCAATTGGTCTTTTGGTCTAATGACATGAGAGTGATGGTTTGAGCTAGGGATTTTTAAGATCTCAAGTTCAAATGACTCAATAAGGTTTTCTTAATGTTCCTAGGTCAGTTAGTTCTAGAGTGTCAAAATCAATATGAATGGTTGACATCCCATCTCGAAAAGGCTCCCTCGTATATTGGGGTACTTTCATATGTCGTTCAAAAAAAATTACGACAAAGGGGTATATGGACATTTGGATATTTGCTATGGAATTTTATAGCATGCTTATTAAACAGGTTAACCAAAATAACCCGTATTATAAACAAGTTAATTCGTTTGATAAATTGGTTTGCCTATTTAAGTTTATAAAAGCTTTAAAAAAGTTATTTATTTAGATTGAACATGAACATTATATTTATTCAGATGAAAAACATCAACTTTAACATGAGCATACTTATAATCTTGTAACCCAAACATGACCCATTTAATCTTTTTATCTAAGTGGGTCAAATGGCTTAAAACAGTAATCAAGTTGTAGATATGTAAAAAGAGTTGGCATAGTGTAATAAATGTGTTAAATAGATCAACATATTATAAACGGATTTGTTGGTCTACATGTTTAATTAAACTAGTTAAAAATGTCAACCCGAAAAACAATCTTTTTATTAAACGGTTAGATATGACAAATCAAAATCTAATTATTTTAGTACCTTGTTCGTGTCATATTTAGTAGTGCCGTAAATTGCCACCCAAAGTGATATATGTTTTCACAAGTATGTTGCAAAAACAGTTATAAAAGTTATATGACTTGGGTGTAAAAAAGTATGTAGGATAATATGATTAATGGGTAAAGTAAAAATATGTGGATATTACATGATATTATCCTTTGGTTAGGTTACATTATATTATACCCGAAGTCATTAACATGTGATTTATTCTCCTTCTTATAACATATTGTTGGGTTTGTCCTTTAATAAGCAAACTTTTAGTGCTCATTACAAGGACAGCACAATAAAGTTATAATGCTCCAATGGTGGGTTTTGTCAAAGTGAAAATACCAAAATAATTGTGAGAAGCACTATCAAAATTTGCTACTTCCTAATTAAGTAGAACCAGATCTTGTGCGATATTCATAAATCAAAACTTGTTGGAGCTTCCATCATTTCACAAACCCTAATTTTTAAATTGCAAATCACTTTGATTTGAACTCCAAAATCTTTTAAGTAATCATGCCGTTTTGCATAAAAGGGTACACGTCATGACTGACACTTTAACGTGATGTGAATTTTATCACGCACTCAAATATGTGGTGTTAAATACTTGTCTCTCTCTCCCTCTTGGATGGGACATACGTGATTTATATATTTCACTATAACTATTTGTTGGGTTTACTGTTTTAAAGAATGAATTATTAAAACAAGATATCAATTAAAACTCAATTCTTCAACATATGAAATCGAATATATATTAATTTGAATGTAAAACAAGTTGATTCAACCAGATAAGATGTACAATTTCAATTAACAAAAATCATCACTTTGGACATGTTACATGTGCACAAGCCTAACTAAAATGTTTATAATATACTACCCGTTTGATACAAACAAGTTAGATTAATCCACACGATGCTTACTTTTAAAAATCCAAATGTCATATTACTACTAAAGTTCAAGCAATTGTTACAATATTAACGAACAAGCCACGTTTTTACAATAAATCAAACTAGCGTGCTTGAGTGAAGTAGATCATATCAATAGGGAGATTACGGGTATACCAGTTTTTTCAGTCTATTTTTTAATCTTCAACACGTATTGACTAGAAAACTTCAATACGCCACGATGAAGATCGAAGTCGAGGTCAAAACTTTTATCTTTTTCTTAAAATTTACCAACTAATTTTAGACGTTAATTTTGGTTTATAATGACTGTTGGTTAATTTCCAATTTTCGAAAGGCCAAAGTCGGCCAAATCTTATTCTTCTTTGACAAGTCGGTTAGAGATGATAAGAGGATAAAGATCTTTAGAATCATAGTTTGAATAATTAGATTATGATTAAGATAAGGATAATAGTTATCTTGTAAACCAAGTTGGGTTTCTCCTATAAATGCATAGCCAATGATAGGGATTATGTATGAGATTATTGTAATGAGGTTTTATGTTAGTTTCCTTGATATAATAAAGCGAGTTTACTTAATATTGCATGTGTTTGTGTATCGATTCTGGAACTTGAATTGATATAAGAGCCAATTCAAGAACCAAAATCGATAGTTTAAGTTTGTTGTTGTCAAAGATTTGTTGGTGAGGATCACGGTCTGTTGCGGTAGTCCAAGAAGGAAGGAACCAAGCTTCGGTCGAACCAAACAACGGGTTCAGGTCGAAGGCGACTCAAGTCCTGGAACGCAGCCCAATTACAGTGACATATACCGAAGGAAGAAAAACATGGAGACTTCCACGACCAAAGAAGGAAGTTCAAGCTCATCGTTTCAATGTCCGATGCTAACCCCAATCAATTACACGGTTTGGGCCATTCGGATGAGAGTTATTTTTAATGTTCAGAACGTATGGGACGTTGTTGAACCAGGTGGAACCGATGCAGAAGAATAATGTTACAATGGCTCTACTTTTTCAGTCTATACCCGAAGATCAAATCTTACAAGTCGGTAGTTTGACATCCGCAAAAGCGGTGTGGGAAGCTCTAAAGACTCGACACCTAGGCGCGGATAGGGTAAGAGAGGCAAGGTTACAAGCCTTGTTAACCGAGTTCGATGCTTTAAAGATGAAAAATTCATCTACAATGAATGAATATGCAAGTAAATTATCCGGGATCGCTTTAAAATCTGCTTCTTTAGGAGAGGTGATAAAAGAAACTAAGATGGTGAAGAAGTTCCTTGCAAGTTTACCTCGAAGGTTCATACATATAGTAGTTTCGATAGAACAAGCCATAGATTTAAAAACTATTGGCTTTGAAGACTTCGTTGGTCGGCTGAAGGCCTATGAAGAACACATCAAAGAAGATGAACCCGAGAGCCAAGCTAAACTTTTGTTTCATAAATTTGATTCCACTAAACGAGTTTCTAATGCAAATAGGGGATGTGGTCGCGAATCAAATAATAATCATGGAAGGGGACGAGGCCAAAACCATAGGACCCGAGAACAAAATCAATCACAAGGCGAAGAAAAGAAGAAAAACCGAGACCGATCTAAAGTTCAATGATATCGGTGTGACCAATATGGACACTTTGCTTCCACGTGTCCCGACCGAAAGCAAAAGAACCAAGAAGCTAACGTAGCCGAAGCAAACGAAGTCGATCCATCTTTGTTCATGATAAAGTGCATTCAAGAGACGGTATTCCTAAAGAAAAAAAGTCTTACCGAGCCACTCGCAAGACGATTCAAGTATCGAGTACACGTGGTATCTCGATAATGGCGAAGCAACCAATGACGGGAAACACTTTTTCGTTAAAACAAAAGAAAAGAAGTTTAACGTAGTGTTGAAACATGGTCCATCTGTCATGATAAAGTGCATTCAAGAGACGGTATTCCTAAATGAAAGAAAAAGTCTTACGAGCCACTCGCAAAGACGATTCAAGTATCGAGTACACGGTATCTCGATAATGGCGCAAGCAACCACTGACGGGAAACCGAGCTTTTTTCGGAATTAAAACAATTAATTCTGGAAAAGTGAAGTTTGGAGGACGGTTCATGTGTTGAAATTCATGGTAAAGGATCCATACTATTGAAGGCAAAAACGGCGAAACAAAGATTGCTAATGGATGTGTATTATTTGCCCAACTTGCAAAGTAATATTATAAGTCTAGGGTAACTAACCAAATGTGGGGTGTCATCCACATGTGGAACGATCATCTTACCATTCATGATCAAAAGGAGAAGCTTTGATGAAAGTGTTACGAGCCAAGAACCGATTATACAAAATAAATCTCAAGATTGGGAAACCAGTATACTTACAAGGTAAATTAAAAGAAGACGCTTGGAGGTGGCATGCAAGACTAGGGCATGTTAACTTTGAAACAATGACGATAATGAAAAGCAAAGAACTAATGATTGGACTCCCTTCTATTCCTAAAAATAATCAACTTTGTGAAGCTTGTCTAGTCGGAAAGTAAACAAGGCTACCATTCCTAAGCGTAACAAGCTATAGGGCTACTCGACCCCTTGAGTTAGTGCATGGAGATTTATGTGGTCCTATCACACCACCAACTGTAGCCGGTAACAAATATATTTTGTCTTAATTGACGACTTCTCACGTTTTATGTGGGTTTATTTGTTAAAGGGTAAGCATGAAGCGTTTGAAGCATTCAAGAAGTTTAAAACCTTAGTGGAGAAAGAAATCGAGTATGCAATTAAGACTCTCCAAACCGATAGGGGAGGAATTCCAAAGACTTACAAAGTTTTGTGAAAGAAAACAGAATGTCTCGACACCTCACGGCACCATACACGCCACAACAAAATGGCGTGGTGGAACATAAAAATCGGACACTCATGGAGATGACAGGAGTATAATGAAGACAAGGAACATACCACACTATATGTGGGGAGAAGCAACAAGGCACTCAACATACTTGTTAAATCGGATAGCCTCCCATTGATCTGGTTGTCGAGACTCGATCAAAAACAAGTTAATATATCGGTCTTAGCTATCTTTATTGTGTAAGGGTAAGTAAAATCGTCTCCATAGGGAACATGTGGAAAGTGTTTAACAATTGTAACTCTGTTAACTAAAAAATACAAACTTTATAATTAAAGATTGAAACTTTGAATGAAATAATGAACACTATTGCAAAAAGCAAGAATCTTTGAAACGAATTTGATTAAATATTAAGAAACAATCACTTCGGGTTTTCAATTCGCAAGATCCACAATTGATACTTTAAATTAGGGTTCGTAAAAAACAATACTAAAGATCTTAGTTTTTTTATTAAAGTGGTAACAAGGAATAATCTTTTAAGACTCGCTCATTCACAAAGTTACCAATTCACCTAATCACGTTGTCTACTTCTCTTAATGAGCTCACGATGCAAGGAAACCGAAAACTGATAATCAAGCACACAACTTTATTATAAGTAAACTTTTAACTTAATCAAACCTAAAAATTCATTCATATTCCATTGTTCAATTCAAAAAACCTAATCAAACATACCAATTGTTTCACTTAACAGAATTGTACTCCCGAAAGCAATCAACAAGAACTTAGCCATTCATGGTCTTCATTGAATCTTCAATCTTGATTGGGGGAATGTTGTGGATGATTTAGGATGAATGGAAAGGCTTGAGATCACCACAAATCAGCTTGAATCATCAAGAATTGATCTTGGAAAGTTCTCTCCCAAATTAGGGTGGGATTGTGCTTAAATAAACTTCAAGATCCACAAAATTCGGAAGGTGTTGTAGCGACCGGCGTATGATACGCCGACCCGGGCGTATCATACGCCCATATTAGTATCCATACGCCCAACTTTAGGTAATTTTTTCCAAATACGCCCACTGATACGCCGCCCATACGCCAACTGACGTATTATATGCCCATACCCGACGTATCATACGCCGGTATGCCTAATTTTGTGTCTTTTTTGTAACTTTTGATGTTTACATTTTTAGTCCTTGTAGTTTTGTGTTTTGCTCCTTTTTCTCCCAAATAAGCCTCCTTTAGCTCCAATTACCTATAAATCAAAACACAAACAACTTAAAACTATTTTACCACAATCATGATGTAAAATCAAGTATTTAGATCAATTAAACCTTGAATTATTAATACTTGATCACATGTGCACTCGAAAACCAAACTCCCTACGAAAAACTCAAAGGAAGAAAGCCAAACATATTACATCTAAGGATCTTTGGTTGTGTTGCCTATGCAAAAACAAATGCAACGCATCTAAAGAAACTTGAAGATTGATCGAGAAAGTTAGTCTACATCGGAACCGAACCCGGTTCTAAAGCTTTTCGACTATACGACCTCGAAAATCAAAAAATCGTTATAAGTCGAGATGTGATATTTGATGAGCATAAAAGTTATGATTGGGAAAGAACAAATTCTATAAATAAGGTTTATTCGCCAGGTATGTTCATAATACAAGGAGACAGTTTTTATGATGTTGGAATGGGTCAAGTTGTGACCAACAATGACACCGGTTCGTCGGAAGAACACCCAACCAGCCCTGATAAAACCGAGGGAAGCAGTCCCTTATCACAAACCACTGCATTCAGCACCGAGGGGAGCAGCCTCGGGTTCCAGCCAAGCCCATCATACAGCAGCCCAGCTGTGGACAGCTCCGTGCAAGCAAATCCAGCCCACCTGAGCTCCGGGTTGAGTTAAAGAGAACCTGTAACAACCCAAAATAAGCCTAATACAGAAACACATCTACGCAAGTCATCTCGAGTCCCATTATCCAATTAATTAATTATTTTATGATGTGTGTAACAATAGGTGATGAAGAATTATTGCTTCTCGATGATGAACCAAAACAATTTTCTCAAGCAAAAGAAGATAAAAAATTAGGAGAAGGCGATGAAAGATAAAATAGAGTCAATCGAGAAGAATAAAACATGGGTTCTAGTGAATAGACCTAATGGAGTCAAGACTATTAGACTCAAGTGGGTTTACAAACTCAATAAGAACCCAGACGACTCCATTAACAAGCATAAAGCCGCTTGGTAGCAAGAGGTTATGTGCAAAAACAAGGGATCAACTATGATGAAGTATTTTGCCCTGTGGGACGAATCAATTACTATTCGTCTTATTATTGCTTTAGCCCAAGCGAGTCATGGAAATTACCATCACCTTGATATTAATGTGGCATTTCTACATGGTTAATTACTCGAGCAAGTATATGTAGAACAACCGGAAGGATACATTTAACAAGGGCATGAAGATAAAGTTTACAAATTAACCAAAGCATTATACGGCCTAAAACAATCACCAAGAGCTTGGAATACCAAACTCAATGGTATTCTTAAGCACTTAAAATTCCAAAGATGCCAACAAGAGCCTAAAACAATCACCAAGATCTTGGAATACCAAACTCAATGGTATTCTTAAGCACTTAAAATTCCAAAGATGCCAACAAGAGCAATTCATCTATGTAAAAAGAACAAACGAATACATCCTTGTAGTTGTGGTTTATGTGGACGATTTGTTCAAGAAAGGAAGTAATTCTGAATTTAAGAAGCCAAATGAAGAGAAGTTGAGATGAGCGATCTTGGAAGGCTTACCTATACCTTGGAATCGAAGTCAAACAAACCAACAAAGAAAGTTTGGATCATGCAACAAGCCTATGCCTTGAAGATATTAAAAGAAATGGTTGGAAGAATGAAATCCATCTCAATGTCCTATGGAACCCGCACTCAAGCTTAATAAAGATGAAGGAGTACCAATCGATGCAACTAAGTATAGAAGAATAGTAGGTTGCCTTCGTTATCTCACTCACACAAGACCGGACTTAATGTTTTCGGTAGGACTTGTGAGTCGATATATGCAAGAACCAAAAGAATCTAATTGGCAAGCGATAAAACAAATCATACGATACATACAAGGATCGGTTCGCATGGGAATTTGTTATAAAAAAGGTAGCACAAAAACTCTTTTGGGTTTTAGTGATAGTAGCCATAATGTGGATAAGGATGATGGACGTAGCACCACTGGTTACGTGTTCTAATAGAGATGCCCCGGTTTCATGGAGTTCACAAAAGCAAAACACTATAGCTCTCTCAAGTTGTGAAGAGGAGTTTATGGCGGTAACCGCCGCCGCATGTCAAGCACTTTGGCTTCGAGGCTTACTAAGCGAGATTACCAGTTTGAAGGAGCAAGTTATGGATCTATTCGTTGATAATAGTTCCGTGATAGCACTTATGAAAAACCCCGTATTTCATGGAAGGAGCAAGCACATAAACTCCCGGTATCACTTCATCCGGGAGTGTGTGGAAAGAAGACAAGTGAAGGTTGAGAATGTAAGTGGTGATTTGCAACGAGCGGATATTCTCACAAAAGCCTTAGCAAGAATCAAATTCAAAGAGTTAAGAAAGTTACTTGGAGTTGAAGGTCTTCCTAGTTTCAAGTCAGAAATTAGGGGAGGATTTGTTGGTTAATTTCCAATTTCCAAAGGGCCGAAGTCGGCCAAATCTTATTCTTCTTTGACAAGTCAGTTAGAGAAGATAAGAGGATAAAGATCCTTAGAGTTTGAATAATTAGATTATGATTAACATAAGGATAATAGTTATCTTGTAAACCAAGTTGGGTTTCTCCTATAAATACATAGCCAATGATAGGGATTATGTAGAGATTATTGTATGAGGTTTTGAGTAGTTTTTTTGATTTAATAAAGCGAGGTTACTTAAATTGTTGTGTGTTTTGTGCATCGATTCTGGAAATTGAATGACTGATTACCCTCACTAGGATCCACCCATGACCATGGGTCAACCATTTTGAAATGAGAATATCACTAAACTTCACTCAAATGTTATAATTTCTTAAAAAGGTAACAGATCGATACACTTTAAACAACTAGGTGTATGGTAACATTTAGATTTGTAATATCCGGCCATTATATCAACGGCGAGTATTATCCGGTTTACATACTAGAAGCTTATAAACTTGTCTTTTAGTTTGATTTAGACTTTTCTTAAAAGTCACCCATATGAAAAACACACTCATTAAAAAGGTTAACAGATCGATACACTTTAAAGTTTTTTGAGACAATTTTTTAAGCAATGTAAACAATTCAAAACAAATGCATTTTTATCACCCCATAAATGGAACTAAAATAAAAATATATGTTGCGTATACATACGTGTGTCATACCATCATGTGTGTATAAAATATGAAGAAAAAAATGGTGACATAAAGAAAGATTAAAACCATTTATTATACAAAAAAAAGCTTTGAAAGCAACGAGACATATTCATATTTCACAAGGAAGCACAGCCACCATCCTCACAAACCTTTGTTTTCATCTCCCCAACTCACTATCTATCTTCTGCTAATTGTTATAAATATGTTAAGAGTAAATTAAAGATAAAGTCAATTGAATACGAAAACTCTAAACTCGTATGGAATATAGAATGGAGAATCGTACAAGCATTTTCACTTTTTATATAAGTATGATAGATGATTAAGGTGATCATATAACTTTTTAACTTATCTTTTCGTAACATTCATTATATCTGTTAAATATTACGAATAAATATGTTACAAAGTTGTCATCAACAGAAGTTTGTAGTAAATGTGTTTCTTACTAAAAGTTCTAGTTTTATAATGAAATTAACGTAATTTAAAAATAGTTAAAATAGTTTTTGAGTTTTGGCCGTTGTGTAAAGAAAAGGAAAAGGTGATCGTGATCTTTAAATAAAATTGATTATGTGTTAAGATATGGTATTGTGTGTCATTATCTTGTTTAAAGTTATAATTAATTTAATTACATTAGTGTCCTTAATTTTAAATTTTATCATTTACTCAGTCCATAATATGGTCGTTAAATAAAATAGTTAAATGTTTTAGAAAGACACCTTTACCCTTTTTGTCTTTGTAAGCTGTAACCAAACACAACTTTTTCCTTTTTGATTGAAGAAATTCACAAACTCAAATCACACCTCACCACCCTCCCCAAAAGTTAATAAAAGAAAATTGTGATTATGTTTAAATAAAATAATAAATTTATATGTTGAAAAGTCGATGGTTTACTATTGAGTGGGAGTGGGTGGTGGGTTTGAGATACCTTTTTAAATATATCAATAAGATAATATATTGAGTCATCATATATGTTAAAATGTCATTTTAAAATAATAACGAGTTTATTACGATCATCTTTTATGGATCATATGTGTGACAACTATAAAAAATTGTAATTATAATTTAACGTAACTTTATCATAATAATAATAAAGTTTTAAAAGTATTTTAATTTGATCACTTAAATTTAAAAAAGTGATCCCACTAAAATTACTTAACTTTCATATTTATATAAATTACAAGGTTTAACATATTTTTAATATGTTTTTCTTTTTGTTTCAATTAGAAAATATTTTGTGTATCATTTTTTTTATGATGACGTGAATTTTAAGTATTTTTTTGTTTTTTTAATATAATTACATGTTTTTTTATTTTTAAATAAAATTACTTATATTGGAAATTACGACCTCCATATCTTCTCCCCTGTTGCTTTTTCAACATAAAAAGATCCGATGATCACTCAATTTGATATTTTAGTGATCCACTTTGGCTAAAATATGTATAAATTATTTAATTAGAATACTTATAAACTTGATTATTATTCTGTGATATTTTTCTTATAGTTATATGGATAAACAATTTTTAAATTAGTACTATTATTGTAGCTTTTTTAAAGGAGAATAGAGCTTGACTACAAGAAAAACCTTGAGTAGAGTCGAAAGTCGACCTTAGTGATATGGCGGTAATCTTATTTTAGTTTGCTTATAGCTAATCGGAACTTATTATTTCGATAAAAGTAAACTAGAAAAGGCTTCTCCGTCTTGTAATATCATAAATTATAGGTTTAGCCACTCATTTGATCAATCACACAAACAATTTCTACATTGAGTTATTGTTATGACTATGAATGTAATACCAACATAAATTTCATTCGAATCTAACTTTACAACGACACATATCAAATAAATATGTAAACACTAAACCATAATGAAATTAAAAGACACTAAACTATAAACATTCATACATTCTAGGCATTCCTTAGTGAACCCGTTGGGTGTTAAGGAGGCAACTAGATTGTGGTTTTTTTTCATGGTCATCATCCTTTGTAAGTCGATGGCGGTTTGTCTATGATTGTTGTTGTTAGTTAAGAGTGTTTTCTTCCATGGTCTTCATCCCTTGTAGGCCAATGACGGTTTTGCCCATGATTGTTATTGTTAGTTGAGCGTGTTATTTCAAACATTTTAGATTTCATACGAACAGATTTCTTGCAAACATCACATTTGTGATATCTACATACAAGCATTCGTCTCCAAAAGGATTTCGAAACATCTATCTATTCGTTTGAATGCACAAGCCTTTTCTAAGCTATTGCTTAAGAATTAATAAGAACCCGGTTACTAGCTCCTTGATTATACTATGTGACCAAGTTATATGATCCAGTTATGTGATATCATTACCTTTTATTTTTAATATGTCGTTTGGAACTACCCTCATTTCTTTATCTCACATATGTTTTTGATGTGACAAAAAGTTGGAAAGCTATCGAGGAGCCAATTAAGCAAAGAGCAAGTCCAAATCTACATAAACGAGGAGAATAATAAAAGAAGAAGCCTCTTACAAAAGTATATACGTCTCTGCACAGATGCGAAGGTATGCTTCATTTAACAGTATGTCACAAAAATAAAACATTACTTTGAATATATAATATTATTTTAGGGTTGGGTGAACAGATAGGCGTTGAGACAATGCTTCTCGAGAGCAATACTACAACTAAGGCTATTCTAGATCTTATTCATGTTGTCAACATTACCAACCTAGTCATTGGAACTAAACGAACACCCTCACTAAGGTAAGTTTATCAACTTTTGTTAAATATGCTACATATTTTGGTATAAAATGTTAAAAAGACAAATTAAAGGATTCATGTTGTTTTGTAGGCGGTTGAGAAAGGGACCAAGCAAAGGAGAGTTCATCAAGAAGAATGCACCTGATTTTTGTGAAGTGTCCATTATTTGTAACGGAAAACAAGTTATGGCTGATCAACAACTACAAGTTACAGGAGTTACTCGTTCTAATATACCTACAAGTCAAAATGGGTTAAGAGTCGCTCATTCACAAGTGGAACGGAAATTTTTTGAGTGTGCTTGTTTTTCAACCAAAATTGATTGATTTTTTCTTATCGTAAATGTGCAATATATACATAAGATTGCACTTGTCTTGTTTAATTAGTATAACATGTTTCAATTATATATTATTTAACATTTTTTCCCCGTAGAGTTGTGGTAAAATCATACCACACATACTAGCGAGTAGTGGACACGACGATGATACAACAATCTATCACTTTTGATCAATTTTAGTTGTTTAAAAGATTATAACTTCCATAAAATCATTCTCATGTTGGGGCATTTAACCTAGTAAAGATGCATCGTCTAGTAAGTTATTAGAAGCACGTAACACAATATAATCTAGTAGATTCTGTTGGGTGTCGAATCCAACAAATATATAATAAAAATGTGCACCTAACGTGCATAAACTAAAAATATGAGCGGAAATAGGGTTCTTGTTCTCAGAGATATGTGTCAATTATTTTAATTCCAAAAACGTTTTAGCATAGTTACTCTGAATGGTTATGGGTTAATTAAGATGAGGGTTTTAATTAAAAATTAAAACTAAAAGTAAATTATAAAAAGTAGAAAAATTCCAGCAAGCTGACACGGCTGTATCAAAACTGTAAAGCAATTTCACGCGGTGTTAACATTATGTCAGAAAAACGAATTTTGATATTTTTTTGTATTTTTTTAATTATGAAAAAGAACTACTAAAAACATTAATTAAATATTAAAAATTAAAACTAAAAGTAAATTATAAAAAGTAGAAAAATTCCAGCAAGCTGACACGGCTGTATCAAAACTGTAAAGCAATTTCCGCTGCGGTGTTAACATTATGTCCAGAAAAAACGAATTTTGATATTTTTTTGTATTTTTTAATTATGAAAAAGAACTACTAAAAACATTAATTAAATTTTGAAGTAAATTAAAATATGATAACTAATTCCAACACTAAGGTAATTTTTTGATTCGATTCGGCTTACGATCATTAACGATTATAGTGCTATGATCCTTTTTAATTAATAATTTGTATCGATACTAGACATCACGCCGTTCAGATATCAATTCTATCTAATGTCTAATCAAACGTTGTTCGTTGATTAAAGCCAACCCGCTACTATAAGCTCACACCGTTCGGATCTTAGTGTGCGGGTTGCAATGATAGAAGTATCAATTATAAAAAAAATACACACGCCGTTCGGTATGCCTAACTAGATTGTTTGATTCTATAACGAGAATGAATTCATACACAAACTCAAACCGTTAATTGTTCCTTATATAAAAATCAAATGATTAGGTTTTAAATCTTGAAGAACTTTTTAAAGAATAATAAAGTGGTCATTTATTAACAATCTATATATACGGTATAGATCCGGGTTAAGATCAAGAATCAAACAAACAAACCATTAAAACAAAACATCTTACAATTGTTTCATATAAGTTTAAACCAAATCAAAAAAATTTAACCTTAATGTTAAAATTAAAAGTAGCCTAGCCGGACGACTAAATTAGTTAGACAAAAAAAAACTTATAAATCAAAACCAAAATAATTAAAATGTCTTCAAAAAGATAAACAAATCACCCCACAAAGATTCCAATCTCTCTTTATGTGTTCGTCGACCAGGTGCTCCAATAGTGCCCTTCTCAATTTTTTTCAAGATCCTTTTTAATTTTTTAACCCTTTTCTATTTATCACTCTCTTTTAATTTCCAGATCCACCATTTTAAACCTTATTGTTTCTTATCTTTTAAAAAAAATATATGGATAATCATCTCCAACAATAATTCCTAAAATTGAGGAATTTTTCTGTACCCTTTAAAATTTTCGATTTTTTTCAATAAAATCTTTATTGTTTTCATAAACATTTATCTTCTTTTCTGGTCACACCAAACCTACAAAACCAACCTAAACTCATCAAAGTAGATTCTATCTCATCATAACAAAAACTGTATAAAATAAACGTAAAATGCATGAAATGAATGCATAATATATGCCAAAATATATTTTATAATTGTGATAATTAATGTCTAAAAATATAATTAGCAAATTTTTACATAACGCAACTTTCAAAGAGTAAACGAGACATAATATACCAATTAAAAAGCCATAACTTGAACTAAATTTTAATTCAAGGTCAAAAAATAGTAAATTGAAAGGTCTAGACAAAACTAAATAAGAAACCATTTAGCAAATGTCATAAGCGGTTTGACACAGCTGTCATAACCACAATTCTTCATTTAGAGCTATATATAGTTGTATATCTCAAAAATACAATATTTTGTAATATGAAAAAAATGCAAATAAAATTTTGCCCTTCAAAAAAAATAAATAAATAAAAAGTGTAACAAACAATAGTAAATAAATAAATAAATAAATAAAAAGTGCAACAAACAATAGTATAAATTGCTTCTCAAATACGAAAAAGACCCTCATACTCTCTTAGAATAGTTGATTGGGCACTTAGGGAGCCCATAAAGATAACCAAAGCCCAAATATCCAAGCCCATAGTCTCCCACACTTTCAAAGCCCACACCATCACACTTCATGCGTCTTCTATAAAATCAACGTAGGGTTTCATTTCCTTCGTTAGTCTTCAACCAAGGGTTTCTGCCGCCTTCCTTCAACGAACATCTGCTTCACAGGTATGTCCGATCTGAAGCCTCTATACTAAATTACTATCATCATTCAATTCAAATCATCAATTGTTAATCAATCACCTTCATGAATTGATGCAAATCGAAGTTTCAGATACCTGATCTACTGTTCTCCGTAGGCGACAATGACGACGAGACTGAGGAAGAACCGGAAGAAGCGCGGCCACGTCAGCGCCGGTCACGGCCGCATCGGAAAGCACCGGAAGCATCCCGGCGGCAGAGGTAACGCCGGAGGCATGCACCACCACCGGATCCTGTTCGACAAGTATCATCCTGGATACTTCGGTAAAGTCGGTATGCGGTACTTCCACAAGCTCCGTAACAAGTTCTATTGCCCGATTGTGAACGTCGATAAGCTCTGGTCGATGGTGCCTCAGGACGTGAAGGAGAAGGCCTCTGCTGATAAGGTGCCGGTGGTTGATGTGACGCAGTATGGGTTTTTTAAGGTGTTGGGGAAGGGGACTGTGCCTGCGTCGCAGCCGATTGTGGTGAAGGCCAAGCTGATTTCGAAGAATGCTGAGAAGAAGATCAAGGAGGCTGGTGGTGCTGTTGTGCTCACTGCTTAGGTTTGTGGTTTTGATTCTTGTTGATGAGTATTGTTGTTGCTGTTAGATTACTTTGGTTTTATGAATTCGAACTCGCGTTTTATCAAAGCTATTATGCGTTTTATCCAAGTTTTGAAAACTTACTTTTGATTGAAATGCTTGATTAGAGCTAATCAATGGAGCTTATTGCATCATATTGTGGCACTAGATTTGAGCTTTTGGTAGAAGTGTATGATTATGAAGCTAGCATAAGGAGCATCTCATTGAGCTTTCTTTTTGTTTTGCTTTCTGTGTTTCCAATTTGTTATGAGTTACACTAACCATCTCTAAGGGCACCCACAATTACACCACTGGTTCACTGTCATGCCACGGGCTCTTAGGGTGGGAGGGGTGCCCACACCATGAACACCGCACTACACCGCACACCCACCAATCACATTTTTTCATGTCACATTACACCACAAACTCAATTGTGGTGGTGGGGGTGTTTCCACGCCATGCCACACAACACCACACCGTGTCACACCACACACACAAAAGTTCAGGTGTCAACATTCCAGGTGTCAACACGCCGACAATTTGAAAAAAATGCGGTGTAGAGGGGGGTGGCGGTGGTGTTGCCTCTTAGACACCCGTACTTCTGCTATCGATCCACATGCTGTCCTTTGTTTATCTCTTTTATGTCTTCACTAGCTCAGCCACATATGTCTTCAACGACGATTGTAGATGGTCTAAGGTATAATGTAGTGTGTACTGTTATACGGAAAACATGTAATCATGAGAAATAACTGGAATAGCTTGAAATGCTTAACCTTCTTGGTATATGTTGTTTGGTTGTGTGTTTTGTTTATATAATCGAATTTGTTTTTTTGGCTACAATTATGGATTCTTTGACGAGTGTTAGCCTTTTATTTCTAGGCTACAATGCAAGTGACGTGTATCCAACACTTGAAATCATTTACTGAAATGATAATAACAGAACCAGTTTGTTGTAAACTATCAACTGATATGTTCCGTTATGTTTTGTTAGCAAATAAAACCCCCATAACTCTCTTTAATTTTTTTTAACTTGTTATGTAGCATGGTTATTCCAATCCGGATATATACGTGTTTGTCCATTCAAAAACTTAAGAAATACATGTTTTATAAGCGTGACAAAGGCTTTTTATGAAATTTAAGCTGAATTTATAATACATAGCCGAACACACGATTAACCTAATCATAATCGAACAGCTAAATGTCATCAACCAAAACCTAACTTTCCATATTCCGATTTCATGACATGCTTTAAATTTCTTATAGAGTTAATTATGTGATTGGTCCTTGTGATTTGTCTATATTGCAAAATTGATTTCAACTTTTGAGAAATTACAGGTTTGGTTCTTACTGTTTGCCAACTCGTAACACGATTGGTCCCTGACATTAACTTCTGTTAAGTTTTTCAGTTATGTGGATGTGAAAATATCAAAATACCTCTTATTATTAAAATATATGATAAACTCTATATATTAATTCTTGTAGGCCCCACCGCCTGCGTCGGCACCACCGTCGCTGCCCCACCGCTTGCGCACCACCGGCTGTGCGCCACCGTTGCCGCCCCTCGGCTACGCACCACCGCCTGCGCACCACCGCGCCGCCCACCGCCTGGCCACCATAGTCGCCGGCCCCGCCTGTGCACCACCGTCGCCGCCCCTAGCCTGCGAACCATCGTCGCCCCCCCACATGCGAACCATCGTCGCCGCCCCCCCGGCTGCGCCCCACCGTCGCCGCCCCCCCGCCTGAGCGCCCCTGTCGCCGCCCTACAGCCTGCGCACCATCGGTCTCCGTCTCCCGATCGGTATTGATGGTTGTAGTATGGTGGTCCGGCGATGGTTCTGGTGTGATCCGGTGGTTTAGGATGTAGTCGTGATACGAAGAGGGGGTGGGGGGGGGGTGGGGTAGAGTGGGACTCACATTAATTTAAATTAATTTTTTTTTAGTGTAGTGGTATTTTAGATTTTTATATCATTTAACTGAAAAATTTAACAGAATTTAATGTAAGGACCAACGTGTTACGACTGGGTGAACAGTAAGAATCTTTCTAAAAAGTTGGGATCAATATTGTAATATAGGCAAACCACAGGGACCAATCGTGTAATTATCCCTTTCTTATAATCATTCTATTACATGTTTAATTACCGATAAATGACATGAATTTAATAATAATATATATTTGCTACGTAAAATAAGTAGTAAACACCCATTTGCTTGGTTTGCTGGTACAAACTTTCATCGCAAATTTCTTTCACTATGAAGTTATATATATATATATATGATGGTTTTAGCTAAAAGAAAGTATGTCACAAATTTTACTACAAATTTACTACGGAATGTTGCTATAGTTTTTGCCACGAATTTTAGCTACGTATTTAGTTACGGTTTGGCTACGAAAATTTCTTACAACGAAAACTTCTTACAGTTTTTGCTACAATTTGGTTCACTACAATTTATTTTCAGCTTTTGTTACAATTTGGTTAAATACAATATGCCACATTGTGTTGCTACCGATTCTACCATGGATGTTAGCCATAGATATCACTACAACTTTGGCTCCCGATTCTGCTACGGAATTTAGTTATGGCTTTTGTTAGAATTTTACTACGAGTTTATGCTAAGTTTTCGATGCAAATTGTGTAAGGTTTTAACATAATTTTTTTTGAACGGCTAATTGGATCACTAATGGACCATTGACCCACCCGATCATCTCTATTACTCGAGTATGAAACCCGAGAGCACCCCCAGGAGGACACTCACCATAGGTGAGAAAACCCCCTAACCCAACTAAGAACGCTTAAATTTTTTTTGCCACAGCTGGAACTTAAACCCGAGACATCCTCTTTATTTTTTTAATGATGAGTCTTGAGGTATCTCACCTTAACCACTTGAATTAAAGATCAATGGTCTTAATATTTGGCTATAATATTTTGGTCTTAATCCTTGTAGGACATGAATTTAAGATTTTCAAACTCTAGGTGCTTCAAGAGACTACCATTGGGCCAACCTAGATGGTAAAAGTTTTCTTAGACATTACATCAACTGCATTCCATTTTTTTTCTAGATATCTTGATTCATTTTCTCCGTCAATTCCCGACCTGACCCGTCAAGTGATCGATATTCATATAAAGTATTCTGATGTCATTTGGTGTTTTAGTCTTTTCCCTTGCATTGTTTGTTAATCTTTCTTCAATTCTAATTTCTCCGATCGTTGAAAGTTTTCATCCTCTCCAACATAATACTCAAACTTTCCTTTAAATCATCTTTATCGTATGAGGTTGCCACATGCCGTTTATCTTTGTTTCTCCAGCCCAAGCGTTTGGATGTGTCCGGAATTGGCCTGATGGTCTTCATACTTGTTGTCGGTTTCGTTGAGGTTTACTCTAAGGGGAGCAACAGAAGGAGGTTCACTATCTAGGGATTTTGTATGTTTGCTTGCCAATCAACATTAAGGGGGCGGGGTGCCATTTCGAGATATGCCTCATAATGTTCCACACGTTGATTCGAGGAAATGCCATTTTGTATGTGTTTCTATATCCATCTATCGTGTCATTAAAAACAATACTTTTACTATCACCGCTACAATGACATTTTGTTTTTCTAGTATGCAGCATAAAACTCCCCGACTAATTTCAGATGAAGATCCCTCCACATTTTCTGTTAACATGGCGGGGGTACGTCAGGGTAGGTTTTTATGAATCGAAGCATGATAATGGTTACTAATCCGCTTTAAAATCGTTACCCTGTTGATTATTATCTAAAAAAATATGCATTCAAAATAAATACAAGTTTGTGTACATTAAAATATATACAACTTGAAATAAAATTTTAAAAAATATATACACTAACTTTTGGGTCTTTACAGAAGTCATGCCATGCCCGAGCAAGAGCAACTTCTTCATAATTAGTCCACTTTTACTTTCAGGTTTCTGAGTCGGTTATGGTTGCGTTTGCATTCTTTTTGTGTAATCTCTTTAGTGGTGGTGGGGGTTGTGTTTCAGGAATACACTTGTCCGATTTCACTTAAGTTTGCGTATGACTTCTAAGTTGGGTGATCAGGAAGATGGGTATATGCGAAAAACCCTCCGGTCGACTATCAGTTCGAATAAGTGAACATGGCCATGGCCCATGGGTGACAGTTGTGTTGGTGGTTGGGGCTGGTAACCCATATTTGGGTCGAAAATAATATGTTGCTTTTGGTTCGAGTTGATAAGTTGGTTTGGTTTGGAGTAACTGGTTGAAAAGGTTGTTAGACTGGATTCATGCCAAGTATTTTTAAGAGAGGAGTTTTTGAGAATAAGACCTTTTTTATGGTAAAAGTTGTGTTGGGTGAATATTGTATTAATAGTGTATAGAAATTGTGTTGAAAAACATATAATACTACAAATCAATGTCAAACACATTATGATATTATTTGATATTAACTTGGTTTATTATTATTTTTTTGTATGTTAGGCTGCTAAAATGAAACGACTGCTAGAATATTTTGTGGGCTGTTGGACTTGAAACATAAGCTTGGGCTGGAAGCCTGGAACTGTTGGCTTGTAGTTGTATGAGATCTCATAAACATCCACAGGTCATGAGTTCCCACTGGATGGTCCGACTTCTTGTTTGGATCTATTAATAGATCGGTTCTGAGCTTTAGGATTTGGAGCTTCATTTATTTTTTTCTCTCTGTTCTCTCTATAAGTCTTGACACATGCGTTATCGTCGTTCTTGTAGTTAGGGTTTCTGTTCTTGCGTAGATTCCCAATTCATCGTGTATGTTTTATGCAGTCATTGTGTTGATGATTTGCATCTCTAAATAGTTCTTTTTTGTATGTTTATTTGAGTCTGTATAGATCTGGTGGTTCTTGAGATTATCATTTTTTTTTTGCTTTGGGAATAATAATGGATTTTATGTTTTGTGACAAATTGGTAAGTTTTTCTTTAGCCAACAACTATTATTTTGGACTCGACGATAAAAAAATAATGACCCAAACAACTAGTTTTTGTGTACCTCGAGTGTGAAGTCATTCACGGTAATCCCTATCACGCCCCTGTCATAGTTTTTTCTATCGTGGTAGGGCCTCACGGATACCCCTATGACACTTACTATATATTTTCTTATTTGTATTGACTTGATAACTAACATAATCTTTTTAGTAGCAATAACTATAACCAAAAAAATAATCATCAAATTTGTAAACTCCAGGATTAGAACTCAAAACCACTTGATCGGTATGTGTATCATTTACTAACAAGCTAGCTATCCACTTAAGGATAACAACTAACTTAAATACAGTGACTTTTTTCTTTAACAACTTTTTTTCTCCTGAATGCTATCTAATTATACGCTTGTAATGATTTTAAAACACTCTACTTTATGAGAACATCCACTAATATCACTAGACTACAAGGTCGAGTACACTTAAATATCGTGACTAACTATAAACTTAGGGGGTGTTCATTGTTTTGTAGCATAGTGACATTATAAATTTCCCTCATAAATTTCATGTGTTAATATTATCACAAGAGCAAGATTATTTGGTATTTAAAAGTAAAAAAAAATTGTTAATAGAAACTATAATTTAGATAAAGACTATGATGGTTAATAATAGTAGTAATAGTAGTATTGATAATAATAATAATAGTAATAATAATAATTACAATGGTATAGTAGTAGTAGTAGTAGTAGTAGTAGTAGTAGTAGTAGTAGTAGTAGTAGTAATAATAATAATAATAATAATAATAATAATAATAATAATAATAATAATAATAATAATAATAATAATAATAATAATAATAATAATAATAATAATAATAATAATAATAATAATATAAAATAAATAAATAATAATAATAATAATAATAAATAAAAATAATAATAATAATAATAATATAATAATAATAATAATAATAATAATAATAATAAGAGTAAATTACATTTTTCGTCCTTTAGATTTTTTGTAAATTTCAAGTTTCGTCCTTAAACTAAGGAAATTATAGTAAACATCCTTTATGTTTAAAAAAACTTATATGTTTCGTTCTTTCCTCTAACGGACATTAAATTTGTTTGTTAAATCTACTCATGCACTTGCACACGAGGGCAATATAGTCATTGTATCTATTTAATTAAAAAACTAATAAAAAACATAAATCCATCTCCTCTTTCTCTTCCCCACCCTAAAACCCACCATTTCTTCCTTCACGGTCCACCGCCGCTGACCACCGCCACCTCCGGCCACAACGGCACCTTATCAACGCCAGATTCGCCACCACCTCACCCTATACCAATCAGCCACAATCTGAGGTCGTCTAGGGTTCCGACAATTTCCACCATCCCTTTTGCTCGAACCAAAGTCCACTATAAGCATATCCAATCGAGAGCATAGGTCGAGTGGAATGGCAACCAAGTGTATTCTGAAGATTGATGTTGCAGATGACAGATATATGTGTGGGTGGTGCCTTGACTTCTGGTGTTATAATCTATCTTCTTTATCCACAACTAGATAGAATCATAAGATTCTCTTTTGGATCATAAGTAGACAAATTGGCAATTGGATCCACTCCCACCTATGACCTAACATATATTATTCTTACATTCTTTACTCATTATCCTTAGCTTTCTTCAGTCACATAAAGTGGGTATCTGTTGGTTAAGTTATGTGGAGTTTGCTAATTATAAAAGCTTTTTGAAAGAAAGATGGAAGTTGTTGAAGATGATTTGTTGTCTAGAGACTTAAGTAAAATGATCTCCCTTTTGATTATGGATGATGGTTAGAAGAGGGATGAATAGATGTGGAGACCACTGGAGCAGGGGGACGGGGAGGGAGAAGCCGGCAAGGTGAGGTGGATGCCGGAGATGGGTCGCGGTGGTGGTGTGGAAAGGATAAGCGGGTGGTTGGTTGGTTGACTTTACATTCTATCATTAATTATTAGTTCATATGTTAATTAGAAATAAAACAATAATTAACCTAAATTATATAAATAGTCCTTTAGATACGAAAAAGACCATTTTACCCTCACATTAGGGGCACATGTGCACATTTAACGTTAAAAATAGACAGCCGTTAGTAGAAAGGGCTAAAACTGTTACAAAATACGAACATAAAGGATGTTTACTGTAATTTTCTTAGTTTAAGAACGAAACCTAAATTTACAACAAACCTAAAGGACGAAAAGTGTAATTTATTCTAATAATAAAATTAATTAATTAATTATGAATTGATTGATTAATTGATTAATAAATAAATAAATAAATAAAGTCTAGATAATATATAATTTAACACGTTAGGCTTTTATTAGTTAGTTTACATTTGTGGTTATTTTTCAATAAAGTTCATGTTCAATATGTTTATATAGATGTTAATCTTCTTATTGATCTTTTACTCTTTTCACGTTACAAACCTTGCCTGTGGATCAACTTCCGTTCTACACTAAACCAATGTCTCTTTCACTTTAAAGGCTATCTATATTCGGGTGGTGAACTATCTTTTCAAGATTCGGCTTCTTACAGAAAGTTTTCTTGTTAAATTCACAATTTGTATAACCCTTTTCATTGAGTAACTATTTGGAATCCCAAAATGGAAACAACTAATAAATGCAATTGTTTTTAGATGATTTGTGTTCTCTAGTTTGCATGTGATACATTGTCAAATACATTGTCCTTCATTCAGGTGAGTTTCATATAGACTCCAATATGAATTAGATTGTTGAAATCAAATTACGTTCTTTGAGTTGCTTCAAGTTTTGATTTTTGTGATAGCATGTGTTAGATTTACCATTAATGGCAAATTTAAAGTGATTTTAATGTTCGTTAAGTGACTGTAAATTTGTCAACAATCATAACCTTATACAAGTGAGCCCCATGCATGTTTTAAAGTCTGATTCATGATGATCAAATGAGGTTCTTTAAACTGTTGCAAGTTTTGGTTCTTCTTACATAGACTTGAGTAACTGATATGGTACAAGAAGACTCGTAGGCTCGTGTCTAAAACAATAAATGCAAAAAAACAATAAAACTATAAATTAGTATCTAAAACAATGGCTCCGGTTTTAACTTATAATTGGCATTTTTTTTGGTTTGATTCCATTTGATTAAGTATAACAACTCTAGAGGCAATGATAATGACAGTCCGGCCATTGACATCACCCCTAATAGTTAACCACGATCAGTATCTAAGTACTAGATTTGAATCAAGACCTTTGATCATGGTGAAAAGGTTGTGTTAGTCGTGTGAACACGCTTAGCTAGTTGAAGTTATGATTTCTTTGAAGGTTCTTTTATGTACAAATATCATTAAGTATCAAATTTAAAGTGATTACTGTTGGCTAGGCTGGCTTGTAACTTTATGAACAGTTGAGGAATAATGAAGGGGTGACTTTATTTACATTGGCTATTATGTTCCCAACAACTTATTGCAAAAGTTTTGGTTTTTTAGGGCCCTTTGCTGGTGAACTTATTAACACAAATGGGAAAGTTTGGTTTGTTTGGGTTTTTGCTATTTAAGCTTTCATAGTTTTCATATTTTTAAGCCTGTCCTTATCTTCTTTCATGGTGAGATATTAATCTTGCATACGCATCTACTTAACCTCAGTTATTAATTGACGACCCTTACACCACGACGTTTAAACTCTACAAACATGGCAAGTGAAGTATTTTATGAATCCCCTTTTACCTTGCATGTCATAGTTATGATATTGTGTGTGCAATACTTAATAATACTTACCATGTGTTTTCACAACCTTTGATCTAATGGTAAGCATATATTCAAATCATGCTTTCACTCTTTTTCTATCATAACGTAGGGATGATCATACGTACAACGTAAACTACAATTTACCTGATGTTTTTGTTATCAGGGTATTTACTGTCTTGTAAGTTTACTGGACACTCGTTCTCATGAACACAAGAGGAGAAAAAGTTGTAAAAAGAGACTAATTTTATACCTTACATTTTTGTCAACATAAGACATGATTATTTGGAGTTTTCTCTTTTGCTCTTCAAGAAAATGTAAAAGTGGTGAACTTGAGTTCAATTATTGAGTTATTACCTCTCTGACTTATTGTCAGTTAGTATGTATTTATGAACTTTTGTTACACATTAGGAAACTTGGCCACACTTCTTATCTAAAGTGTGTATGCTCATATTACTCAATATTTGGGTCCCACCTAATACTTCTTCTAAACCATGTTTTTCAAATCTATGTCTGGTTTTCAGTTTTCTGTCCTATTCTTACGAATTCTTACTATATTAATATACCGTAGATATCCTTTTACGCGTAAAGTTAACTTTATACGACATGTATATCATATCAAGATTCTGACAAGAATATAAGTAGAATATGCGGGCATGAGTAGAATCTCTGGACAATTGTATCACGTTACATTCATAACACGAAGGATGTCACTAACATTGAGGCAAAATAGTAAAAGAATTGTCGACCTCAAATTGCTTCCATCCAAAAATAATAAACTAACCTTGTTAAATACGCAGTTACAAAAGGAAAATAGAATACTGCACGCGAGTTGACGCTTCAATATACATATTATTAGGTGAAATCCGCATCAGAATGTTGTACCCAACCCTTTGAACATCAAGAAAACTTTACAATGCCTTTAGTCATATCTCTATATACCATAAACCAAAAAAAAAACCAAAAATATTATATTGTTGAGCAAACCTTATAGTATAAAACTAGCAGAGTACCCACGCTACTTACGCGGGTACCTAATCCATCAACCTTTTATTTGTTGATAGAGATATAATAAATGGTATGTTTGAAATTTACATGGGTCAATCATATGTGTGGAAGACATGAGTGTATTCCCCATGTAGTGACCCCGTTGGGTAGATATTGATATCTGATGCATTATTGACTTGTACATTATGCATATGATGTCCCCATCGACCCACACATCTTTCTTCAGATTTGACATTAACACCATTGAATTCAAACATTTCACCTTCAAATGTCATAGGTTGAAACCCTGCAGAAAGACTCGTGTTCATGTTTGAACTATTTGTAGTACTTGAACTCTCTCTACCCTCATTAATCATGAACGAATTCGTGGTCATTTTCGAACCCGAATGATCAGAAAAGTTTGCTTTCTGATGATCAAAACTTGCTAAATTTGGCAATGATGTTTCATAGCTTGTTTGGTGAAATTGAGCTATAAGATTTGAATTGTAGCCGATTGGATCCATACCCGAATGGAGTGAAACCAAGAACAACGGATCACATATCGATTTACTCAAGAAACCGTCGCGTATGAAACTAGTTTCCATTGATGATGATGATGACAACATAAATCCACCATTGTTGAAATGTAAAGCATTCTCTAATTCAGCTACTACTGGCATTGATGACGACGAACTAGCAAAAAACTCAGGCTTCTTATCAAAAAAATTGATCTTTTTCTCTTTAAGATGATCATTACTAGTAATCTGCTTGTGGGTGTTTGGATCAATCCCTTGTTTCATTAGTTTCTTCTTCAAACACGAGTTCCAAAAGTTTTTGATCTCGTTATCTGTTCTTCCTGGCAACTGTGCAGCAATTTTGGCCCACCTAAATACCAATTTTAGCACAAATTTCCACAAGATAAAAAAAATTTACACCCATTTCGCGTAATTAAATAATCGAATACTTTTTGTTTCAAATTATATTACCTGTTGCCAAGAACTTGATGAAGATGAAGTATTAGATCTTCTTCTTGTTGTGAGAACATTCCTCTTTTGAGATCAGGCCTCAGATAATTTATCCATCGAAGCCTGCAACTCTTTCCACATCTTTGCAATCCTGCTTTTTGTCAAGATTCCAAAATAAGTTAAAATGTTTCAAACTGTACATGTAACATTATCATTTATACACAAACAACAACAAAAAGACTAGTTTTTCTTATTAATTTGTAGCAAAAAGAGAGGAAAATGCGAGAGGATCATGATTCGATTCGAGAAAGAACAAGAATCCACATATATTCTTGTAATTTACAACGAAAATGGCGCGAAACAACCAAAACTATTTAATTATGTTTCAATTTGCAGTATTTAACAGTCGGGCATTTCGTAAACAAGAGAGTAAAAGATAACAACCAGCATGTTTAGGAACAGAACTCCAGCAACCGACACCAAATCTTGTAATGTATTTGAGAAGCTTTTCGTCTTCTTCGGGAGACCATAATCCTTTTCTAAGCTTCTGCTTCACACAACATGAAGAATGGTGACCCATGAATGTGTATGTTTAAAGAAGAAGCTGCTAGCTGTTGTTATCACTACAAATATATAAGCAAGCAAAGAGGCTGGGGGATATAAGGTATTTTAGTAAAAGATATTTAGTATGTAAAGGTTGTGTCTTTTGATTTTTCCAAAGTGACAAATAAAGAATAAATAAAAAAATGAAGAAAACCATAAGTAATTAAGTTTAATAATATATTAGAGATAATAGAGAATAAAGAAAATCATACTTAGAAATGAAGTTAAGAGGAAGAAATAAAGAAAGAGAAGAATCAAGTGGGATTGAAGCAAAACTTTGAAGCTTTAATTTGCACTGGATTGGATTACATTTGAAGATATCTTTGTCTTTCTAGTTTTAAATATTTTTGCTTAAATATTTAAATGGGTAAAGTAAAAGTATGTTACATTGTTACTAACTTTGTCATCCACACTTTTTGTGTAATGGTATATTCAAATTTAGAGATTTCACAGTATATTTAGAAGTACAAACAACACAAATAAACCAACTAGATGATTTTATTACTGCCATGCAGTGTCCTTCTTCCAAAAGCCATCTAGATTTTATTCATTGCTGATAATCGGGTCTCCCGAACTATAAACCCATGCACTCACTAATGTCATTTCTTCTTGATTGGCCCATCTTCTAGCTTTTGCAATTTCTTTTGCTATAATTTTCTTTTGCCTTTGACTTGATACCTTCTCGTCCTCACCCGCCAACTCCTCCTCATCCTTCCTCGACACCTTTATCTCCTCACCCAACGAAAGAAGTGTTATGTGGCTAGAATCACAGTCTTCACGATGATGGTCTTGAAAATTGTTTGAGTATTGTTGTGATGTCGGAAAGTGTGCGTATTGATTGCAGTTTAAAGTGTTGGTTGGAATTGCTGGTAACATGTGGGGGTGTCATGGGTGAGATTGTTAAGAAGGTGATTGTGAGGTTTGATATTTTTGACGAGGCTTTCGGAATTAAGTTGTTTTTTTGGCTGAGCGGGATGATAATTCCAATTTGTTTAGAGAAAAAAAGAGATTGAGTGATATTTTAAAGAGTAGACTGGAATAGAAGTATAAAAAAGGGTGAGATTGCGAGATAATTATAGTGTTAATTTTTAATTTTAAAAATAATAAAATGGTAAAATAACTGTTGTCCAACGGTCCAAAGCAATAACAATGGGGTGGTGTGGACTTTTGTGGTGCCCGGGGATTTTACCCCGAAGAGCGGGATATTTTGGCTTACCGGGTTCCGGGGGTGAGGAGGGGGTTTCTCGACCATCCCCGATGCCGACTCCATGTCCCCTTAGTAAGAATGAAAATTGAGACAGAACTTGTGCATATGTAATGATTTTAATATTTGAAATTTAAATACAAAACTTATAAGTTTATATATACTTGAATAACTAAAAAGTAATTGACTCTTTAATTTTTTAAATACCTTTTCTAAACGGTGGACAAAGGGTCAAGTTAATTATGAAACTGACTAAAAAGTATTGTCGGCATGTCTAAAGTTGTATAAGTAACGAAATCTTGATCATATGATGGCTTCTTTAATATTGTCTTTTGATTTGTACACATCAGATTTTAATACCTTTGATCAGTCTTTGATATTTAAATTTCTTTTCTTTTATTTATAAAGTGGCGCGGGTCTATAGGTTAAATTAAGAAAGATAAAAACTAGTAGTGAAATAACGATTGATTGAAATAAACAACAATGAATTGTGTTAGTAGAGTAGCACAGAGAAATTGCGAGAACAGTGAGTAGGTTTTTGTATGTGTAATTTTTTATATGATTATCATTTATGTATATTAAATAAATAAACATAAGATATTTTATTAGTGTGTGTATATAGTTAGTTGATTAAGGAAGGGATAATATAAAAATATAGAATGTAAGAGAGTTTTACATGTTTTATAAATATATTTTGTTATAAAGGGGATTCAATAAAATATATCTATCTTATGTTAATATTGATTTTTAGAAGAAAACATAGAAATTATATAATATTAAAAATAACATGACTATAAATTGTAGTGATTTCTATTTTCAATCATATAATTTCAAAAAGATGCCTCCATCCCCATGCCATTCCTGTATGTTATTCTTAGTAGGAATGAAAACGGTCTAGGTAACAGATGAGATGTAATAACATGCCTAGCTATAAAATCATATTTCATACCTCCATGTCGTGTACTTTTATGGCACTCAATACTCATCGTGAAAAAGTATAACAATTTACGTTTTTTTTTTTGGGTTAAAAGTTACTCGTCAGATAACCTATTAAATGAAACCTAATTTGAACCTCAAGTTAATATTTAACCAACTAGAAATCTCAAATACTTTATTACACTTCTAACAATTTTATATTTTTGATAATTTCAAGTTTCTAACAACTTTAACATGATATATTATATATATTTTAAAATTATATAATATATTAAAATTTTCAGGAAAATGGTTAGGTAATCAGGCACTATCGCCTAATCCCCTTACCTGTTCCAGACTCGTGAGAATTTTTAAAACAATCTCATATTCAATTTCATACCCACACATTTGTACCATTACTGTCCCAAATATTTTTAGTTTCGGTTTCCCAGTCAAGTTTGGGTTTCTTTGCCATTCATAACTCTCCGCTAATATATAATATCATATCAAATTAAAAGATTTATTTTTCTTCCATCAATATCTTGTTTTTCTTTACATTTCTTATAATTATATTATTATTGATAATATAATCATATATATATATATATATATATATATATATATATATATATATATATACACACACACACACACACACACACACATACATACTAGGCTTGTATTTTATGTGTTACATAAGTTGAAAAAAAAATTAAATAATTAGTAATAAAAATTTAAGATTATAAGACAATACTTTTAGATAAGATATATTTGAATCTACGTATAAATAGTTATTTTAAGTAATAAAATAATAATATTATTTTTAAAAATTTTTTTTTAAACAAATATTTTTTTAAAAATCATTTATTAGATATTTATAAACTGCATTTTAAAAATGTCATTTTCGATAAAAAGTTTGTAATATTGGAAAACTTTATATTTTATAAAAAAATTTTAATGTGTGTTTTTATAATAAAAAGAGTTAATTACATAAATGGTCCCTGTGGTTTATCTAAAATAACAGGTTTGGGTACTAAGCAAAAAAAGTAAAATGTTTGGGTACGCACTTTTAATTTTGTAACAAGTTTGAGTATTAAAACTAACAGACGTTATATTTTATGTTAAGTTTAAAGGCTTTTTGGTCTTTTCACTTTACAAGGACTGCTATTGTAATTTAATGGGGCCTTTTATGTAATTCAATATATATAAAGGGACTGTTTGTGTATATATATAAATTAAAGTACAATTTATGTTTTACAGATTAAAATAAAACAACCCCAACACCATCTTCATCGTTTGACCACCTGCCACAGACCACCACCGCCGCCGATTGACGACCACGAGCCACCTCTACCACCGATAGATGACCACTGGCCATCGCCACCGCATCGCTACCACCGATTGACGACCACCAGTCTCCTGCACCAACTGCCGCCACCACCACCATCTCACCAATCATCGTAGCATCATGACCAGTTAACCACCATCGCACCAAATTACCAAAACTGCCGGTTTAGTTACCACGTTCAAAGCTCGGCCTACAAGCCCTAACATCAAGAATCCCCATTTAGGTAATGTTTGATTTGGGTTTTAGGGTTTTGGAAAAGAACTTTAGGTTTTAAGAATTTTGAGAATAAGATTATGACATAAATTATGTTGGTTGGGCACACATCTGGTTAGTATTCACCGAAGTGATTAGAGGTGGTGTCACAGGAGGTGGGGGAACCGAGCTTGGTACTGTGGCACCACAATTGAGATTGGAGGTGGTGTGACCAGGGTGGGGGAACCGGGTTTATTTTGGTTGTGGATTCGTCTGAACAAGGTGGTGCCTGGCGATGGTGGAGGTGGGGAGGGAGGAAGGGGTGGTGGACGAAATGGTAGTGGTGCTGGTCGGACTTGAGGTAGACGAGGGTGGGTGGGTGTGGGATTGGGTGTAGGCTGGGGTAGGAGCCGGCGGTGGGGGCTAGGGGTGGTGGCTGGCGGTGGGGGCTTGGGGGGGGGGGGGTGGTGGCCGGCGGTACGGGTTGGGGTGGTGGTGGCGGGTTGTGGGGGAAGCTGGTGGTGGTTAACTGGTTATGGTGAAATTGGTAATTTATATATAATTACATAAACAATCCTTTTTATGTACTAGATGATATAAACAATCACTGTGAGGTAAAAAAATGAAAATATCTTTAGATTTAACTGAAAAGTTAACGTCTGTTAGTGTTATACTTAATTTGTTACAAATTGAAAACACAATACCCCTACCTATTACAAAAAATCCTTAATACCCAAACCTGTTATTTTCAATAAACCACAGTGACCATTTGCATAGTTAACTCTAATAAAAAAGATCATATTTTTAATTCATCAAAAAAATCTAAATTTTAATTTGAAAAGGGTATGAATAATATCATTAGTAGTTAATTTTATCATCAATAGAAGAGAGATGGAAAAATTAATTTTTAATAATCACAATCCAATTACTAAAATTTACATATCATATTACTTTTTAGATATTACTAATATTAAATATAGTTACATTATATTATAAATATTTTTTCTTGACATTAGATTCTTTACTCTATCCGTTAATTAGATCACATTATCAATATATTTTTTTAACACTTTATCACTTATTCAATCCGTGTAATACACGTGTCACTTACCTAATTATATATATACATACTATGATTCTTATGTTAATTTATTTATTTAAACAAGACATTTATATGATTTCATACGTATAAGTAAAACTTTATTACCATTTTATTTATCTCAATTTATATAATTTGAAAAATACTAAGATAACTTTTATGAAGGAGGATGGTAGAACAATAAAATGATGTTTTTTAAACTATAGTTATAAATAGAAGAAGTAATCGCAAGATTGGTCTATGTTGTCTATTCTTATTTTTCTTTTGAAAATTTTCAAAAATCATTTAATTTGATCTCTATACTTTAGTAAACTGTAAAACATTTAGTATTTTCCCTGATTTTTCTTTTGAAATAGCCTATTTCAAAAAGGGTAATTACAAGTTGGCACTTTTTAGTTGGATCGGAAAATGCGTTAGTCGTCATCCTAGGTAGCAACTTCATTGTCTTAAATTTTTTTAATGGTTAAGATTAAGAATAGTGAGTTATCGGTTTTGTCCTTCTACTGTTGAAGTTGCTTTGTGATGCACGGCTTCACGTGTTCAGAGATCGATTCCCCATCATCATCTAATATGAAGACTCACGAGAAAGTCGTTTGTGAAGATGGCGGAATCACCTTAAATCAAGAATTCAAATAGCGAATCGAGGAAAAAAAGAACACTAAACTAAAACTTTATAAAATGACTTAGCAAAACAAAATTTTCATACGCCATTTATCAACCCATACTTTGTAAAACACTTCCTAAGTTTTTCTTAAAAACCTTTCTAACGGTTCTCTTAAATACTTTTCCACAAAACTCTTTTTAACCGTTTGTTCTTATTATAAGTTGTAAGAACTTGGATCTCAACATTTTCTATAATTGTAAACATCAACATTATGGCATTAATCCATCCACTTACTGTTAGATTATGGGGTGGTAGATTTTCATAAATAAATGAAATTGTTATGTATGACGAATCTACTAGAAATTCTTATTTTAGTATGACACAATCCCATATTTTAGTTGTTAAGGATTTATTGATTTTCTGTTCGTTTTGCGTTTGTATCTGTCTACCCGATTATTTTTAACTTCTTAACTTTAAAAGATTTGTGTTTTGATTCCAAACTAATTCTATTTTTTTCTAGAATATAATGCAAAGAAACATAGTTGTTCTATTGTAACCAATTAAAGATGAGGAAGTACAAGTTTATAAGATTTAATTTTCACATATTTTAGTTTTTTCTCTTATAACTTTTAAAATATAATGTATTACATAATTTCACATATACCGTTAAATCCGTTCCGTTGTTTGATTATTTTTATCGAGTCGTGTGAAACCGAGTCGTGTGAAATTTATTTTTTGAGTCTTTATTTTTAAATACAATTTTGTTTTTCCCTTTATAATTATAACGTTTTACAAAATTTCGAATATAATATTGTAACATTAGAACTTTATCTAAGTATAGTATATAAATATTATTTAAAGTTAGTTAATTCATAAACTTTATACGGGACATCACGGGTTCAAGTCTCTTTTTTTTGGGTTGTTGGATTTTAATAATCTCAAGTTTCATTTATTGGCCAGGATTAATACCAACTCAGAAAATATTTGCAGACACTCTCAACTTTGAGCTTATTTTCCTCGACCAATCCCTTACTAACTGAGACTTAACCCCCGTTAGTTTTTCGATGAAATGGGGCCAACTTTGAGCCATTTTTCAACTCTACAGCCGCCCAACCTCCATCAGGTCCGTTTTTAGGTGGCTAGCCTCCATTCTCACCTGAAATCTACCTCCAACGAGTCAAGTGGTTCAGATCAGGAGGTGGAGATTTACGGGTTTTAGGGTGCAAAGTTTCAGATTAACAGACCAGATGATTGATTTCAACTTTCTGCTTAGTATGTTAGCCATATAAACAGTCAACGTCATAAAAAAACTAACGGTGTTAACTCTCAGTTAGTAAGGGATCGTTGAAGGAAAATAATCTCAAAGCTGGGAGCGTCTGTAAACATTTCCTGAGTTGGAATTAATCCTGGCTAATAAATGTAAGTTGGTATTAATAAAATCCAATAATCCTTTTTTCTTGAACGGCAAATGTACGACCCTGTTTCGGAGGATAGATGTTATCTTAATCGGACCCACCTATCAGTTTCCTAGATGGGACCGCACCCCCAACCCTCTCAGGAGGAAACCCATTGTTGAAAAAACCCTCTGGCTTAACTTTAAGAATTTTACTCAGAATGAGACTTAAACCAATATCCTTCCAATATTTACATGTCATGGGTAGTTCATCTTAACCAGTTAGGCTAATGATCATTGGTGGGTTAAGTCTCTTAGTCAACGTTTTTTCTCTCTTTTGTAAATCGTCAAAAGTCAACTTTAACTTTTATTTCAGTTAAATTAAAGCTCTAATTACAACATATCCACCACACTACAGAGGTAAACCCCTAGTTGGAGTATGCTAAGCTCTAGTTTACCGAGCATAATGGTAAAAAGGTGTTTTGAAAACTTAAAACTCTATCAATAATTATTGTACGTTATTTAATGATGTCAAGGTATTGAGTTTTTTAAATTTTTATCTATTATTAATATTCAATAGTCTTTTGTTAATGACACTTGATGTTTATACCTATTAAATTGATACGGTTGTGAGCAATATGTGATATTAGAAATAGATTTTAAGAAAATATGTGTTTGTCGTTAAAAAATATATTATTAATAACTAGTAAATTAATTTTGAAAATATATATTAGTAACAAAAAAGAAAAATACAGGAGAAGATCAACTCTCCTTGTTGAATAACTTAATATGTAAATTGTGTTTTAAAAATAAAAAATTATCAACATCTATATTTTCTATAGAGTTTTAAGAACGGGTTTTCTAATGGATCCGTGACTCTGTTTGTCGATGAACACCCGCTTTGTAGTTTATGCAGCTTCTTCAATCCGTTATACGAGATCTGACCAGCGCATTGCTTGGCTCTGCTTTGATGACATCCAAACTCATAAAACATATGGGTCTAAACTAACATCATCAAAATTTTGTAACCAGTTCAAACAATTGAGGTAAAAGGTCTTATTTGAATTGGGTTTATTCGCAAATGCTTTATGATTTGTAGGTATGTAATTTTATAAATGTTTGTGTTTTGGGTATTGCGTAAATACCATTGGAAGTGTTTATGTGACTATAATGAAAGATGTAGTTGCAATAAACAAGTTTATCAGGTTGTGACACATGAACACTTTCATAAATGACATTTATGGAACCATTCACTTTGCATTAACCAAAACATTTCATTTCATACCCAAAAACCATTACTATTTGCAAAAAACCCAATTCAAAAAGAATCTTGAGGTAGAGGGGGTTAGTTCTACATGTCATTCATCATCATCATCATTAGTGTTGTTGGTTCCATCAAGGGGATCAATCAAGATGCTTTGTGTATTCATGAGGAAGTCTAAGTATGTTAGCTTAATGAATTTTCATTCACTGGATGAAAACAGTTACTATAAAAAATAATCATGTTAAATTGTAAAATACAAAAAAAAAAAAAAAAACATTTTAAAACAAAATATTATAAAATTTCTAGAACAACTTAAAATAATAACCGTTTATGTATATATTTAGTCATGCAAAAGAGCGACACCAAAACCAGAAATTAGTTAAAAGAAATGATTAGGTTTTTACCAAGTATAATTACTATAGTAATTATGAATGATTAGAATGAAGAAGTTGTAATTACACCTTTTGACTTAGTGGCCTTTTGAGACATATAACATGAGAAAACCCAAGATAATCATTATTCTCCTCTCAAATCTTGATTTCTTTTTTCATTTTAGTTTTTAGATTTTAAATTTTCGTTATTTAAAAGTTAATTATTTGTTTATGAAGTTAAGTGATCACAATAATTTGATAAGATGAATCCCACTAAACCCAGGTGTTTATGGGTCCTCTTGTCACATACCTGTTGGAGCATCATATTCCGAATAGCCTATCAAAAACATTTTGTTTTCTTAATTATGCTTTTTAGAGTTATTATTTTTTAATTTTTATAAACCCCTCTATCATGATTCTTGTGAAGGATTATACGTGTTTTATAATTAATCATTTCTTCTGGTTTTTAACTAATTTGACAATCATTCTTCTCCTCATGCAAGTTGTAAAATATGTTGATGCACACTCTCATGATCACCTTGTATTTACGTTACTATATATAACAAAAGATATTGTAATTTATTGGTTGAGATGAGAAACAATGAGTTGCATTGTATGAAAGCATTTATTTACCTTAGCTTAGTTTGATAATACCATAAATTTCAGATTTAGCATAATCGATACTTGTGACTAACATGATTATATTAATACAGGTAAAAGTTCTCCTGAGTGACAATTTTCTCTGACTTCGCATAATATAGACAAGAAACCAATGGAAAATATATAAACATGCGTCTAGAGTTTACATAATATACGTACTTAAAATTACACGATTTAATAAATATAACCAATTAATTATTAACACGTTGACCTGATATTTATGTGACTTAAGCTCTTCTAGATAATATAAACTTAACACAACGATGTATCAAAATCATGTAAAAAAACAAGAGGACGTAAAAAAACACAATTCTTTAATCTTGAACGTCAACATCTAATATGAGTATCTTGTGTCGGGTTGCAATGCCCCTTCTGCTTTCCAAGAAACCTAATACAGTTCTTCCTACCACATGGAAAATTGAGGTCGTTCGACCACATACCAGTTACCATTATGGGCAACAACCACTTGGGTTGGCTAACTTTTGTTACTATTGCTACACAAAAAATATTACATTGTACTTCACAGTTACACGTGATAGTATTCGACTAGTTTGGTTACTATTCATCAAGTTCTCTTTTGTTATTAGTATGTAACTAGTATTAAGCCACCCGCATTGCGGCCGGGCGTAAAAAGACGTAAAACCATGTCAAATAACACATGTCACACCACCACCAGTTACCACCAGCACTAAAGTTGTGATGTGTTAATGTAAAGAAATTAGATAGAAACGTAAAACATAGGAAAGTATAACTAAGCCGATCTAGGACCAGCGCGTTATGACAAACCTGTCAAACGAAAAAAAAATAGATGTTAAAACGTTGAATCACACACGCACGTTGCACCGTGTTAGCTCACAAAATTTAGAACTAAACGTAAAGCAAGACGTAAAAATGTTAAACCACGCATGCATGTTGCATCGTACTAACTTGCAAAACTTAGAATGAAACATAAAATGAAAATTTGCGAAAGATGAAAAGTATAGAAGACTAAAGTTGAAAATAAAAATAGTTGTGAGGTTAAAATATAAAATCTAAAAAGTTTGGTGTTAAAAGTAAAAAATATTTTTTTTTTAAAAACACCCTAAGCATAAGATGCAACACCAAAATTTATAAACAATTTGATAATTATATACATTGAATTAGCATATTAGAGTAAAAACGAAAATAAGAAAACATATATATTTAGTTTAACAACATATTAAAATTAACTAATTCCTCGTAAATATATGATTTGTTCGGTAATTTTCATCAAGTTCGCTTTTATTGGTAATATATATTTAATTAGCTAATTAAAAAAAGAAAAAGCATATATATTTATTCTTAAAATATAAATATTAACCAATTCTAAATATAAAAAAGGACATAAATTACTTAAGGTATTTTATTGTCTTGTATTTTCATCAATAAAGTATATTTCTAAATAAGTTAAATCTCTTAAAAATCTAGGCAAGTATAGTGTGTATATTATTATAAATATTAATATTGTGCTCAATAAAATCAGAGAAATTAGTTACTAAAACTATTTTACTGTCTTATGTTTCTAGAAATAAAAAAAAGTATATATCTAAATAGATTTAATCTCTCAAAAGTGTAGGCAATTGTAGGCCAGTAATATCAATTTCCAAAAGTTTTCATTTTGAATGAAAATGATAAATATAATTAAACCATAGAAAGGAAATTGAAAGTTTTTTAAACTTTAGAGAGACAAATAAAATAATTAATATGACCAAATCATATGGCGCAAAAGAGAAACCACCTAGATTCGACCTTGGGTGGCATGGCAAAGCAAGCACGTGAGAGGCCACCTATGGTTAGATTTGATGTTCAAGTAAAATAATAATAATAAACCACGGATTGTAGAGACATTACTAGCATGTGTTAATAGTGTAATCATTCTTATCTAACCCGTTTTCAATAAAAAAATTACTAGTGGCTATGGTCCGCGCTATACAACGAAAGTTATAAAAGTTGAAAGATGTAATTACGATAATTTATACGTTAGTACTAACTACCTAAAAAAAATTTCGTGCAAAACTCTGATAAAAAGATGTAACTCGAAGATCAATTATAAATTGATTAAAAGAAATTTGATATAACTCAAAGACTTAAGTATAAACTTTAAAGAATTTTCAAAGGATTAAATGTAAATATGAAATAACTCGAACGCTTAAGTATAAAACTTAAAAAAAGTTTAGGTGATCAAATGTAAATTTGACATAACTCGAAAGCTTAAATACAAAATTTTAAAAAGACAAAATGAGTATGTATCAATTTAAAAAAAAAAAGTGTTGTGGTTAGTTTTAAAAAATCATTAGAGGTTTAAATGGTAAATTATAAAAAAGTAGATTTTTTTAGTTTGGAGAAAAAAATTATTGTGGTAACATTAAGAAAACCTACACCTTCATTATTCACAATTTTTCTATTTGTTATATATAGTGATGCGCTGGTGTTATTGAGTCTTTTTTTCCGACTTGCCTTAAACGTGATATATTTGGATATTATTATTATTATTATTATTATTATTATTATTATTATTATTATAATATGTAAATATTTAGCGATTATATACTTAAATGTTAAAATAAATTATATTAAATCAAATATTGTTAAGTTATAAAAATATAAATAAAAAATGTATATATTTTAATTAATTTAAAATATTATAAATAAGATAATTCTTAAAATAAATATATATTAAATAATGTATTAGTTGAGAGAAACTTAAATATTAGCAAATTAAAAATTATTGTATATAACATTTATACCTTAGTTTAAAAGTAATATTAAATGTCTTAAATTTTAAGTAAAATTACAAGTGTTAGAAATATCAAGTTATAACCATGACCAAAGAGACTAAATTATAAGTGGGGCCAACAAGTTATAAATAAGATAATATCTCTTCAATTAAATTGGTAATAAACAAGTTATAGCCCATCTATCATCTATATGTTAAACAATAATGGGATGTTAAAATGCATGAAAAAACACCAATATAATTTCGGATATGAAAAACACAACTAGAAACTAAACAACTACCCTGAGGGGGTTGGGGTGCGGTAAGAAAAACTATTTAGGGGGGGGGGCTTTATATTTATTAAAAAATTCTACTACCGGACCAAAAATTTACACTATCGAGCCGAAAATTTACACTACTGACGAAAAAAAGAGGGGGGCGGGGGCCCCCCCGGGGCCCAAAGAAGCTTCGCCCATGGTGATGATACTAGTATGTATATAAAAATACATGTTTACATGTGACAATAAATGTTAAGGCAGATACATAGGATTATTATGAACTTCATACAAACAAGATTAAATATCCCCTTTCTTTCTATTGAGACAAGCAATTAAAGGCCGGGACAATGATCGTTAGCCCAACTGGTTAAGGTGAGGTACCCATAACATGTAAATATTGAGATGTTATGGGTTCAAGTCTCACTCTGAACAAAATGCTTAGAGTTGAGCCAGAGGGCTTTCTCAACAATAGGTTTCCTCCTGAGGGGGTTGGGGTGCGGTACCAGCTGGAAAACGAATAGGTGAGCCCGATTAAAATAACACATATTCCCCCGAAACAGTGTCGCACATTTGCCGTTCAAAAAAAAAAAATTAAAGGTTGGGACAGCCACGGCCAAAGAGACTAAATCATGATTGGGGCAAACAAAGGATTCAAGAAAAGAAAATAAGATGTGAAGGGAGTTTCTATTCCCTCATAATACAACTTTAATTTCATCATCACTTGGAAAAGAAGTTTTTTTGTTGATTGATTGTGATTGTCCGAAAAGAACTATGCCTTTATAGGAAGGAAAACATTGCAAATACTTTCTAGGAACCACCACCACTCCTCCGGATCAACTTTGCCGCTCACAGGATTGGCCATTCGTATCCCTTGAATTTTCATCGTACCCTCTCTGAATTAATATAAAAAATAAGATTTTTTAATATTACTGATATGACAAGCTGATCAAAAGAGGTTTATAACAAGTAAAAACAAAACGTAGCTATATTTAGCATGACTCCAGTAATGCCATGTCGTTTTCATTTTTTACACACTTCTTTTTTGCATCTTATACATATACAATGGTGACATGTATACCAAACTACTACACTCAACCAAGCAGTTTTTATAGGAAATTATAATCTTTAACAAAAGTAGCTAGCTTACGGGTGTGAATTTCTGACACAAGCCGAACCTAGCATGAAATTATGGGTCGAACCGGTAAACCCGTTTAGCGAAATGGTTTGTTTTTGTGTCAATTGGACGGGGTCTCAGGTTTGCTCATTTAACCCATTTATATTATATTAATTTTTTTAAACATGTTTTATGTAATAACTTATAAATTAAAATAGTATTATCAAACCCGCGCTTCGCGGCGGGATTTTATCTAAAAGAAAACTAACGCATCAATTTCGTATATGAGCCTTTAAATTGGATGTGTTTGCATGTGAGTTGTATACGTTGAACTTGAAGACTCGAAAGCAACAGTTCATTGTGACTGCAACAATTGTGTTAACCACGCCAAAAACAATAAACAACTTGTGTTCAATTACATCTTCATCGCCTAAGTTCCAAAACCAACAGTTTTGAGCATGATCAGACCATAATAACAACTCTAATTAAAACACGTTGGTGAGGTCACTAATTCACACATTTCCCAAATGAGCAAAGGCTGCACCCTTTAGATCGAAAATAACAGAAGTCAAATGCAACAAAAAAAATCTAGTGGGTTCTCAGATGAAGTCGAAGTCCTCAGATGAGATCATCCTCACTGAACTAATGTTAAGATTAAGATCAAGAAAAATTTAAAAGAAAACCCCAAATGTCAGAGACACCATCAGAAGAAAAAAAATACAAATACAACATGACAGATGAAAGAAGTTCTCAGATGAGTCCATGCTCGTCATCTGAAGATCAAGTATAGGTTGGACTCCCCATAGATTAGATTTTGGTTATGTTTGATTGTAATAGGATTAATGTTAGCTTACTTTTGTAAGTTTGTTAGTTAGTTAAGTTTTGCTGCCCAGCGAAACTATGAGCAAAACTGTAGTTTCACTCATAGCTAGCTGCTAGTTTCACCCGACGAAACTATCAGGCTCTGCCGGGCGAAACTGTGACCTTGGCAGAATAGTTTCGCTGACAGCGAAACTGTCAGCGAAACTATACTTCCTATATATATTTTTGATCTTGTTCTTTGTGGGAGGCTCGCAAAAAAACCCTAATCGTTCATCATTGTTGCAAGTGCCCTTTGTAAGCTGGTTTTTCACTGAAATATATTGAGCTTTGTTACTTCTATTGTATTGGATCATTATTGCTTTATGTTGAATACCTTTTGGTTCTTCTTCTTCATCATAGTGTTTATTGTTTGGTATTATTGTTGATATTGAACGAATCAACCACTCAAGTGGACTGATATTCGATCAAATGGACCAACAAAATGGTATCAGAGCTATAGTGCTCTTGATTGTTTGAGGTTTTTGGTTGTTTTTGTTTAATATCGATATTTCATCATTCAGGATCAAATTTGGGTGCATTTGTCATGGAATTTAATTGAAATTGGTTTGTTCTTGGTTGGGAAAGCCTTGGTAATCATCAGATCTCAAGTTCATCGAGATTTGGGTGATTTCAGATTGATTTCATGTTCAAAAAGTTTTCAGATTCAACGGGCGAAATTAGTGTTCTTCCAGCGAAACTATCAGCTTCATCCAGCGAAACTACTTGTGTTTTACACCCTGTGATCGTTTTGAGCTTCTCAGCGAAAGTATAATCTTTGAACAAAAGTTCAGCGGTGCTGGTGTTCTACTGTCAAGCGAAATTGCGCCGAAATTATCTCTGAACGAAAGTTCAAGCTTGTTTCTTGCGAATCTGTCGCCGAAACTAAGCATTTTCAGGGATTTGTCTAGCGAAACTGCTGCCAGAATTTCCAGCGAAACTGTCTGCCGAAACTTGCATCAGCTAAACTTCTGTTTCTTCTATGAAACTATCATGTTTAAGATGACCACTCTCACTCTTGCTGATCTTGAAAGTGTGGCACCCAACAGACCCCCTAGACTCATCAACAGAGACAATTTTGAAGATTGGAAGAAATGTCTCAAAGCCTTTTTCTTCTACACAGATCACAATCAATGGGAATCAATCATCTCTGGTCCACACATACCAACTGTTACTGTTGGTGATGTAGCTTCTCAGAACAAGGACCCAGCTACATTCAATGAAAGAGATCTAAAGTTGATTGACAGAGATCAGAAAGCTTTCAGAGCTTTAACTTTATGCCTGGCACAGACATCTACAATCGTTTTGCTGAACACAAGAATGCTAAGTCTCTTTTTGATGCTCTCTGTAAGTTCTATGATGGAAATGATGAGTTGGTGAAAGATAAGAGTATTCAAGCTGAAAAGGAGTTTAACTCTTTTGTGGGATACAAGAATGAGAGTCTCATAGATCTTACAAACCGCTTTCTGACAGTTTCAAGCACACTGAAGAAATATGATGAGAAACTTTCAAATAGTGAGCAAGTGAACAGGTTATTAGACTCTCTCCCACCTTAGTGGAGTTTACAAGTGAGGATGTTAAAACAAGAAAGAAGTTTCACTGACTACAAGCTTATGGACATCATTAATAAGCTTAAATCATTTGAATTAGACATGAAACAAAGGGAGTTCAATCAGACCTTGATGCCTTCACCTAGTTTCACTCAGAATGCTGCACTACTTTCTTCCGCTGCAAGCTCTCCAGTGCAGACATCACGACAAGGAGGAGTGAATATTGGTGATCATTCTGGTGGTAGTGTTAATGGTGGTAGAGATCAAGCCAACTCGATAGCAAATACTGGAACGTCAATTCCATCTGAAACGATGGCTCTATTTGGCATGTTCGTACAGAGCTATGAGGCATTAGTGACTGGAGAGTTGAAAGGAAAAGGAATGACAATGGAGGATATGTATCAGGTGGATCCTGATGATCTAGAAGAGACTGACATTCAGTGGCAGATGGCAATGTTGACTCTCAGAGCTCGAAGATTTATGGAGAGAACTGGTAGAAAGAATTTTGGAGGTCAAAGCTCTAACTCTAAATTGGGATTTGATAAATCCAAACTGAGGTGCTTTAATTGCAAACAATTAGGGCACTTCAAACGAGAATGTCCATTGCCAAATGTCACTGATCAATGCAATTCAGGAGTCCCAAGATTGACCTCAAGCGGGGATAAAGAAGAAATGAAACAGAAGAAAGAGACAGCTTTGATCTCTAACTTTGATTGGAGTGCAGAGATAGAAGAGACGAAAGAAGAAATTAATCAAGCGTTGGTGGCTGAGATTGTTGAAGAAAAGGAGAAGGTGAACTATGAGGAAGAGTTTGATCCATTTAAAGAATTTAGAGGTGAAGCTGAAGTAGCTGGGGATAGTCAGAAGTGTGTAAAGATGGTCCAAGATAAAGACTTAAAATCTGAGGTTGTGATAGATGATGAAAAGAAGAAGGGGTTGAGAACTAGAAGCCAGACTACAGAGCAAAGCAACGAGAAAGATGATGCTGCAACCACTGTCAAGGAAAACAAGCTGAGTACTCCGGTGTTTCAATGTGAGAAAGCCTTGGCAGCAGAAAAGGTGGTAATGGGACTTCCATATGAGGTAATTCAGGATATGTGTTCTTCAGCATGCAAAATAAGATTATTTGGCGTATATAAAGCTAATCGTCTGTTAATAGATAATGAAAAGGATTTAAAACGAATTAATGAAGACTTAAAATAAACGAGTCAAAATATTTTGTTAAATTAAATGAAGCTTTAAAAGAAAATGATCATTTAAAAAGAATCGTTTTGGAAAGAAATGTTGAAATTAACACTTTGACTGAAAGGGTCGCACTTGCTGAATTTGAGACAAGCAAACTTCGGTCAAAGCTTGATAAATGGACAATATCTGGGATGAAACATGATGATTTATGCAAATCTCAAAGGGGGGCTAGGATTAAAACTGGTTTAGGATATGATGATGCTAAGGTTTATCCTCCCCTAGCACTTACTGTTATTCACCTATGCTGTTCCGCATCCTTCTAATGATTTGATCAAAATAGACACTAACAGTATGTCTGCAGGTTTAGAAGGTGTGAACACTAAGCATGTACGTGAAGACTATGGTTATGGACCGACTAGCGGGCTTGGATGCAATAGTCTTAGTACACCTGAATCTCAGCATTTTGTTTTAGATGATAAATTTAGCTTAAGTTCTATTTTTGTTTCCAAACAATCTGTTTCAGACAATGTTTCATCTTGTTCTAGTGATGTTTCTATTTCCTCTTTAGATAATTTGCATTGTAATGATGATGTTTCTTTTGATTGTGTTGATGTTGAGAATGATTCTACAGTGCATATTAAAGAGAAAATTAAAAGTAATTGTTTTGAAATTTTTTTTTCTCACCCCATCCCATCTTTTACCCCAACTAATATTTTTTCATCAAGTGAAAGGGTAACGTCATCATCTCATGTAAGTACAAGTGGTACAAGTACTATATGTACTTCAGATGAAAATTCATCATCTTATGTAAATAATCACTCTTCTCCAAATAAAAATAGACCCAGAGACATGTATATGACTTATAGTGATGTTGATTCGAGACTGTCTGAATGCGATGAGGAGATATTCATTGATAAAATTCCCACTTTATTGCATAACAGACCTAGATTAAAATCACACTGTTTTAGATGTGGTAAAGATGATCATGTAGTTAAGCATTGTCCCGAGTTTCATCATAAACATGTTAACAGGAATTCATTTGGTAGTAGACTAACCCATTTGGTTAATAATTTCTTTTGCAAGAAATCAACCACTCCACGACCCAAAATTGTTCAATCTTGGGTTCCAGTTTCACCAGGTTAATATGTTCTTTGTATTCGTGCAGGAGTCATCCACTAAAGCTGTAAATAGTGTATGGCATGTTGATAGTGGATGTTCCAGACACATGACGGGGTTGAAGGATCTATTGAGAAACTATCGAATTATCAATGGAGGTTATGTCGCGTTTGCCGACGACAAAAAGGGAGGCAAAATGATTGGTCAAGGAGATGTTTCCAACGGGTCTCTTACTCTGGAGAAAGTGAATTATGTGCCAGAGCTAGCTTTCAATCTGTTGAGTGTCTCTCAGATTTGCGATAAGGATATTCCGGTCTTGTTCAAATCTAATGAATGTATCTTTCTGAAATCGGAGATTGACATTCCAGAGGAGATGGTGCTTATGCGGGCTCCGAGAAAGAATGACACATATCTTTTTGACATGGCTTCAAGAGAATCAACGTCTACCGTCACCTGTCTTCTATCAAAAGCTTCTCCATCTGAGTCTTTCTTATGGCATCGTAGACTGGGCCACGTTAATTTCAAAATTATAAACAAATTAGTTAAAAACAATCTTGTTAGGGGATTACCTTTAAAAGACTTTTCTGTGGTTGAAAAATGTATGGCATGTGCGAAAGGAAAACAACATAAGAAACCACATAAACCAAAACTTGAAAAATAGCATATCTAATCCCCTCGAGTTGTTACATATTGATTTGTTTGGCCCAATAAGCGTTAAATCAATTGCTAAGAAATCTTTCTGTCTTGTTGTTACAGATGATTTTTCCAGGTATTCCTGGATGAGATTTCTTGCCCATAAAGGAGAGGTTGCTGAGGAGCTGCAAAAGTTGATTCTTTCTATTGAAATGATAAGCAAGAGAAGGTTATGGCGATTCGAAGTGACAATGGTACTGAATTCAGAAATCAAAATTTTGATTCGTTCTGTGCTGGTAAAGGTATTCTGAGACAATTCAGTGCTGCGAGAACACCTCAACAAAATGGTGTAGCTGAAAGAAAGAACCGCACTCTCATTGAAGCATCTCGTACTATGCTGATTGAATCCTCGTACTATGCTGATTGAATCCTCCTTACCCATCATCTTCTGGGCAGAGGCAGTGAATTGTGCTTCATATGTTCTTAACAGGGTGTTGATCGTCAAAGACAAAATGAAGACTCCATATGAACTGTTCCATAAGGGGAAGCCTTTGATTGATTTCTTTCGGCCATTCGGATGCTCGTGCACTTTACTCAATACCCAGGCACAGAAGACGAAATTCGGTGCTGTGTCTGATGAATGTTACTTTGTTGGCTATTCATCCTCTCAGAAAGCTTATCGGGTGTATAACAAGAGAACCCGTATTGTTCAAGAGTCTTTCTATATTGATTGGCAGGAATCTAATTCCTCTGATGTTCGATCGGAACCTGCATGGTTCTTTGACTCCAATACGGTTTTCAATTCATTCAATCTTCTAGTTTTTGTTGATGATGCGTCCACTTCAACTTTTAAAACAAACATCATCCCTCCAGATTCTTTGCCCATCATTAACTCCTTAATCAACCCGTTCCTAATTCACCTCCTGACAATGTTACATCTGTTGACATTACATCTTCTTCATCATCCTTTGACATTCCACCTCCACCTGTTTTTGCTTCTATTCCCTCGTCACCTACATCTACCTCATCTCAGCCTGTTCCATCCACATCACCAGTTGACTCTAACCAACCATCTTTCAATACCCTACCTTTAACCACCGATTTTAAAAACTTGAAATATCACCCACATGATAACATTATAGGTTCCATTACCGATGGAGTACGGATGCGGAGTCAGTCTGGTTTGATTAATGTATGTCTGTTCTCTTGTTTTATATCCCAAATCATACCGAAAAATGTTCATGCAGCCCTTCAGGATCATTGTTGGGTTGAATCGATGCAATTGGAGCTGCAACAATTTAGGAAGCTCAAGGTGTGGACCCTGGTTGATCTCCCACCAAACAAATACCCAATAGGCATGAAATGGGTGTTCAAGAACAAACCTGATGACCGTGGTGTTGTGGTTAGAAACAAGTCAAGATTGGTTGTTCAGGGATTTGCTCAAGAAGAAGGCATTGACTACATGGAAGTCTTTGCTCCCTAGCCCGTCTTGAAGCTATTAGGATTTTTCTGGCTCATGCCGCCAACAAGCAGTTCAAAGTCTATCAAAGGGATGTCAAATGTGCATTTCTCTATGGAGACATTGACGAAGAGATATACGTGTGTCAACCTCTAGGGTTTGAGGATCCCGACTTTCCCAACAAATTCTACAAGCTTGATAAATCCCTTTATGGCCTTCATCAAGCCCCTCGGATCTGGTACGAGACTCTAACGCAATATCTTTTAAGCAATGGTTTTTCTCGTGGCACCATTGATATGATGTTGTTCAAGAAGGAAGTGAATGGTGATATGCTAATTGTGCAAGTCTATGTGGATGATATTATTTTTAGCTCCACCAATCCAAACCTGTGTCGGGAGTTTGAGGAAATCATGCGTAGCCGTTTTGAAATGAGCATGATGGGTGAGATGTGCTTTTTTTTGGGTTACAGGTTGAACAAAAACCAGAGGGAATTCTCATTCATCAGGAGAAGTTTATTAAAGACATTCTGAAGAAATTCAAGATGGATGATGCCTCTCCTGAACTCACTCCATTCACTGCTCAAACTTGCGTCACTCCAGACGAGAATGGGAAACCTGTTGATCCTCATCTTTACAGATCTATGATCGGTTCCCTTATGTATCTTACAGCAAGCCGTCCTGACATAACTTTGCTGTAGGATACTGTGCTCAGTACCAATCTGCCCCGAAAGAGTCTCATGAAAAGGCAGTCAAACGGATCTTTCGTTATCTTAAAGGCTCTTCTCGTTTAGAGCTTTGGTATCCTTATGGTGGGAATTTTGACTTACATGCTTATTCTGACAGTGATTCGAATGGTTGTAGGTTAAACAGAAAATCGGTTACTGGAGGCTGTCAGTACCTAGGAGATTGTCTTGTATCATGGCAGAGCAAGAAACAGACTACTGTCTCTCTTTCCATGGGGGAGGCAGAGTATATTGCTGCTTCAAGCTGCTGCTCCCAAGTGCTCTGGATACAACATCAGATGATTGACTATGGCATCAACTTCCTCCATACACCGTTGTTCTGTGACAACGAAGCAGCCATTGGCATTGCAAAGAATCCTATTCATCATTCCCGAACCAAGCACATCGAGACATGGATTCATGCAATCCGTGATGCTCTGGAAAAGGGTTTTATTGATATTATTCCTATTGATACTAAAAATCAAAAAGCAGATCTTTTCACTAAAATATTTGACAAACCTCGTTTTTATGAATTGATCTCTATGCTAGGGTTAATATCTTTTTAAATCTTTTCTTTTCTTTATCCTAGGTCTTGTGTATATTGTTTATTCTTTTGTTTCTTTGATTCATCTGTTTGATGTGCCCCTTAACCCTTTATCATTTCACATAAAAAAAAACCATTTGTGGGAATCTTTATTCTGAAATTTCTCCAATATCTTGCTAATTTGTAGAAATTTCAGGGGAGAAAATAACTATCTATCTTGTTCTCTTTTGTAGTTTTCTCCTTCGTTCAAAAAAATTTGGCTGCCTGGATGATGTGAAGGAAGTCTATAGTATTGTGCTGGGATATGCTTGATAGGTTCAGCCAGAAAGCGAAGTAGACAATAATCTTGTGGCTAAACTAACAGAATAAGAAACTGGATGATTCGGATAATTCCCTTGACATTCTTGGCCTTCACAAAGTTATAACTCCTTGTTCAAAATGGGTTGAGAACATGATATCTATGCGTTGATTTATTTGTTGTTCCTTGTCTTTGACAATTGCTTTGCTTGTTTATCTTTGTTTCTAAGAAGTTCCTTATTGTATTTTCCCTCGTGCTTATCTCCTCTGCTATGTGTGAACATTGACCTGGAGTGATGATCTCTTTGCTGTATGATAGTACTGACCTGGAGCTCTCATATGCACCATTTGATGATCTTCTCTGTTATACCTAAGTATAGACCTGAAGCTCTCATCTGAAAGACTCAATTGCTCATCTCCTCTGTTATAAGTGAGTATAGACCTGGAGCTCTCATCATTTGATGTCTTTAAGGAATGTGCTTCTTTCGAAAAAGGAACTTTGTTCCTTCTAAAAGAAAATAGTCAATCAAGATGTGTCTCTTTTTCAATATATCATGAGAACAGGATAAGTTTCTTTGCCAAGTGTCTGTGGGAACTGAGTCATTCAGGTGTTCTTCAATCGAACCAAAACATGATAACTGTAGCTGCGGTTTACTTGTTGAAAAAAAGAAGGCATGGACTTAAAAGGACAAGTATATCAGCAATTCCGCCGATCTATGACTATCCAGAAGATCTCTTCAGCTTCTCGTTCTTCTCTAGCCTTATTTTTTTTTTCTTCTTCTTTCTTATGTAAAAAATGTCTGGTAAGGTCTTGTGGGGCAAATCCTTTTGTTTTCCTCCATTTGCTTTTGTTTTTATTTTATTTTATTTTTTTTAAAATTCTTTTCTAAAAAGGGAAAATTAAAAAAAAAGGGAGAGATTATTGTTTCGCTTATAGTTTCGCAGGGTGAAATTGTAGAATTGCCGGCTCTTTCGCTCATATCAGTGTCGTCTCTGATCAAAGCATTTACCGGGCGAAACTATAGTTTTGCTGTCTGCAAAACTATGTGCTACATAGTGCATAATGCGAAATTGAAAGCCTATTTTCGCACTATCATTGTTTCTTGGTTCGGTGACCTATTTGTAAACCACTCGAACGTTTTTGAGTTTTAGTGTGTTTTCTTTGGGTTTGATGTTCATTTACTTCTAGATATTAAATGGCTAATCTGAAATTCAAAGAGAGGAATAACATTATGGCTATCCTGGATGATACACACCCCAAAGCCGCGAGATTTAGAGATTGTATCCGTTGGCTGCAAAGATCACCCATTGCTTATGCGGTCACTCATTCTACCACCATCTATGACCTGCACATCAGAAATTTCTGGCGTACCGCAGAGTACGATCCTAGAGCCAATCCTCAGATGATTGTTGCAAGAGTGCTGGAGAATGACTTAGTTATTACTGCAGAGATCATTTCTAGGGTGTTGAGACTCCAGGAGGACAGTAGAGAGGAGGTTGTGCTTTCAGATCAGGAAGTTTTTGAGGATCTGCTCATGCTATGTGAGAATCATATTAAAGCTGGGGCTGGAACTGAGACGCGAAAAGAAGCAAGCCTATTTATGACAGTTGCTAACAAGGTAAGGGGTGTTAGGGCTGAAGTGAGGGAGCTAGCCCAGAAGGTTAGGCAAGAAGATGAGTTGAGGATGGACGTGCGGGACTTAACAAGACAATTCACACAGGCAAGTGCACATGCAGAGGATGAAGCCACAGGAGGTAATGAAGAAATATCTGACGCGGTGGAAGATACCGGAGCTGAAAAGACAAATGAAGATTGATCAAGACGGTGAGTTCCAACCTAGGGGGAGTATTGAAGATCAAGTATAGGTTGGACTCACCATAGATTAGATTTTGGTTATGTTTGATTGTAATAGGATTAATGTTAGTTTACTTTTGTAAGTTTGTTAGTTAGTTAAGTTTTGCTGCCTAGCGAAACTATGAGCGAAACTGTAGTTTCGCTCATAGCTAGCTGCTAGTTTCACCCGGCGAAACTATCAGGCTCTGCCGGGGAAACTGTGACCTTGGCAGAAAGTTTCGCTGATAGTGAAACTATACTTCCTATATATATTTTTGATCTTGTTCTTTGTGGGGAGGCTCGCAAAAAAACCCTAATCGTTCATCATTGTTGCAAGTGCCCTTTGTAAGCTGGTTTTTCACTGAAATATATTGAGCTTTGTTACTTCTATTGTATTGGATCATTATTGCTTTATGTTGAATACCTTTTGGTTCTTCTTCTTCATCATAGTGTTTGTTGTTTGGTATTATTGTTGATATTGAACGAATCAACCACTCAAGTGTACTGATATTCGATCAAATGGACCAACATCATCATTGAACTAAACTTAGAACATATGTCAACAACATGCAAAAGAAAGCCCCAAATAATAGATAATAGGTTCTCAGATGCGAGCAACAACATAATCATAAAACCATTTGGGTGTAGATCTAAAACATTGAAAAGCATGCCCCATAAATACAGCAAAACAGAGCAAATGTGTTTTCAGATAAGGCTTGCTTATCATCATTGAACAAATAGCAGGGACAAGAGGGCCGTCATCATCGATAGTCACATTCGCATCACCGCCAGCCGTGATGGCTGCTAGGAAATAAAACCAGCCGACCAAAGGTGGCGGGCAACGATGGAAGCGTGACACCACTACAAAAGATCCCATAGAAACAAGCAAGGGGAGACCGGTAAAACGCAACCCAAGCTAGGCCGACCACAGCCTCCGAGCCGACTAAGGACGGAGGGCAATGGTGGAAGCGTGACACCACCGTAGAAAACCCAGAGATCCGGTCGAGGGGACTACCTCCTCCATCGCCACCAGCACCTCCTTGTTCTTTCCATTAAACCTATGATTTGTCGATCTTAAGCCCCATCTAAAGACCCCGGTCAAAGCAAGACAACACACAACTATGAGGGAACGGCGGGGAAGCCGAGGCTGCCACCGCCTCCACCAACACCCACACCGACATCGATCGTGTTTAAAGAGCACGAAAGACCAGCGAAAACAAAAACGACATCAACGGCTGAATGGCCACCGCCTTAGCACCCCACCGCCATAGAGTGAAGAAATGAAGCGTGTAATACATAAGAAGGCACAACACAGAACTCAAAGCATTGTGAAACACCAAAAATACCCCCGACATTGTTCATTTCAACTTCCTTTTAAACATAAAGGATAATTTGTTTATGTATTTTATTTTAAAATTTAAAACCCACATAGAAATCGACATAAGATTATCTAAATTAGAATATTACTCTTTTGTACAAAATTATATTTTTTTTGTAAAGATTATCTAAATTAGAATATAACTCGTCTGTACAAAATTATATTTTTTATACAATAGTGCAGGACCGTGTAAAGGGTGGTCAATACAATCAGTCTCACAATGAGAAGAGTGTTAGAACACTTTAACAGATCAAATAGGGAACTGGGTTTGTGTAAATGATGCTAAGAATACAAATAAGTAATGAGACAGAACTAAGAACAAGAACAGAGAAGTATGGTTTTCAAGGATACTGTATATTGCTCTCAAGTTCTATTACAAGTGTTACAAAGCATAAAAAGAAATACAAGGACCTGAGATACTTTATACTACATCTTACAACCGTTAATACTTAGAAAGACAGTTGGAAACACTAATCTAGACAACAAGATCAATGTAGAGTCAAAAGACAGATTGCATTTTGACTAGTGACTATGACATGCCATAGCTCACATCCTTTTCTATTATAAAAAGGATAATAGGTACAAAGTAGAAAGTTGCAGACCAAAGACCATAATCTACAGTTTACAAAAGCATGGACTTTTCACCAACTCATGCAAGTTGGTGAGTCTTCGGAGTTGCAGCGGAAAGTAAGTCAGCTTTATGAAAAAGTAGATCAGAGAAAGCATGTCCTCTCTCTCTTCAGAAGAAATCAATCTTCACACCATTTAGCTTCAGAAGACTTTGTCTCTAAAGCTTCGGAAGACTTTATCTTTGGCTTTGGAAGATTTGGACTTTGGCTTCGAAAGATATTACACTTAGAATATTTTTTGTGGAGAGTGTAAAACTTCCAAAGCAAACTTATACCTTGTACATTAGTGCATTGTGCAGGAAGCACCTTGATTATTTTGGCTTCTTTGGTTGCATCAGCCTTCTAATCTTCTAATATTACCTTACAAACTCCCCCTAGGCTGATGCTACCAAAATAGAGAAGTTATTCAGATGTTGACAGTCCTCATTAGGATCAAGTCCATTCCTTTCTTCATCATCTGGTTAGGATCCCTCAGACTCTTATAATATCTTCTCATATCATGGAGATCATACAGAGGAAGATCAAGTATGTCTTGCCAGAAATAGACATCTTGACCTCCTTGATCTCTGATGACATACCACCTGTCTGGATTAGCAGCAAAGGTTCAGGACAAGATGGGTCTTCCAGTTGCAAGAGGCTCTACTAGAGTTAGAGTGGGTTGAGTAGCCTCTTCATGCACTACCTCAGGATGATATGACTCATCCTGGGGTGTAGAGGTGGATGCCTTGGTCTTCTTCTTGGAAATACTCTTCATGGCCATCCTTTTCCTCCTCTTTGAAGTCTTTAACTGAGAGGACTGGTTTTCAGCACTAGGTTGTTCTGCTGTGTCTCTTTTAGTTAGGTTTTTTTCTCTCACAAGTTCAAAAGGAGAGTGAAGAGGACCCTGTTGTGGATCAGAAGATGAAGTTATGTTGTCTTAAGGGGTTCAACCTTGACAACCTCAGGTTGAGCTGGACTTGGTAGAGAATGCAAGTCAACAAGCTCTCCTTTTTTAATCTTCTACTTGATCACTCTAATATGCTCATCCATAGTGATAGAGACATTGGACCAAGCCTCCTTTCGGAGAATCCATATAGCTTCAAGAAGCTCATCATCCTTTATCTGTCAGAAGACTTCTTTTGGCTCTTTTGGATGATGGCTCTTGACTTTCTTGAACTGGGGAGAGGGTAGGAGCATGTTTGTAGAGCCTTTGACAATTCATTGTCAACCAGTTCATTCAATTCATCTAAGGGGAGATAGAGTAGTTCATCCACATTGTAGTTTCTGGTCTCCAAGTAGTTTATCCTGGCTGCCCTCAACTCATCATCTTAAGTGTTTGGCCTGGGGGCAGCCCTGATAGCAGCTTCCATAAAGCCTGGAGACCCTTTTGAACTTTCTTCCCTTAGCTTCCTCTTCCTCTCTCTTTCCTTCTCCTTAATCTCCTTAGGAGTCGGTTTCCTTTCCCTTTGTCACTCACAGGCCTTGGTGACTCTGGGTAGAGAGAGCTTTGGTATTAATTGCTTGATTTTGCAGTCAAGCTCTGGCTAGAGAGAGGTTGTGAAGCACCATCACCAGCTGGTGCCTTACTGAGGGTAATGGGTGCTGAAGAAGTTCCTGTCTCAAGGTTCACAGGTTCAACTTCTGGGCCTTCAGTCAAGGCTTCCCCTTTGAAGCTAATCTTAGGGTCCACCTCAACATCCAGTTGACCAAAAGTCTCACCTGCTATCCTTTGTCTATATAGTCTTGACTTTAGCTTGTATTCTTCAAACACCCTTTCTTGAATCCTATCAGCTAATCTTGTAGCTTGTCTGTTTTGACTTGGTTTGACAAATGGAAGATCAATCAGATGGATGCTCTCATAGAAGCTCAGGTTGAAAAGGTTGAGAATTTCCTATTAACCCTGAGATCTAGAGATTACTAGAGCTCTTCTATTAGTGTCATACCTCCATCCCATGATTAGATTCTCAGAGTGATGAGATGGGGTAGGCATAGCTCTAGGAATACCCTTCTCAAACAAACTTTGTATGAGTAAGTCTACATCCATATAGACTTGGGCAAGTAAGTCCACATTCATGTAGACTCGAGGAGGTTGCTGAGTATGGTCCATTGCAAGTGAGGGTGGTGAATCCTCAAAGTTCATACTCTGTGAAGAACTCCCAGGTTCTGTGACTGTTCGGACTTTCTTCCTATTTTTGGTAGCATCACTTTCTTGCATAAGTGAGCTAGGGGTTGAGTCTGTCACATTCACAGGTTCTTATGGATCTGGTTGAGTTCTTCGGAGTGGTCTCTCAGCTAACTTGCCCTTGAGATCGGTGATCTCAAGTTGCTGGTCATTGACCCTCCTTTGTAAGATAGTCACCTGAGATTCCAGGTGACTTATCTTTGAGACTAAATAGGTGCATGTTTTAGTCAGTTGTTTCACCTTTAGTTTCAGACTCCCCTCATCTTCATCAGAAGAATCATAGGGGGATGAGAGAATAAGACCAAAGTCTTCTTCCTCGTCACCAGCACTTTGTTCTTGGCTGCTGGATTTCCCTTGCATCATGAAAACTTCAAGAGAAGTGTCAAGAAGTTGGGTTGCCATGGTTGAGGTCTGAATGATGTAATCACTTTCTAAAGTGAGAGCCTTTTCCATATGGATCTCCTAAACAGGTTCAGGGAGATCCACCTTAGTAGTGGGTAGGTGATGTGGGCTAGACATGGGTGAGACAGGAGTACTCATCTCTCCTTGAGTAGAGGTGGAGAAGAGAGACTCATGGTACTCACTGAAGCCTATGTCTTCATCATCATAGAAGTCAAGCTTGGGATTGGTTGGTTTAGATCAAGAGCCTGGGGATGGTAACTATCCCCTGAAGGTTGTTCACTAGAGTTTTGAGACTCTGAGTGAAGGCTTAAGGATGTGGGGGTTGTGAGCTCATCAGGCTGAGCATGAGGAACGTCAGCACTGATCATTGGTGAGATGGGAGTGGTTTGCTCCTCAGGAGAAGTGGGAGCTCCAGTGTCCACTTCCTCCTGTATGGGTGATAATATAGGGGCCTGCACAAACTGAGTAGCATGTGCAGGGGTTTGTTTGGATTTTTTTGGTAGGTGATAGTTATTTTTGGCTGTATTAGTGGTTAGGAAGTAGAAGGTGTGGGTTTAACACTAGCTGGTGCTGCTAGGTTGTCACCTTGAGTAATGAGCTCTAACATTTTTGGGACAAGGGCTGTTTCTACCCCTGAGAAGCCAGCAGTTGGCTTCCTCATAGTCTTGAAGATGCCGGGCTTTAACTGTCCCAATTCTAGAATATTACCTGTTCCCTTAACTGTGAGCCCAGTTCACAGTTAAGAATATGCTAGACATATCTAGGGAACATGTAATACTCCAAGGAGTCTAAGTTTGCAAGTAAATTAGTATAGACAAATTGTGAATACCTGAACTTGACCCCTTGAACCATCCCATGGACTATAAAGAAAAGATCTTCAAGAATTTGGTCCCAACCTCCATGTTTGTTGGATAAGCTATGGATAACCATATGGAGGAGGTACTTCCACTGAGAGGAGACATTCCCTTTTTTGAAGGTTTTGACTGAGAAGTCACCTTCATAGCCGATCTGCTCAAAGGAGTGGTTAATAGCAGATTTTGGAAAGGACAAATCACCTTCTATATCATCTAGCTGAAGATGAGTGTTTATGGAGGCTGGAGTGATGAAGATTGTCCTCCCCTGCACTATAGCAGACAACGCCTTCTCCCCATCCATTGTGACCTCTTGGCAGGTCCTCCAAAATTCCAAAAGCTGATCCTTATAGAGTGTAGGATCAATAGTGAGGGAAGTAAAGTAGTTTGACAAAGAAAGAAAATGACAAACCTCTGAGAAACCAGGATTTTTCTCAGAGTCTAATAGAGCAACCTGATTATGTTTCCTGTGAAGATGCATGGAGAAATCGGGTTGGTTTCTACAATGAAGGTTAGCCAGTTTGAAGTAGCTTTGTGGTGAAGGAAGATAAGAACAAAGGGCGGTTTGTGGGTAAATTTAGGTTAAAGAATTTGCGAATGAAGAAGATAGTGAAAAGAGGGAGAACCGTTGAGAGAATATATATGAAATGAATTTGAGACAAAGTTAATGCAAAAGGATAAACTTTGAAATCCAAAAGTAGGTCTCAACTTTGAAAAAGTGCCAAAAAGATAGTTATTTTGGAAGGTGAAAATCTTCCGAAGGTAATTTTGCTTCGGAAGTTTTAAGAAAAAGCTTTCGAAGTCAGTTTGGCTTCGGAAGATTTTAGAAAAAGCTTCCGAAGCCAATTTGGCTTCGGAAGATATTCCTAAGATCTGTGAAAAATCTTCCGAAGGTAATTTTGCCTTTGGAAGTTTTAAGAAAAAGCTTCTAAAGCCAAAAGGTAATTTTGCCTTCGGAAGATTTTATAAAAACTTTCGAAGCCAATTTTGGCTTCGGAAGATAGTACACTTAGAAAATTTTCACTTCTAAGACATGTTTGGTTTCGGAAGATTTTAAGACTTGGGAGTTTTATTCTAAAGAGAATAAATCTTCCGATACTTAGTTGCTTTTGGAAGAAAATTGTCCTTCAAATGCATGCAAGTACTTAGAATCATATTTAAGCTTCGGAAGATATTCTCAAAATTTCTTCCGAAGGTAAATTTCTTATAAGTAGTTATTTGCTTTGAAGACATAATTTTCTTCCGAAGGCAACTTGAAATCTTCCGAAAGAAAATGTGTTTGAAATTTTTTTCAAAAACCTAAGGAATATCATTTTAAAGATTTTTTTCCAAAATAAACTGGGCTTATGAAGGTGATAAAATAGACAACTTAGAACACACAGGTTTTAGAAATAAAGTTGATTTAAGTTTAAGAAAATCTACTCAAAGTTAATCATCCCAATAGCTGATACAAGATGTTTGAATCTCTGTTTATCAAAAGCTTTAGTGAACAGATCAGCATATTATTCATTTGAGTTAACTTTGACTAGTTTGATTAATCCCTTTTCAAAATTATCTCTAATCAAATGATACCTGATGTTGGTGTGTTTTGTCCTTTTCATCAATCACCCCATATAGAAAGCACACTTGACATCAAGTTGGTAGACCATGAAATCCTTGGATGCAGCAAAAACCAGGGATATTCTTACAGCTTCAAGTCTTGCCACAGGAGAAAAGACATCTGTGTAGTCAATTCCCTCTTCTTGTGTATATCCTTGAACAACTAGTATGGCCTTGTTCTTGATGACAAGTCCTCTATCATCCTTCTTGTTTCTAAAAACCCAATTAGTTTCTATGATAGTCTTCCCATGAAGAAGAGGACATAGGTTCCAAACCTTTTGTCTTTTGAATTGAAGCAGCTCCTCTTGCATTGCTTCAACCCAGTTTCCATCTTACAAAGCCTCATCAACTTTCTTTGGCTCTACCAGGGACAAGAAGCAAGTGTATAAACAAACATTTTTGTCATGGGTTTGTCCTCTTGTTCTCACCCTTTGAAGTAATGTAACCTCTAGCATTTCCTCCAAAAGCAATTGGCTTAAAATTTTGAAGCAAGGGACCATTGCCTGTCATATGCCTAGAACAACCACAATCAATGATCCATACATTCCTATTGATCTTTAGCTGTTCCTGCACAAAAGGAAATTTTTAGTTATATTTGGAAGCCCAAGCCTCATTGGTCTTGGACTTATCAAAGTGATTTGAAGACAATGTAACAGTAATTGATCATATGTTCAAGCTTTGAGGATCATTAGCTGTTGTGGATGAAGAACCTTCAGTCACCATGTCTTTCTTCATCTTCCACACCATCTTTGAAAGATTGTACTTGACCTTCAATACCTCGGAAGTTTTAACAACTTCTGAAGTTTTAGAGACTGGACCTTCAGAAGATCTTGCTTTCACTGCAGTAGGATTCAGTACTTTGGAAGCATTCATTTCTTTCGAGACCAAAATTTCTTCTGAAGGAAAATTCTCACTTGTCTTCTTTTTCACCTTGGAGCTTCCGAAGGGAAATATTTTTTCCTTTTGAAGCTAATTTTCTTTCTTCATCTCAGAAGTTTTCTCTTTGATCATGTGAGTAGTACTTTTAGGATTGTAGATGCAATCCTTAGCAAGATGAGAAGTACTACCATACATGATGCAATCCATTTGCTTCCTTTTGAGAGAAAGACTAAACTTGATCACTTTCCACTTCCATCTTCATCTTCACAGATGATGCAGCAAGCTTCTTCTGACATCCGGTAATTTTCCGTTACCAAACTCCGTTAGTTCCGTTAGGTCTTGCATACACGTGTCATGAGCACACACTAGTTGTCGTTGAACGTTGGCGACTTAATAATAATTAACAATGTTTGTCTGATAATAGTTTAATTAATAATGTTGATTATTAATTTGTAGTTATGTGATTTACGAATTTTAAATATTATTTGTGAATTTTACTCGATAACGTGACAACGTGTAATATGATGAATTCATGTGTTTTGTTATTAGTTGAAAATATTTATGATTATTATTGTTGATTAATAATACTTGTATTAGTTAAAGATTGTTAGAAAGTGCTAGAAAGATTAACTTTTACAAAAGGTGATTAAGGAGGGTTTAAATGGTAAACTCTAATTAAGTTAAGTTTAAAAAAAATCCCAACCCTAGCCCCCACCCCTTTGCGGCCGTAAACCACACCCACCCACCCCATTCTTTGCGAATTCAAGCTAGAACACCAAGCAACCATCGATTTTGATTGAGATTCAAGTGTTACAAGTTGTTTACAAGTGCTAATCATCATTTAAACACACCTAAAGGTAAGTATTTAACAAGTTTTTATGGTTTTTGATACTTGGTGAACCCTAGTTTGAAATTGCTGAAGGAATGTCAAAATTGATGTTGTTTGTTGATGATATGATGTTAGTTATGTTGTATGATTGTTAATCTATGTAGATTATGCAAGAAATCCATGGTTTTTGTCATCTAGTACATACATTGCCAAAAGTGGAAACTTTTCTTCATGAGAATTTATGTTTTGATGAATTGTTGATGTTAAATGGATGATTATGAATGCTATGAACTAGATTAGGTATAATATTGATGAATCTATGATTGAAATTGAGTGGTTGTTCATAACTTACTATTAATAGTAACTTTTATGCATAAGATTGATGAATTATGATGAATTGATGATGTTAGTCATGTCTATATGGTTGTTATGGACTTGATTAGGCATAAAGTTGGTGAATTTGAAGAATCGGAAGTTAGATTGGCTTTGGGTGTTACTTTCCCGAAAGGGAAACTTTATATATGTAGATCATTCGATATTGTTAATTGAGCATGTTTATGATGTTAGGATCATGTTAGAATGTTTGTTGATGACGTCTAAGGTGGTAGATTGTGTTGTTTTGGGTTGTATGAATACTTGATGCAACTTTGGAAATTTAGGCTCTTATGGAGTATACATGATAATGGATGTTGTTAGGTGATTATGGAACTATGTTGGAATTATGATAGAATCATGATGATGCATGATGTGTTAGTTAAAATTATAATTGTGGACTTTTTGGGATTTATATGTGTTGTTTGATAAACCATGGTGTATGATAAGTTTTATAGCACTTAAGGGTTTGTAGTGTGGCATATGTGAATAACTTGTGTGATAACCATGTATGATGGATTGCTATACTTGATCAAACAAGAATTTAACTTGACATCTCACCAACGGGTCAAACGGGTCAACTTGGTCAAATGAGTATTGTTTTCCAAAACCTTGGGTCAATGTGGTTATTGAGCACTTAGGGTTTTTAAGCTTCTATGTCCACATACTTATGTACTTGCGTGTTCTAGGTAACCTTTGAAGGGTTGTCTTTCCACTCATCATTAGCTTTTACAATCATTTGTTTACGCACCAGGTGAGTTCAATGCCCCACTTTTACTTACTTCTTTTTTTGGGGGAGAAAACATACTTGGTTTTAAAACGATTTACTGATATAACATGTGTTTGGTAAGAGTGGGTTATATCATAGAAAGACCTCACACTTTCGGATCATTAATTAAGGAATCTAGCGGGAAATCTTGGGTAGTGCTACTAGGTCTGACAAGCCCCACCTATGTGACCGGAAGTCAACGGGTGCAATATTGTCCTAAACGACTAACAACGTCACGACCTGGTATGTCGTGGCAAGAGGCAAACAGACAAACATAGCCAGCTTCGATCGTGAAATCACTATTGTTCTTTACTAATGAAATTAGACTAGCTATCTATTTCAATGCACTTGTTTATATTTTTACTAACGCTACTGCTTATGATTGATTACAAACTCTTGAACTCACCAACTATCATGTTGACACTTTTAGTATATTTTTCTCAGGTCGTTTCTAGCAGCTGCCCATAGGAGCACGCACGTGTCAAACATGCTTTGTTCAAACGTTGTTTACTTTAAATTTAGCATTTACTCACGTATTTTGGTTTGGGCGCGTGTTTTGTGCAGTTTACATTTAGTACCTTGTGTTTGAAATATTTACAAAAAGCTTCCGCAAAAGTTTTAAGTTATGAGCTTTGAATAGTTTTAAAGGTTGCATATAGTGTCGTTCTGAGTAACTAATGACTAGGATCCTGGTATGTTCACTCGCCTCGCTGTAAAACCCCGCACGTGGATTTTGAGGGTGTGACAGATTGGTATCAGAGCCATCGGTTATAGGGAACTAGGTTGCATACACACTAGACTATAACCGCATAGTTTGTTAGTTACTCGTTACTTATCCCTTACTGTATACTCATTGGCATACACGTCACGTACCTCGTAGCATGGCATCGTCTTCACAGGCTCTGGGTAAGAGGCCTACACGTTCTGAGTCACCTCATCCTCCTCCTGTACCTGATAGAGGATCTAACTGGCCCCGACATCCTTATCCTTCTTAAGAGATAGACTGGGATCAGCCTTTTTGCACTCCCGAGCGCTATGCTCCACGAAACTGGAGTTACTATCCCACCTATGTTGACCGCATGGTCTACAAGGAGCGTGTTCTAGCTATAGCTACTACTGGACCTAGGACTAGGTCGGCGACTACCTCTACGGCACCTACCCTTCCTTCTTTGCGTATTCCTCTCGAGCAGGCGGTTGCAGCTTTGGTTGATACACTTGACACTGAGCGACAGCGCATCAGAGGACTTACTAACGAGAACTCCATTTTACAACACGAGATGCGTCAGTTGCGTTTACTGGTATAGACACTTCAGGAGCGAATTTCGATGTCTATTGGTGGGCATCATACCTTGGCTGGTAACTTTTTTGCACTTACTGAGCGTGTGTCCGCGTAAGAGCTTCACAGTGTAGGGACAGATGATAGATTGACTGAGCTGGAGGCACAGCTAACGGCACTTCAGATTGCAGACGCCCCTGCATTGGGGGAAGACCTTAACGAAGAAGACCCTGAAGAGGAACCTGAAGAAGAGCCGGAGGAAGCCCCGGAAGAAGAAGAACCAAAAGAGATAGAAGAGGACAGTGATGGATCTGATGTGTTGGATATTCACATTCATTTGACTTGGACTACATAGTGTTTCTTTTCTTTTTGAAACCTATGTGGGAAGGGTTGTTTCCCACCCAACTGAAAAACTAGAAATTTGATATTGATGGAATATTTTGTGAATCATTTACAATTTATTTGTCTTTGGTTATTATTTTAGTTATAAATGTTGTGGTTTTGAAAAATTCATTATTTCTTACTATTTACCATACTTTGATGAGATTAATATGTTGGATGTTACTCATTATTGTATTTGTGAATGTAAAGTGAAATATGGACGGTCATGGTAGAGGCCGTGGACGTGGTGCCAGTGCTGTAAACATGACCCCAGCCGAATTAGCTGCCTTAATCAATCAACATGTGCAGGCAGCGCTGGGCGCTCAAGCTGCCTAATTTGGAGGTAAACAATGACCCTGGTCATCACTTACGTAAATCTTCTATTAGATAGTTAATCCGTTTGTTTTAACTAAACAATCCAAAACATTGAATACAGGACCGCCAGCATGCACGTATAAGGCGTTCATGGACTGTAAGCCCCACACATACAGTGGAGCTGAAGGAGCCGTAGGGCTTGTGCGGTGGTTTGAGAAGACCGAGTCGGTTTTCGCCAAGTGCAATTGCCCGGCGGCGAATCAGGTGAAATACGCCACGGGGACACTTGAAGGTGCGGCGCTCTCGTGGTGGAATGCACAGGTGCAGATGCTTGGCCAGGCGATGGAAAATGCTTTACCGTGGGACGAGTTTAAAGCGACGATGATAGAGGAATATTGTCCTCGCAATGAAGTCAAGAAGCTGGAAGCTGAGTTCTGGTAACTGAAAATAGAAGGATCTGAGATCGAGGCTTACACTACGAGGTCTCACGAGTTGGCGACACTTTGCCCCTGCATGATCGACCCGCCGATCAAACGAATTGAGCTTTATCTGTGTGGCTTGGTTCCAGAGATACAAAGTATGGTGACTGCTACGAACCTCCCTACTATCCAGCAGGTTATTCGATTAGCTCACAAGCTTACTGACCAAGCGGTGGAGCAGGGAAAGCTACCCAAACGGGGCGCTGTGGCAAGCGTGCCTGACCATAAATGCAAGTGGGACAACTCTGGCAACAAGGGATCTTCATCAAACAGCCAAACTCAGCAGCATCAACAGCAACAACAACACACTCAGCAGCATCAACATCAACAACAGCAAAGGCGGTTTGACAACAACCGTCGTTTCAATCAGTCATCTTCTTCATCTCAGGGACAAGGTGGATACGTGGGGAAGTATCCTAAATGTAATCGATGTAACTATCACCACACTGGCAGGTGTGACAACTTTCGATGCCAAGGTTGTGGTAAGGCTGGACATGCGGCAAAGGATTGCCGTGGTGAGTTGATGAAGAAGCCTCAGCAATACCAAGAAACACCAAAAGGTTGCTTTGAGGGTGGAAAGGAATGACACTACAAGAGGAATTGTCCTAAGTTGAAGAAGAACAGGAATGGTGCTGGAAATGGTGGAAACAACAACAACAATAATGGCAATGGTGACAATAACGGTGGCTACAACGGGGGAGCTAAAGGGAGAGCCTTCATCATGGGTTCAGGTGAGGCTCTAAATGACCCTACTACTATTACTGGTAAATTCCCTGTTATTGGTCATTTTGCTACTGTATTGTTTGACACCGGAGCTGATAGGAGTTTTATCTCTACTAAGTTTAGTAGTCTATTAAGTGATATGCCTTCTTCGTTAGAATCTAAATATATTGTAGAATTAGCTGATAATAAGCAAATTTATGTTACACACATCCTTAAAGGTTTCGAGATAGAACTTGCTGGTCATACTTTTGACATCGACCTCATGCCTGTTACGCTTGGGAGTTTCGATGTGGTCGTGGGCATAGATTGGCTGTCCGAGAAGCAGGTGGAAGTCATCTGCCATGAGAAGGTTATCCGTATTCCTCTCTTGGACGGGGAAATTCTCTCTGTTAAGGGTGAGAAAAGTGGTGCGGTGATAGGCATCATATCCTTTATGAAAGCGCAGAAGTGGCTACGTAAGGTTCGCTTAGCTATATTAGCCCTTGTGACTGACAAGCAACCGGAGGAAAAGAAGATAGAGGATATTTTGGTAGTTCTTGACTTTCTGTAGGTATTTCCAGAGGATATGCCTGGACTACCACCTCATCGTCAAGTTGAGTTCCAGATTGATTTGACTCCCGGAGCCGCTCCGATTGCGAGAGCACCTTACCGGTTAGTCCCGAAAGAACTGCAGGAACTATCTGCACAACTGCAAGAGCTGTTGGATAAAGGGTTTATTCGACCGAGCTCATCACCTTGGGAAGCACCTGTTCTCTTTGTCAAGAAAAGGATGGCATATTTCGAATATGCATCGATTACAGAGAACTGAACAAGGTTACAGTCAAAAATCGATATCCTTTACCTTGTATAGATGATTTTTTTGATCAACTTCAAGGATCAAGCTACTACTCTAAGATTGATTTGAGGTCTGGGTATCATCAGCTGAGAGTCCGAGGGGAAGACATCTCGAAGCTCGCATTCCATACACGTTATGGTTATTATGAGTTCTTGGTCATGCCATTTGGGTTGACAAATGCACCAGCAGTATTCATGGATCTCATAAATCATGTGTGTAAACCCTATCTCAATTAGTTTGTTATCATGTTCATCGATGACATATTGATCTATTCGAGGAGCAAGGAGGAACATGAAAAGCACCTACATCTAATCTTGGAACTACTTAAAAAGGAACAACTGTAAGCCAAGCTTTCCAAGTGTGATTTCTGGATACGTGAAGTACAGTTTTTGGGTCACATTGTTAACGAGAAAGGAATACATATCGATCCAGCAAAGATTAAGGCGATAAAGAATTGGTCGGTTCCCAAGACGCCTAGCGAGATACGACAATTTCTTGGACTAGCAGGATATTATCGGTGTTTTATTGAGGGATTTTCTAAGATCGTTCAACCTCTCACAGCCTTGACTCATAAAGGAACAATGTATAAATGGGGTGATAGTCAAGAGTCTACTTTCCAGTTGTTGAAACAGAAACTGTGTAGCGCACCGATATTGGCATTACCGGAGGGAAGTGATAACTTCATGGTTTATTGTGATGCTTCTATCCAAGGACTGGGTTGTGTCTTGATGCAGCGTGATAAGGTGATAGCCTACGCCTCGAGACAACTAAAAGTACACGAGAAGAACTACACCACTCATGACTTGGAACTGGGTGCGGTAGTTTTTGCCTTGAAGATCTGGATACATTGCTTGTACGGTACCAAGTGCACTATCTACACCGATCACAAGAGTCTTCAGCATATCTTTAAGCAAAAGGAGTTGAATATGAGACAGCGACGCTGGGTGGAATTGTTGAATGATTATGATTGCGCTATCAAATATCACCCAGGAAAGGCAAATGTAGTCGCTGATACATTGAACAGAAAGGAAACTGCTAAACCCCGACGAGTGCGAGCTTTGCAGCTTACGATTAGCACTCACTTGCCTGAACAAATCCGAGAAGCTCAGACAGAAGCCTTGAAAGCGGAAAACATTGGGTTTTAATCTTTATGGGGAATGGACAAACAGTTGGAGGTACAAGCGAATGGAATTCGTTATTTTATGGACAGACTCTGGGTGCCTTTGTATGGAAACCTAAGGGACTTGGTTATGATTGAGGCTCACAAGTGTAAGTACTCTATACATCTTGGTTCAGACAAGATGTATCATGACCTGAAGGCGCACTATTGGTGGCCTAATATGAAGGCGGATGTAGCTACGTATGTGAGCAAGTGCTTAACCTGTTCGAAGGTTAAAGTTGAATACCAAAATCCATCTGGATTACTACAACAACCTGAGATTTCTTTGTGGAAGTGGGAACAGATTTCTATGGATTTCAATACTAAATTACCTCGGACTCCTACTGGTTGTGACACGATATGGGTAATTGTAGATCGATTGACCAAGTCTGCTCATTTCTTGGCAATCAAGGAAACTGATAAGATGGATAAGTTAACCCAAATTTATCTTAAGGAGATAGTCTCGAGACATGGTGTACCGGTCTCAATTATTTCTGATTGTGATGCTCGTTTCACATCATATTTCTGGCAGTCGTTACAGAAATCTTTGGGTACGCGTCTGGATATGAGCACTGCTTTTCATCCACAAATAGATGGGCAAAGCGAGCGTACAATTCAAACATTGGAGGACATGTTACGCACTTGCGTGATTGATTTCAGGAATAACTGGGAAGTTCACCTACCGTTGGTGGAATTTTCTTACAACAATAGTTTCACACCAGCATTAAGGCAGCACCATTTGAGGAATTGTATGGACAAAAGTGTAGATCACCAGTTTGCTGGGCGGAAATTGGTGACAATCAGCTAACAAGCCCCGAGTTGGTGCACGAGACTACTGAGAAGATCATACAGATAAGGAACCGTATGGTTGCAGCTCGTGACCGACAGAAAAGCTATGCAGACAAGCGACGGAAACCTTTGGAGTTTCAGGTCGGTGACAAAGTTTTACTGAAAGTCTCACCGTGGAAAGGTCTGATTCGATTAGGCAGAAGAGGCAAGCTTAATCCGAGATACGTTGTACCATTTGAGGTTCTGGAAATAATCGGTCCAGTGGCGTATCGATTGGACCTACCTGATTCGTTGAGTGGAATTCACAATGTATTCCATGTCTCAAATTTGAAAAAGTGTTTATCGGATGAGATGATGGTTGTACCACTAGAGGAAGTGCAAGTAGATGAACAACTACTTATTCTCAAGAGAGGACATGAACTTCCTCACAATGTCCGTATTCTCAAGAGTTACTCCAACATCCATTAGAGTATCCACAATCTCAACATACTTGAAGTATTATTATGTAAGGCCCCGTTCCCGGAGACCTCACAGTTGGACATTCACAGCACTATTTATAAAACATTTCATAATTCATTATCACAATGCAGCGGAATTTAAACTTCAAAAAGCCATTCATTAATTTATAAACGTTGTTGCTAAGTAATACATGTTTGGTACAGTTACAAAAGATCATTAGTTTGCATAACAAAATAACAACATTATATTCAAGAATAGATGTTAGCCTTACCCCAACAAGTAGCCTCCCCGAGTGTCATCCTCAGCAAATTACCTGCCAACTGAATACGCATAAAAGTCAGCTTTGCTGAGTGAGTTCTAGTTTTAAAATCATAAAAATATCTTGATAGATTTGTATACAAAATACTTTTTAAAAAAATATCTTATCTTTCTTTCGGATGTGATCACACATCATACATACAAATCATATCCATTTACATCATCACAATTCTCTTTCTTGCTTATTTATTATTATCTTTCACTGTCGATATGGACCAAAGTGCTATACCCCCATATAATGCGCATAAACCTGGTACTAGGCCTTGAAGTCTATAAATAGACTCCATCCGTGGTGCACATATGCTGACACCAGTACCGGGGCAGCAACAGTGGTCCCCTCAATCTTAAAGATTGACCTTGTGTACATCCTTTGGGTTAGCTAAACTGTACACAGTTGAGCTAACGACAACATGGTCGTGCACCTCCTGTAAATTTTTACTTGCAAGTCTTTTCATTCTTTATGTTTCACTTTTCGTTAATATTAATATTTCACTTGATTAATAATAATACTTTATGATCATAGACAATACACATAAAGTCACATGTTAATATCATAATAGGCACATAAGAACAGCCCACAACATGCATAAGATAATCAGATACAAGCATCAAGTCAACTATGGTCAAACCCTAATCTTGATCTTCCAAAATTCCAGAAAATTCCTTAAGTCTTAAAGAAATACGGGTGAACAAAACCAATGCGGGTGAACAAAAACTAATGCGGGTGAACAACTTGCAAATGCAGATGAACAACTTTCAAATGCGGATGAACAACTTGCAAATGCGGATGAACAACTTGCAAATACGGGTGAACACTTGGTAATTATTCTATCTTAAAAGAAATGCTGATGGACACTGTAGCAAATGCGCATGTATAAAAGAAATGCTGATGGACACTGTAGCAAATGCGCATGTATAAAAGAAATGTTTATGGACACTTAGGCTGAATTTAGGCAAATACGGGTGAACAACTGCAAATGCGGGTGAACAACTGTAAATGCGGGCGAACAAAACACTTAGGCAATTATCACAGTGTAAATGCGGATGAACCATCAGACCTGTAAATGAGACTTATGCTATAACCAGTTCTAAAACCTCATTTTCATACATTCTTAACATAGATCTATCATGCTAAACTCTTAGAACAAGCTTACAACCTCATAGAACATAGAAGTTCATACACATACATACACAGTTATCATACATAACGGTTGTAAAACATTTTAAATGGATTTCAGCCCCAAAGAAGTTTAAAAACATAAAACCGGGGTCATAGAACTCACCTAGTGTAGCAAACAAGCAAAACTCCTTCGAACCTGCTTGTACACGAGTTCAAACACCTAAACAAGCAAAACAACCAACGAAAACACATACAACACTTAGAAATCGGTTTCTAAGGTTGAAACCTCAAAGAAACCGAACAAATTAATCACAAAAACCTACTAACATTGAAGATTCTTCTTCACCTTCACAATTCGACCAAGGGAAATGAGGATTTCAGTTCTTCTTCTTTTGGTTTGTCGAGCAGCAGCAGCAACCGAAAATGTTATGGGCGGCCATACCACTTTTGCATTAAAATAATAGAATTTGGTACTTTTTACACTTTTCACCCTTCAACTTTGGCCTTTGACTACTTTATTCAAGTCTCTTTTCTTCTTTTGCATTTTGGCCCTTATAAAAATTCGGGTGTTACAAGTCTACCCCCCTTAAAGAGGTTTCGTCCCCAAAACCTGTCATTCATCAAATAACTGAGGGTAGTACTGCCTCATTTCTTCTTTAGTCTCCCACGTAGACTCGGAACCCTTTCGATGTTTCCACTGTACCCGCACAAGTGGAACCACTTTATTTCTCAACCTCTTCTCCTTTCGGTCGATGATTGCCACTGGTTGCTCCACATAATTGAGCTGTTCATCCACTTCAATATCATCCAATGGTACAATCATATCTTCGTTGGCTAAGCATTTTCTTAGATGAGATACATGGAATGTCGGGTGAATCCCACTTAACTCATCGGGCCATTCTAGACGGTAGGCCACCTCTCCTACTCGTGCAACGATTCAGAAAGGCCCTATGTATCTTGGACTCAACTTGCCCCTCTTCCGGAATCAGATGATCCCTTTCTAAGGTGAGACCTTTAACATGACTTCATCACCCACGTTGAACTCGATGGGTCTACGCCTCTTATCGGCATACGACTTTTGCCTATCTTTGGCTGCCTTCATAAAGGCTTTGATCTTTTCCAGCTTCTCAGTCGTAGCCTCAATCACTTCGATGCTTCCCAATTCTTTCTGCCCAATGTCTCCCCAACACACGGGCGTTCTACACCTCCTACCGTACAGCATCTCGTATGGCGGCATACCGATACTGGCATGATAACTGTTGTTGTACGAGAACTCTGCTAACGGTAAGTGATCATCCCAATTTCCCCCAAAGTCGATCACACAAGCACGATGCATATCCTCGAGCGTCTGGATCGTCCTCTCAGACTGACCGTTTGTTTGAGGATGATAAGTCGTGCTAATATGTAGCCTCGTCCCCATGGCATCATGAAATCTCTTCCAGAACTTTGACATGAACCGGGTGTCACGATCCGACACTATAGACACCGGCACACCATGACGAGCTACAATCTCTTTGATGAACAGATCCGCCAATCTCTCAGATGAATACGCATCGCGGATCGGTAGGAAGTGGGCACTCTTTGTCAACCGATCAACTATCACCCAAATAGCATCGTACCCCCTTGCAGTACGGGGTAGCTTCGTGATAAAATCCATAGTGATGTGCTCCCACTTCCACTCGGGTATATCCAACGGTTGAATCTTCCCGTATGGTTTTTGATGTTCTGCCTTCACTTGCAAGCAAGTAAGGCACTTACTTACATACTCTGCCACGTCACGTTTCATACCCGGCCGCCAGTAGTCTTTCTTCATGTCTTGATACATCTTGGTAGCACCGGGGTGAATGGAGTATCGAGTTTTATGAGCTTCGTCCATAATTCGCCCACGTAGATTTCCATATCGAGGAATCCACATTCACCCAAAGCGGGTTTTAACACCGTGGGTATTCTCCCCCAATTCTGCAACTAGACCTCTCATTCGTTCGGAGTTGAGGCGATCTTCTTTTAACGCCTCATTTTTAAACTCTTTAACTTGCGTTATCACATCTGAGGTCATCACCAACTGATACGCCTTTACCCGAATCGGTTCGGGTCTCTCCTTCCGGCTAAGGGCATCGGCCACTATGTTGGCCTTGCCCGGGTGGTAATGGATCTCGCAATCATAGTCTTTGATCAACTCTAACCACCTTCTCTGTCTCATGTTGAGATCTTTCTGCTCGAAGAAGTATTTCAAGCTCTTGTGATCCGTGAAGATTGTGCACTTGGTCCCGTATAAATAGTGCCTCCAAATCTTCAACGCAAAGACCACCACAGCCAATTCTAAATCATGAGTGGGGTAATTAACTTCGTGGGTCTTTAACTGTCGGGACGCGTAAGCTATCACTCGTCCACGTTGCATTAGCACGCAACCCAGTCCCGAATAAGATGCATCTGAATACACCACTAAGTCTTCACTTCCTTCGGGCAATGTTAAGACAGGAGCTTGAGTTAATCTTGCCTTTAACTCCTCAAAAGCATCCTCTTGTTCCCGACCCCACATGAACTTCACATCCTTACGGGTCAACTTAGTCAAAGGTGAGGCTATCTTGGAAAAGTCTTGAATGAACCTTCGGTAATAACCCGCCAAACCCAAGAAACTGCGAATCTCGGATGGCGTCTTTGGTGACTTCCATTGCATCACTGCCTCAACCTTTGCCGGGTCCACCATAATTCCTTTGGTATTCACCACATGACCCAGAAATTGAACCTCGCGTAACCAGAAAGCACACTTAGAGAATTTAGCATATAACTTCTCTCTCCTAAGTGTCTTCAACACTTCACGTATGTGATCGGCATATTCTTCTTTGCTCTTTGAATAAATCAAGATATCATCAATGAACACAATCACTGATTTATCCAACATTGGTCGGCACACTCGATTCATCAAATCCATAAAGGCAGCTGGCGTGTTGGTTAAACCGAAAGACATAACGAGGAACTCGTAATGTTCATAACACGTGCGAAAAGCTATCTTAGGAATGTCTTGCTCCTTCACCTTCAACTGATGATAACCCGATCGGAGATCTATTCGGGAAAACTAACTGGCACCTTGAAGCTGGTCAAACAGGTCATCAATCCTTGGTAGGGGGTATCTGTTCTTCATTGTCAACTTGTTTAATTCACGGTAGTCTATACACATCCTCATACTACCATCATTTTTCTTTACGAATAATACCGGAGCACCCCAAGGAGAGATACTCGGTCTAATAAACCCCTTGTCCATTAGTTCCTGTAGCTGATCCATCAATTCTTTCATCTCGGTCGGAGCTAACCGATACATTGCTTTGGCAATAGGCTGCGCACCGGGGATCAGGTCGATCTGAAATTCTATCTCACGGTCTGGTGGCACACCTGGTAGATCTTCGGGAAACACATCCGGGAAATCACGTACCACTGGCACTTTTGATAATTGTGGTATCGACACGTCCACATCCTTCACGTATGCCAAGTAGGCACAACATCCGTGCCTCATACACTTCTCTGCCACTGTCATCGAAATCACTTTCGGAACCGTAGTGACGCGATCACCATAAATTGTCACTGAACTCCCATCGGGTGCAACTAACCGAATCATCTTCTTCCGACACACGATGTTCGCCTCATAGGCTGCTAACCAATCCATCCCTAGTACTACATTAAATCCGCCTAGGGGCATCACATATAGCTTAGCAGAGAACTTATGGCCTTCTAGTTCCATGTCACAGCTTTCCATAATATCAGAGATTCTGGTAGACTTACCAATAGCAGTTTCTACATCAAAAGGTTCATCGATGCTCCTACTACTAACAGGCAATTTAGCACAGAAGGCAGCAGATATGAAACTCCTACTAGCACCAGAATAAAATAATACAGAGGCACAAGTTTGGTTTACTAGGAACACACCTGACACGACATCAGGGTCTACCCGGGCTTCCTCTCGGGTCATCGTGAAGGCTCTTGCACTTGCCCTCTTCCCTCCTTTTTCCTGCCTCTTCTTCAACCCAGAACTTTCAGCCCTTGGCTTCTTGCAATCCTTATTCATATGGCCGATTTCACCACAGTTAAAGCACCGTGGGGCTCCACACATCTTTGAAATATGACCAGGTTTGCCACATTTGTAGCAGACATTCATTCCCAAGCGGCATTCCCCGCTATGTTCCTTCCCACACTTATCACACCACTTCAACCCCGATCTTGCAGTAACCACTCGGCGATCATCCACCCTCGGCCTCTTACTGTTCGGGGTGAAACCACCACGCCCGAATCTCTTCCCGTTCCAACTCCTGTTATTACCACCCGTCTTCTTCACCTCCACCACCTCCACTTCTCTTTCATCATACAGTCTCCCAGCTAAATCCACCGCCAACCTAAAAGTGCTCGGTCGGGCAGCGATCAAGTGCCTACGAATGTCAGTAGGCAACCCCTGAATATACCGCTTAATCTTCCTTGACACTGGCGTCACCTGATCCGGCACCAGCCTCTCCATTTCGTTAAACTTGGTGGTGTATTGCTGGTGGGTCATGGTTCCCGCTTCAAGCTATAGGAACTCTCTCTCTATCATCTCGAGTTCTCGATGAGGACAGAATTCCTCAATCACTAACTTTTCAAATCTCCCCATCTCATCCTCCCGATGGCCCTACTGCCCTAGGCCTAGACAATATTGTCCCACCAACACAGAGCCGAGTCAACAAATGAGTAAGTGGAAAATTTCACCTTCTGATCCTCCCTGCACTCACTAATATCCAACACTGCCTTCATCTCTCTAACCCAGTGGTGGGCATTAGCAGCGTTACCTTTGCCGTTAAAAGTAGGGGGTTTACACCGTTGGAATGCCCCGTAGCTGCATCCCCTCGCAGTTTCCCGCACCTCTACATCTTCTTCATCACTGGAGGCTCCCCTTTCAACATTCATCTCCTCCTCATCATCATGATCTCTCCATTCTCCCTTCTCCCAGCAACAGCCCTTCTCTCTTCCTCCTTTTCTTTCCTCTCATCCTTCCTTATGGCCCGGATCACCTCAGTCACGACAGACGGTAGGATCATCTGCATGACTTGGTGAACCTCCTCCACCACTGCCTCTTTTACTGAGGCCCTCAAATTGGTACTCTCATCCACTCCCTTCGGGTGATGAAGCTCAGGCTCAGCAGGAGCCGTCTCTGCAGTTCTCGTCTTGTTCCTTGCGGCTCGGGGTCTACCAGTACGACCACCCCGTGTTCCACCTCGAGAAGCCTTTGATGATCTACCTCAGGCCATCCTCTAACATTATAAGATTCAAACACTCACACGGTTCATTCAAGGTAATAGCTCAGTTAATGTTAAGTATAGTAAGTCCCTAATTACAGTGGCCAGTTGTGATTAGCCACTTACTTTACTCTTCGTTCCCCGAGCATTTCCTATCCTGACTACATCAGTATTCAAATCTACTAAAGCACATAAATCAAATAGCATGCGCACATAATACCGATTATCATAATGAAAAGAAATACCAGATGGCACGTAGCTACTCGGGCTGGCATCCCTCCATTCGTCCCATTCTCAGTTTAAGTTTAGGATTTTGAAAATATTTACCCATTTCTCTTAAACTTTGGCTCTGATACCAACTTGTAAGGCCCTGTTCTCGGAGACCTCACAGTTGGAATTCACAACACTATTTATAAAACATTTCATAATTCATTATCACAATGCAGCGGAATTTAAACTTCAAAAAGCCATTCATTAATTTATAAACGTTGTTGCTAAGTAATACATGTTTGGTACAGTTACAAAAGATCATTAGTTTGCATTACAAAACAACAACATTATATTCAAGAATGGATGTCAGCCTTGCCCCAACGAGTAGCCTCCCCAAGTGCCATCCTCAACAAATTACCTGCCAACTGAATACGCATAAAAGTCAGCTTTGCTGAGTGAGTTCTAGTTTTAAAATCATAAAAATATCTTGATAGATTTGTATACAAAATACTTCTTAAAAAAATATCTTTTCTTTCTTTCGGATGTGATCACACATCATACATACAAATCATATCATTTACATCATCACAATTCTCTTTCTTGCTTATTTATTATTATTATCTTTCACTGTCGATATAGACCAAAGTGCTATACCCCCCATATAATGCGCATAAACCTGGTACTGGGACTTGAAGTCTATAAATAGACTCCATCCGTGGTGCACATATGCTAACTCAGTACCGGGACAGCAACAGTGGTCCCCTCAATCTTAAAGATTGACCCTGTGTACATCCTTTGGGTTAGCTAAACCATACACAATTGAGATAACGACAACATGGTCGTGCACCTCCTGTAAATTTTTACTTGCAAGTCTTTTCATTCTTTATGTTTCACTTTTCGTTAATATTAATCTTTCACTTGATTAATAATAATACTTTATGATCATAGGCAATCCACATAAAGTCACATGTTAATATCATAATAGGCACATAAGAACAGCCCACAACATGCATAAGATAATCAGATACAAGCATCAAGTCAACCATGGTCAAACCCTAATCTTGATCTTCTAAAATTCCAGAAAATTCCTTAAGTCTTAAAGAAATACGGGTGAACAAAACCAATGCGGGTGAACAAAAACTAATGCGGGTGAACAACTTGCAAATGCGGATGAACAACTTGCAAATGCGGATGAACAACTTGCAAATGCGGGTGAACACTTGGTAATTATTCTGTATTAAAAGAAATGCTGATGGACACTGTAGCAAATGCGCATGTATAAAAGAAATGCTGATGGACACTGTATCAAATGCGCATGTATAAAAGAAATGATGATGGACACTTAGGCTGAATTTAGGCAAATGCGAGTGAACAACTACAAATGCGGGTGAACAACTGTAAATGCGGGCGAACAAAACACTTAGGCAATTATCACAGTGTAAATGCGGATGAACCATCAGACCTGTAAATGAGACTTATGCTATAACCAGTTCTAAAACCTCATTTTCATACATTCTTAACATAGATATATCATGCTAAACTCTTAGAACAAGCTTACAACCTCATAGAACATAGAAGTTCATACACATACATACACAGTTATCATACATAACGGTTGTAAAACATTTTAAATGCATTTTCAGCCCCAAAGAAGTTTAAAAACATAAAACCGGGTTCATAGAACTCACCTAGTGTAGCAAACAAGCAAAACTCCTTCGAACCTGCTTGTACACGAGTTCAAACACCTAAACAAGCAAAACAACCAACCAAAACACATACAACACTTAGAAATCGGTTTCTAAGGTTGAAACCTCAAAGAAATCGAACCAATTAATCACAAAAACCTACTAACCTTGAAGATTCTTCTTCACCTTCACAATTCGATCAAGAGAAATGCGGATTTCAGTTCTTCTTCTTTTGGTTTATCGAGCAGCAGCAGCAACCGAAAATGTTATGGGCGGCCATACCACTTTTGCATTAAAATAATAGAATTTGGTACTTTTACACTTTTCACCCTTTAACTTTGGCCTTTGACTACTTTATTCAAGACTCTTTTCTTCTTTTGCATTTTGGCCCTTATAAAAATTCGGGTGTTACATATTGAGTCATGGTTTCACCTGCCTTAAAGGTGAAGCTCCAAAATGCTGCTTCAAGAGGTCATTTTTATTCTCTTTAGCTTCATTTGACCCCTCATACAACAGCTTCAGTGCATCTCATAGTTGCTTGGCAGTCTTGCACTTCTTAAAGCCTCTGTAGATAGAGTTTGAAGAGCAGTTTGGAGGGCGGTCATGACCTTCTGATCTTTGTCAATCTTTTTCCAGTCTTCATCAGAATAATCAGTCACTTCCTTTGGTATCATACAACCACCAGCAGCAGCTAAAAGAGTGGATGGTACATGAGGTCCAAAGACTACTGATCCCCATATCCGGGAGTCTTGAGACTTGATGGAACCTTTCATTCTTTGGCATCAAGTATCAAAATCATCAGGAGTGATCAGTGGAGACTTTGTCATAGTACCAGTTTCCATATCAGCCTTTGTGATAGCTGCCATTTGAGATGTTAAGTGTTTTGTAAGACTGAAAGGATTTAAGATAATGAGATCTTATAATCAAGAGCATAAAAAGCTTTGATACCAATTGCAGAACCATGTGAAGGGTGGTCAATACAATCAGTCTCATAATAAGGAGAGTGTTAGAACACTTTAACAGATCAAATGCGGAACTGGGTTTGTGTAAATGATGCTAAGAACACAAGTAACTGAGACAGAACCAAGAACAAGAAAAGACAAGTATGGTTTTCAAGGATGTTGTATATTGCTCTCAAGTTCTATTACAAGTGTTACAAAGCATAAAAAGAAATACAAGGACCTGAGATACTTTATACTACATCCTACAACCGTCAATACTTAGAAAGATAGTTGGAAACACTAATCTAGACAACAAGATCAATGTAGAGTCAAAAGGCAGATTGCCTTTTGACTAGTGACTATGACATGCCATAGCTCACATTCTTTTCTATTATAAAAAGGATAACAGGTACAAAGTAGGAAGTTGTAGACCAAAGACCATAATACAGTTTACAAAAGCATGGACTTTTCACCAACTCATGCAAGTTGGTGAGTTTTCAGAGTTGCAGCGAAAAGTAAGTCAGCTTTATGAAAAAGTAGATCAAAGAAAGCATGTCCTCTCTGTCTTCGGAAGAAATCAGTCTTCACACCATTTGGCTTCGGAAGACTTTGTCTCTGAAGCTTCGAAAGACTTCATCTTTGGCTTCGGAAGATTTGACTTTGGCTTCGGAAGATTTTATACTTAGAATATTTTCTGTGGAGAGTGTAAAACTTCCGAAGCAAACTTATACCTTGTACATTAGTGCATGCATGCAAGAAGCACCTTAGTTGTTTTGGCTTCTTTGGTTGCATCAGCCTTTTAATCTTCTAATATTACCTTACAAATAGTAATTATAAAGCATTAACATGTGAAAAATAAAAACTAAAAAAAAATCGAGTTGAACGGGTCGTTCGTGTAACAACCTATGAATTTTCATATCGCGTTAGAGTTCATATGTCTGACACGTTTTTTGAGTTCATGTTCACATAAAATATTCGGGTTTGTGTCAAGTTGGACCGGAGAATTGAGGAACATGACAATGCTAAGTAGACTAGCATGCAAGGAATCATCTTTCACTTAATTTTTACTACTATCGGTTAACTTTATCGGTTAACTTTATGACCTACCAATTTACTTTACCATCTCATTTCACATGCAAAGAAAGCATGCATAGTATCAGTTTAAAACACATGATTTGATACTAAACCATCAAATTAATTGGGGTATGTACAATGCGATTCTGTTCGGTCCTAACCCCTAACCGAAACCAAAATATTCGATTATGAGACTTCTAAAACCGATCAATTTCAGTTATATTGGTTTTGGTTTAATCGTTTTTAAAGCTTTTTTGGTTCGGTTTCAGGTTAACCCGTTTTTTTAAAAGTTTTCAAGTTCAGTTATTGTTTGGAAAAAAATAGCTTGCAAGAAAAGAAGAATTAAAATTAAAATCATTATTGAAATGCCAATGAGCCAAGAAGATCAAATATTCAAATGGGTCAAAGCACATGTTCAATTATCCTAAGGGGTTCATTTATAGCCAACTAGCTTCTTCTACTAGACTTATGTGACGTGATAAAATATAGAATACAATTTTCCTGATTCATTTCCAAATTAAGTTTAAGTTGGAACATAGAGTAAGTCGAATTTTACCATCGAATGAAAACGTATTATATTTGACACCACTCGTATCTAAACAAAATTTACGTTGAATAAGTACGATTTGGTAGTGTTGTCTCCGGCGCGAAAAAGTATATATAAACTAGCTATAATCATCCAATTCGTTTCCAAACTAAATTTATATCAAAATGTAGAGTAATTCGAATTTATATCGTCCAATAAATGTATTATATTTGACCAAACTCGTTTCCACAAAAAAATTACGTTGAACATATACCAACTCAAAAGATTGAAAATAAGCACGTAATTGTTTTATATTTGTTTCGGCTTCTTCCGGAACAAAATTTATGTCGAAGTATAGACGAACTCGAATTTATACTGATACATACATAAAAATAAAAATATAAGAAACTAGGTTTTTTTTAATAAAAATACATAGCTAGGGGATAAACTGAAAATTTAAAAACTCAAAGAGATCAAAGCAAAACTTTTATAAAGTTTTTATTAAGATATTAATAATTCTTCTCCTATGGTTTTTATCTAGCCATAGATGTGCCACTAACCCTTTTCCAATGAACTCTTGCTCTACATCTCCATATAGTATTTTCACAACTTCACCTTATCTCCATTGTTCCATGATAAATGCACCTGAAACCACCTTCACCAACTGTATTCTAGTGCGTATACATGTGTACGTACGTAGGATTACAATCTTTAATTTGCATTAATTTAATTAAAATCAAACCTACACTTCATGTATATAGAATCTCTAAAAATACTTTGAACACCATTAAGACAATGGGTTATCAAAACGTCTTGTAACGTTTTCCGGTGTCACATCACACGAACCACACCCCCACCACCATTACACACATGCTTGATTGAGGGTGTTGGGCTGGGCCCGGCGTTAGGGGAGGATTGAGAGTAATAAATTTATTGTATTTTGGTATATAAATTACATTTATTGATAGAGTTTAACTCAATTAGTTGAAGTGAATAAGCTAAAAATAATATAACGGTAATATTACTATTTGAGTGAACAAAAGCCAAAAAAAAAATATTTTAACTTTAAACTTTTTTTTGTCAAATTAAGAATTTCCCCCTTTTTCATTTTACTTGTATTTTTTTATTTTACATTTAATGAAATTTTATCTTTCTTTCAATTTTTAGTGTGTTTAATAATATGCAATTACATTTGTTAATATATATATATAAACTAACGTAAATTAAAAAATAACAATAGTTAAAAAAAATATTTAATCACCAACTAAACCCCTCCTATTACACCACTTTTAGATCGTTCACAACTTATTCTTTATCTATGTCTTTATAATATAACTAAAAATCATTACCCCTTAATTATAATTACATCTCATTTTACAAAAACCTCCCACATCCCATCTATTATTTTAAGCTGTTGCTGCTGAGCCCACCAACTTCCTGGCAAAATGCCTACGGTTAAAAACCACCGACATATCAAGATCAAAATTCGTATTGGTTCCTGGTCCTGGTCAGAGACCACTGTGTTCGCGCCGGGGATCCAACAAAAAAGCGAAGTAGTGGTCTTTTTCTTTCCATTACTAACGACACGCTTCGCCTGCTATAATTGTTATTATTAGATGCTGCTGCTATTATCGTCGTCGTCGTCGTCGTCGTCGTCGTCGTCGTCGTCGTCGTCGTCGTCGTCGTCGTCGTCGTCGTCGTCGTCGTCGTCGTCGTTATTGTTGTTATTATTATTATTATTATTATTATTATTATTATTATTATCTTTCTTCCATCTACAATTTAACTAATAACTATTTTGTCTTAGTTTACTTCTAAAAATGATTTTTAGTATATTTTTATAGAAATTTGACTATCTAATTTATGAGTTGTTTTGCATATAATGGGTTTGGGTTAAATCAGTAAATGAATAGTGCAACATAAACATACAGTTTTATTAATACAAGATTCTGATTACAAAAACAGTTAGGTATTTGATTTCAAAAGAAGTACTTTTCAAGTGAAATATGATGAACATGAACAAGCATTATAGTATGCAGTAAGTATCCAACAAGATCATTAGCCCATCTAAAAATCGCACAGCTACAATCAACACAAACTAAAGACGGTCAGATGGAAGCAACAAAAAACTAAGACAATCAGATTGAAAACAAAAAACAATGAGGGTAACAAGTACAGAAAGAATATTAGCCAATTATAAGGATATGATACAACTCAAAATCTGTAAATATAAAGATTTAGAGTATTCATATAGCCTGTTTCCCATATATATGTGAGTGGGTGCTAGACATGGGCAAAAAAAAACGGTTTGGGAACCGGTTTGCCCAAAAACTGGAAGCGGTTTCAAAGAAAAACCGGTTTGGTCCAAACCCGTCCCGAACCGACCGAACCGCCGGTTGTATGCCGGTTTGGTAACCCCGCCCTCAAAACCGGTTCTTAAACCGGTTTAAAAAGTTAAAAACCGGTTAAACCGGTCCTAAAACTGGTTTGTTAAAAAGAACTGGTTTCAAACCGGTCTGAATCGGTTTGACAGGTTTGAGTTTTCGGTGAGCCAAACCGGTTTGGGAAAAAACCGGTTTGACCCCCTCACAAAGAAACAGGTTCGGTTTTGAACCGAACCGGTTTGGGTAAAAAAACCGGTTTGTACACCTCTTGTGGGTGCCCTATATTATGGGTAATGGTTGTAAGTGATTGTGAGTGAAAGAGATAGAAAATTTATGGGGATTGTACTATATTTTTCCATATTTGATGAAACACGAAAAAACCCTCATAAATTTTTTAATATTTTTGAAAGTGGTTATGAGTGGATGAGAGAGAAAATGTAATAATAAATATATGAAAAAATATTATTTAATTAAAAATAAAAGAGAAAAAATAATTATTTTGTAATGTTATTATGAGGATAGGAATGAATGATGAATTGTGAATGCTCTTAGTATTCAATACCATAAAATTTTATGGATATAAATAATGATAAAGAATGGGATGAAATGAGGATTTTAATAGATTTCTTAAATTTTCTATAAAATTTAAAGATAAGAATAGAGATAAAGATTGGGTTGAGAGTGTTTTTTGGTATTTTTGAGTGAGAAAAAATTATATCCAACCACGTGACCACACTTTTTTCTCAAATAAACACCTAACCAAGCATCAAAAGACATAAACTAACTATGAAGCATACGATGAAAATAGTTTAAAATAACTCTAGTTAATTATAGTTGCTGAGACTATTTCTCTTGTTTCTATATGTATTTTCTTATTTCTTTTGTTAGATGTAGTTTCTTATATATAAAGGGCAATGTTTGATTAATTTGGTTATGTCACACATCAAAACCATAACCGAACCACAATTTTCGGTTAATTGGTTATTTGACCTATACAGCTAAGGTGAGTTAGGTATATTATCCACAACTAGATGTGGTCAGTATTATACATTTTATTTGACTAGCTGTACTATGCTTAATTAATTAACTAAGTTAATAAATTGAATTTTGAGAATTTGCAATAAACTAATATTAATCAAAAAAAGCAATTAAGTAAGAAAACAAATAAGCACAAAAGTACGAGATACAAAGCAAGTGATTACGTCAAGGTTTCAGAATTGGTAAGACTATGTATAATCAATATTATTCATCTAGTTGAAAAAACCTCATGCACACAACTTATTTCAAGGTTTGAAAAGTTACACGGATACACCATTAATAATACTTTGTAAGAAGGATTATCACAAGGTAAAGGAATCCGACCCTGTTGATCTAATAATACAAAAAACGAATAAAAACACATACTACGACGGCGTCTCAATGAATTTCGATTCGTATAAAATGAGATCTATAAAACAATCAATAATTAATTATCAAGAGACCAATGATTAATGATTGCATTATTTCAACAAAAACAAATGTTTTCTTTAAAACAAAAGTAAACACAAACCTAATCATATAAATACATCAAAAATTTTCACAAGTACATAATACGAACACGCTCAAGTTTGAAAAAATAATAAAATCAAGTTCAAAGCATTTGCATAACCAAACCCTACCCATAAATGTGATCACAAAAACATACTACTAAGCCATCATTACCAAAAAAAAAAAGTTATCACACGACGACTCTTTGTATTTACACTTTCGTAAAAAAAAAGAAAAAAAAAATCAGAAGCTTCTATAGTAGGTTATAATTTTATAATTTTAATCTTTTTCATTTTTTACATGGTCAGACGTCTTTATAGTAGGGTCGGACGTCTTTGTAGTACGGGTGCCTCTATAGGATGGTCGAACGCCTAGATAGTACGATCGGGCCCCTCTATAGTACAGTCGGACATCTCTATAGCAGGGTTGGGCACCTCTATACTAAGGTCAGAAGCTTCTATAGTAGGTTCTGACTTCTTTTCTGGTAGGGACATATTATGAGATGGCTTTTTGAAAGGATTATTTTGAGTAAATATGATTTAAAAAAGATTTTAAGAGTTTTCGATTAAGATTAATCCCTTTGTTTGTTTGCCCCATCTTCCGTTGTGAAACCCCTTCCGCCGTTCCTTTTAATTACTTGTCTTGGGCCTACCAAACCCAAGTAGTTTTAATTTAGCCCAACAGGAACCCTTAATATTACAATTTACAAGATTGCTATGCGGCCCAACATCGGTATTTCCTTTACTAGTGTTGTAGTCATTTGTTTCGTGAACCTCCTGTTTAAATATTTGATCTAGAATAATAGATAGATCAAACAATAATTTAATCATTTGAGTTCAATTAATTTTAGTCTATTGTTGAATTATTTTCTCATTTATTTCATATGAATTATTAGTTCATTATAAATAAAAACCTAAAAAAAAGATAAAAACAATGTAAAGTGTTGTATATTATACAATTATATAAATGTACGAGCTTTAGTAACCCCATGTATTACACGATTTGAATACATAAAATATTAAATAAAATAAAATTTTATTTGTTATAAAATGATATTCTAAGATAAATATGATTGAAATCATATATAAGGACTATAAATAATAAAATAATAATATCAATTTTTTTATCTTTTTTTAATTTTTTTCATTTTTCTCAAAAGAAATTATAATTTTTGTTTCAAAACAAACGTTTTAAAAAGATGCAATTTTTAAAAACTTTTATTATAACTATAAATTTTAATTAGTTTTTGTTTATAAAAATTGTACTTGAAAACATTAATTTTAAAAATATTTCGTATTTTTTAAAAAAAGTTTGATGTTTTAGAAAAATTTCTTATTTTATAAAAATTTATTTATTTTTCTTATTTTATAAAAATTTATTTATTTAGAAAAAATACTCTAAAAAGATCTTTTTCTTAATTTATTATTAGTAATTAATATGATATACAATAGAAGAGAGAAACATGAAAATTTTAGTGAGCTGAAATGAGGTGATATCACTTGTCCACCCTAGTTAACTTTTTATTAGAATAGAAAGATTCATAACATAATAGATAAGTATGCACACGTTTGTTATCAATGTTACTTTCTTAACTTTGTCTTGAATGGTGATCGAAAATTGCATTTCTTTGTAATATTTCTTTTGATGAGTACTAACAGATATATCACTTTGTGGTTTTATATTTGCTGTCTTGCATTCTTCTGTGTGTGTTCTTTTATAAGGAAACAACAAAGTCTGGCGATGCATGGTAATTGATCTATATAGCGTTTTATTTGAGTGTGTCATTTGAAGCGGTGGCTTAAGTGTGTGTGCTGGTATTGATCCAACGCCTTATCTGGCGCGTCATTTGAACAACGACTTAATTGTGTGGCGATGGTATTGACCCAATACCTTATCTAGGTGCCCCATTTGAACGGTGACTTTAAATGTGTGATGTTGGTATCGATCCAACACCTTATTTGGGTGCGCCATTTGAATGGTGGCTTAACTGTTTAACTCATTGTTTTTTATTCTTTGCTCTTAATAACCATATCAACCATGTAAGCCTGCAGATAGAGTCTATATAATCCTTGAATACTTTATCCTTCATCTTGGGTAGGTTGTGCTAGTGTTTTTATGGCTAAAAGGCACGTTGGCTTAGCAGAAAAGACGTGTTTGTATGGCACATCGTCTTGTATTTGTCTTCGTGCGTTCTTTTGATTTAATGGTAGCCCTTGAATGCATCGAGGAAGCATTTGAATTTGAAATACGCGAGTGAATCTTTCTTGGCGTATATGTTAAGTAGTGGGAATAACTCTTGAACATGTCTTATTCAAGTCAGTGTAGTCTACGCACATGCACCAAGATGCGTCTACTTTTTGTTAGCATTACAAGGTTGGCAACCCATGTCCAACGGTGGACCTCTTAGAGTATGCTCGTTTCCACTAATTTACTTGACCCATTAGAGTATGCTCGTTTCTACTAATTTACTTACTTCCTTGACCATTGCTTCCTTATATTCAAACCCCATACTTTGTTGTTTCACTGCCACTTCAACCATTGTCTCACGCAGTTTTAACATGTGTTGCTTTTCTTTTCTTGGAAAGCTGGTCGTATCAAAGGCTGGGAAGCAAACAAATCTATATAAGACCGTATGAGTTGTTTTAAATGTTCCTTATTTTTGGTGATAGGGTTGTGCATATAGTTATCATTTGGTCAAGAATTAAAGGTTAATAACCAATTTCTTGAGGGAAGTCTTTGGCGGGCTGAATGTTGTTGGTGCGCTAGTGGTTTCTACCATGACGCACTGCCTATTAGCGTACGCTCTTACAACCATTCTGGAGGTTTGGAAAGTTATCAGCCCATTGACATGGAAACGGTTGCGTTGAGGGCGGCAAACGTTGCGCGTCCTAGGATGGCATTATGTTAGGATACATAAGATATGACTATGAATGTGAGGAGCACGGTTCTTTATCACCCGACTACTCCTAAGGTTACTAGAAAAATTATTTGACCTAAAAGGGTGATGGTTTCCCCTGAAAACCCATGATAGGGCCATTCGTGCTTTCTAGCCACACATTATCAGCTAAGTTCATATTTCAAAAACATTCTTCGTACATTATTTATCAGTTGATTCTGTCACACCCTCAAAATCCACGTGCGGGGTTTTACCGCGAGGCGTGTGAACAAACCAGGATCTCAGTCATTAGTTACTCAGAACGACTCTATATGAAACATTCAAGCAAAATCAGAGTTTAAAACATTAAAAGTATGCAGAAGCATTCAATAAACATGACAACCCAAAATAATGCAACACAATGTAAAATGCGCAAACACGCGCCAACCGTTGTTCAAAACAAATACATAATTATTTCAATTGCAAAAACCACAATTGTTCCCAACAATGCTGACCCAAAATGCTGACCCGTGAGTGCTCCTAGGCTTTTCATTAACCACGACCTGAGAATAGCATACTAAAAGAGTCAACACAATGGTTGGTGAGTTCAAGAGTTTGCGTAAAACATAACAGTAACAGTTATAAAACATAAGAGTGCGTTGAATTAGATAGCTAGTCTAAATTTACAAGTAATAATCGTAGTGATTTCGCGATCAAAGATGACAGCATTTCGTTTGATTGCCTCCCGTCACGACTTACTAGGTTGTGACACCATGTGTTAGGACAATATTGCACCCGTTTGACCTCGAGTCGCACAGGTGGGGCTTGTCAAACCCAGTAGTACTACCCAAGATTTTCCGCTAGTTCCAAAATTAACGATCCGAAAGTATGAGGACTTTCATAGTATATCGCACTACATTACACTATACACAACTTATAATCAATAAAACATTTCAGAACGAGTATGCTATCTCCCCCAAAAGAGAGTGTAAATAAAATGGGGCATGAACTCACCTGGTGTGCACACGAATGATATTAAGGCTAACTTGAGAGAGAGGAAAAACAACCTTCAGAGGTTACCTAGAACACACAAGTACATGAGTGCGTGTACACAGAATCATTAACAACCCTAAGTGTTCAATAAACACATTGACCAAAGGTTTTAGAAAACAAGACACATTTGACCCAGTTGACCCATTTGACCCGTTGGTGATATTATTGTTGAAATTCCATTTAATCAAGCATAGCAACTCATCATACATGGTTATCATACAAGTTGTTCACGTATATCACTTCATCAACCACTTGTTCTACCAAGATCATCATACAACTTAGATTATCATACAACTCATGCGAATCTCAAGTAGTCAACATGTTCAACACAATTATAATTACATCATAACTAGTACATCATACATAAAGTCTAATCATGCACAACATGCCATGTGAAGCCACTCACGACTTCACACCCTAAACCCTGCCAATCCTACTAAGTAGGGGCCTCAGATTCGCAAGCGTGTATGACGATCATCATCATATTATTCAACAAGATTCATGCCAACTAACATACCCAATAATGACCTGTTACATTTCCAAACATGATTCTATAATCTCCTATCATAAGCCATCATCGTGTATAAACCATAAAAGTCTTAATTTCCTATATGATCAATCAATTATCCATACAACCCAATTAACACATTCCACCACATTAAACACCATCAATAAACATTCTAACATGATCCTAACATCATAGACATGCCCAATTCACCTTATCCAATGTTCCACACAAATAAAGTTTCCCTTTTGGGAAAGTAACATCCCAAAATCAATCTAACTCTCAATTCAATCATGAATTCATCAACACAATACCTATTCAAGCTCATAACTATCATTTAAACATGTTCAACATCATCAAAAAGTTTCTACTTTTAGCAAGGTATGAACTACATGATTAACTCTTGGATTTCTAGCATAATTATCATAATTCCAACATTCATACAACATCATTAGCATCATAACATCATCAATTCATCATCAAATCACCAAGTTCATGCACAAAAGTTACTATTATTAGTAAGGTATGAACAACGCATCTAAACCACGAATTTCTTGTATAATCCACGTAAACTAGCATCAATACAATCTAACTAACATCATACAATCATCAAACCATCAAAAATTCGACATTCAAGCATCCATTCGACTAGGGTTTCAGCCAAACATCAAAAACCATGAAAAACTTGTAAAAATCTAACCTTTAAACGTGTAATGGACAAGAATCAAAGTTTCTAACGTGTTGTAATCCTTGGAACTAGCCAAAATCGATGATCTATTGCTTGTTCTTGAATCAAAATCGCAAGATGTGTGTGTGTGGGTTGATCGCGGCCGAAAGAGGGTCAGGCAATTGCCAATGCTTTACCTTAGGAAGAATTTAAGGAAATGATGATGGAGGAATATTGTCCTTGTAGAGAAGTTCAAAAGCTGGAAGCCGAATTTTGGCAGCTCAAGATGGAAGGATCGGATATTGAGTCCTACACAACAAGGTCTCACGAATTGGCAACGCTTTGCCCAGGCATGATCGACACGCCGGTTAAGCGGATTGAGCTTTATCTACGCGGTTTGGTTCCGGAGATACAGAGCATGGTGACTGCTGCAAACCTCTCTACTATTTAACAGGTGATCCGACTAGCCCACAAACTCACTGATCAAGCGGTAGAGCAAGGCAAACTACCCAAACGGGGCGCTGTGGCAAGCGTGCCCGATAATAAACACAAGTGGGACGGCTCAGGCAACAAGGGATCGTCATCAAACAGTCAACCTCAACAGCAACAACGTCATCAGCAATAGAAGAAGTTTGATAGCAACAGAAGCTTCAACCAGACGACTCCCTCAAACCAAGGGCCAAGCGGATACGGAGGGAGACACCCAAAGTGCAACCGGTGTAACTATCATCATGTGAGCAGATGTGACAACTTCAAATGCCAACGCTGTGGAAAGATTGGACATGCAGCAAAAGACTGCCGTGGCGAGCTGATGAAAAAGCCATAACAATCCCAGGAAACACCCAAAGGCTGCTTTGAATGTGGGAAAGAGGGCCATTACAGAAGAAACTGTCCTCGGTTAAGGAAGAACGAGAATGGTGCAAACAACGATGGGAGCAACAACAACAACAACAACAATGGCAATGGCAATGGCAACAGCAACGCTGGAACAAAAGGGAGAGCCTTTGTTATCGGTTCAGGTGAGGCTCTAAACGACCCTACTACTGTTACTGGTAAATTTTTTGTTAACGGTCGTTTTGCTACCGTACTGTTTGACACCGGAGCCGATAGAAGTTTCATCTCCACTAAGTTTAGTAGCCTCTTAAGTGATATACCTTCTCCATTGGAATCTAAATATATGGTAGAGTTAGCTGATGGTAAGCAGATTCAAGTAACGCATATCCTTAGAGATTGCAAGATAGAACTTGATGGTCATACCTTTGACATAGACCTCATGCCTGTTACACTAGGGAGTTTTAATGTAGTAGTAGGCATGGATTGGCTTTCCGACAAGCAGGCGGAAGTCATATGTCACGAGAAGATCATACGAATCCCTATTGGTGAAGAAATTCTTATGGTCAGAGGCGATAGAAGTGGTGCAGTGATGGGTATCATCTCATTCATTAAAGCATAGAAGTTGTTGCAGAAAGGTCGCTTAGCCATATTAGCCCTCGTTACTAATAAACAACCAGAAGAAAAGAGGATAGAGGATATCCTTGTTCGTGACTTTCCTGAGGTGTTTCCAGAGGATCTTCCTGGATTACCACCTCATCGTCAAGTTGAATTCTAGATTGATTTGACTCCAGGAGCCGCTTTGATTACGAGAGCACCTTACCGGTTAGCTCCGAATGAACTACAAGAATTATCTGCTCAACTACAAGAGCTGTTGGATAAAGGGTTTATCCGACCGAGCTCGTCGCCTTGGGGAGCACCAGTTCAGTTTGTCAAGTAGAAGGTGATACATTTCGAATGTGTATCGACTATAGAGAACTGAACAAGGTTATGATCAAGAATAGATACCCACTACCTCGTATAGATGATTTGTTCGATCAACTTCAAGGATCAAGCTATTATTCAAAGATTGACTTGAGGTCTGGGTACCATCAACTGAGAGTTCGAGAGGAAGACATCTCGAAGACCGCCTTCCGTACATATTACGGTCATTACGAGTTCTTGGTCATGTCATTCGGGTTGACGAATGCACCAGCCATATTCATGGACCTCATGAATCATGTGTGCAAACCCTATCTTGATCAGTTTGTTATTGTGTTTATCGATGGCATATTGATCTACTCAAGGACTGAGGAAGAACATGAGGAGCACTTACGTTTAATCTTGGAACTACTTAGAAAGAAACAACTGTATGCCAAGTTCTCCAAGTGTGATTTCTGGATACGTGAAGTCCAATTCTTGGGTCATATTGTTAATGAGAAAGGGATACATGTCGATCCTGCAAAGATTGAATCAATAAAGAATTGGGCAGCACCTAAAACGCCAAGCAAGAGACGACAGTTTGTTGGACTGGAAGGATACTACCGGCGATTCATTGAAGGATTTTCTAAGATCGCTCAACCTCTCGCAGCCTTGACTCACAAGGGAACAACGTACAAATGGGGTGAGAGTCAGGAATCTGCTTTCCAATTACTGAAATAGAAACTGTGTAGTGCACCGATATTGGCATTACCGGAGGGAAGTGATGACTTCGTAGTCTATTATGATGCTTCTATTCAAGGACTTGGTTGTGTCTTGATGCAGCGAGATCAAGTGATAGCTTATGCCTCAAGACAACTAAAAGTACATGAGAATAATAACACCACCCATGATTTGAAACTGGGTGCTGTAGTTTTTACCTTAAAGATCTGGAGACATTACTTGTACGGTACCAAGTGCACTATTTACACCGATCACAAGAGTCTTCAGCACATCTTTAAGCAGAAGGAATTGAACATGAGGTAAAGATGCTGGGTAGAATTATTGAACGACTATGATTGTTCTATCAAATATCAACCGGGAAAGGCTAATGTAGTCGCTAACGCGTTGAGTAGAAAGAAGACTGCTAAGCCTCGATGAGTGCAAGCTTTTGCAGCTTACGATTAGCACTCACTTACCTGAACAAAATCCGAGAGGCTCAGATAGAAGCTCTGAAAGCAGAAAACATTGGGTCTGAATCGTTACGGGGGATGGATAAACAGTTGGAAGTAAAGGCGGATGGAGTTTGTTATTTCATGGAAGGACTTTGGATACCTTTGCATGGAAACCTGAGAGACTTGGTTATGAGTGAGGCATACAATTCTAAGTACTCTATACATCCTGGATCCGACAAATGTATCATGACCTGAAGGCGCACTACTGGTGGCCTAACATGAAAGCGGATGTAGCTACATATGTGAGCAAGTGCTTGACCTACTCGAAAGTAAAAGTGGAATATTAGAAACCATCTGGGCTATTACAACAACCTGAGATTTCTATGTGTAAGTGGAAACAGATTTCAATGGATTTCATTACCAAACTACCCCAGACTCCTACTGGTTGTGACACGATATGGGTGATCGTAGATCGATTGACTAAGTCTGCACACTTGGCGATCAAGGAAACGGATAAAATGGACAAGTTAACCCGACTCTATCTGAAGGAAATAGTTTCGAGACATGGTGTACCAGTCTCAATTATTTCTGACCGTGATGCTCGTTTTACATCGCACTTCTGGCAGTCATTACAGAAATCTTTGGGTACGCTATTAGACATGAGTACTGCTTATCATCCGCAAACCGATGGTCAAAGTGAGCGTACTATACAGACATTGGAGGACATGCTACGTGCTTATGTGATTGACTTCGGGAATAACTAGGAAGTTCACCTACCATTGGTGAAATTTTCTTACAACAATAGTTATCACACCAGCATAAAGGCAACACCTTTTGAAGCCTTGTATGGACAAAAATGTAGATCACCAGTTTGTTGGGCGGAAATTGGTGATAGTTAGCTAACAGGCCCCGAGTTGGTGCACGAGACTACTGAGAAGATAGTACAAATAAGGAACCGTATGGCTGCAGCACGTGACCGACAAAAAAGCTACGCAGATAAGCGACGGAAACCTTTGGAGTTTCAGGTCGGTGAAAACGTGTTATTGAAAGTCTCACCATGGAAAGGCGTGATTCGATTTGGTAAAAGAGGAAAGCTAAATCCAAGATAAGTTGGACCATTTGAGATTCTAGAAATAATAGGTCCAGTGGCGTATCGATTAGACCTACCTGACTCACTGAGTGGAATTCATAATATATTTCATGTCTCAAATTTGAAAAAGTGTTTTTCAGACGAGACGATGGTTGTACCACTGGAGGAAGTGAAAGTAGATGAGCAATTACGCTTCATTGAAGAACCAGTCGGTCATGGATCGTGAGGTAAAGACGCTTAAGCAAAGCATGATACCCATAGTCAAAGTTCGTTGGAACTCGAGACGTGGACCGGAATTCACGTGGGAACATGAGGAACAGATGAAGCTTAAGTATCCTCAGCTATTCAAAATAACGACGACGGCCAGCGAAGGTATTGATTAAATTTCGGGACGAAATTTCTTTCAACATAGGGATGATGTGACAACTCGCCCGAAACTCACTCGATTTCTTTGTGCTAATGCAGTAGACCAGTGATGTAACTCAACAATGTAACGCAATTTTCGGGACAAAAATTCTTTCAATATGGGGATAATGTGACATCCGGTAATTTTCCGTTACCAGACTCCGTTAGTTCCGTTAGGTCTTGCATACACGTGTCGTGAGCACACACTAGTTGTCGTTGAACGTTAGTGACTTAATAATACTTAACAATGATAAACAGATAATAATTTAACTAATAATGTTGGTTATTAGTTTGTGGTTACGCGATTTATGAATTTTAAATATTATTTGTGAATTTCACCTTGTTACGTGCCAACGTGTTATATTTATTTCGTGTATTTTGTGGCTAGTGAAAATTATGCATGATTATTATTATTAGTTTATAATGTTAGTATTTTGTAGTTAAAACCTTTTAAAAAGTGTTAAAAGATTAGTTTTTCATAAAAGGTAATTAAAAGGGGTTTAAAAGGTAAGTTTTAATTAAGTTAAGTGAACAAAATCCCAAAAATCTAGCCCCCACAACCCATTCGGCCGCGACTTCACCCAAGCACACACACACCTTGCGATTTTGATCAAGAACAAGCAATTGGGCATCGATTTTGATTGGTTCCAAGGATTACAACACATTAACAACTTTAATTCGGCCATTACGCAATTAAAGGTTAGATTTTTATTGTTTTTCATGGTTTTTGGGTGTTGGCCGAAACCCTAGTTTGAATGGGTGCTAGATGTCGAATTTTGTGATGTTTGATGATTGTATGATGCTAGTTAGGTTGTATTGATGTTAGTTTAAGTGGATTATACGAGAAATTCGTGGTTTTGATGCGTAGTTCATACCTTACTAATAATAGTAACTTTATTGCATGAACTTGATGATTTGATGATGAATTGATGATGTTATGATGCTAATGATGTTGTATGAATGTGGGAATTATGATAATCATGCTAGAAATTCAAGAATTAATCATGTAGTTCATACCTTGCTAAAAGTAGAAACTTTTGGATATGAGATTGATGAATTATGATGATTTGATGATGTTGAACATGTTTAAATGATATTTATGAGCTTGAATAGGTATTGTGTTGATGAATTCATGATTGAATTGAGCGTTAGATAGATTTTGGTATGTTACTTTCCTAAAAGGGAAACTTTATGTGTGTGGAACTTTGGATATGGTGAATTGAGTATAATCATGATGTTAGGGTCATGTTAGAATGTTTATTGATGGTGTCTACTGTGGTGGAATATGTTAATTGGGTTGTATGGATATTTGATTGATCATATAGGAAATTAAAACTTTTATGGTTTATACACGATGATGGCTTATAATAGGAGATTATAGAATCATGTTTGGAAATGTAATAGGTCATTGTTAGGTATGTTGGTTGGCATGAATCTTGTTGAATAATGTGATGATGATCGTCATACACGCGTGCGAATCTGAGGCCCCTACTTAGTAGGATTGGCAGGGTTTAGGGTGTGAAGTCGTGAGTGGCTTCACATGGCATGTTGTGCATGATTAGACTTTATGTATGATGTACTAGTTATGATGTAATTATAATTGTGTTGAGCATGTTGACTACTTGAGATTCGCATGAGTTGTATGATAATCTAAGTTGTATGATGATCTTGGTAGAACAAGTGGTTGATGAAGTGATATACGTGAACAACTTGTATGATAACCATGTATGATGAGTTGCTATGCTTGATTAAATGGAATTTCAACAATAATATCACCAACGGGTCAAACGGGTCAACTGGGTAAATGTGTCTTGTTTTCTAAAACCTTTGGTCAATGTGTTTATTGAACACTTAGGGTTGTTAATGATTCTGTGTACACGTACTCATGTACTTGTGTGTTCTAGGTAACCTCTGAAGGTTGTCTTTCCTCTCTCTCTCTCTCTCTCTCTCTCTCTCTCAAGTTAGCCTTAATATCATTCGTGTGCACACCAGGTGAGTTCATGCCCTACTTTATTTACACTCTCTTTTGGGGGAGATAGCATACTCGTTCTGAAACGCTTTATTGATTATAAGTTGTGTATAGTGTAATGTAGTGCGAGATACTATGAAAGTCCTCACACTTTTGGATCGTTAATATTGGAACTAGCGGGAAATATTGGGTAGTACTACTAGGTTTGACAAGCCCCACTTATGCGACTCGAGGTCAAACGGGTGCAATATTGTCCTAACACATGGTGTCACGACCTAGTAAGTCGTGACGGGAGGCAATCAAATGAAACATTGTCAGCTTCGATCGCGAAATCACTACGATTAGTACTTGTGAATTTAGACTAGCTATCTAATTCAATGCACTCTTATGTTTTATAATTGTTACTGTTATGTTTTACGCAAACTCTTGAACTCACCAACCATTGTGTTGACTCTTTTAGTATGCTATTCTCAGGTCGTGGTTAATGAAAAGCCTAGGAGCACTCACAGGTCAGCATTTGTGGGTTAGCATTTTTGGAAACATTTTATTTTGGGCAATTGAAACAAGTTTCTGTACTTGGTTTTGAATAACGGTTCGGCGCGTGTTTTGCGCACTTTGCATTTTGTATCCTTGTGTTTGCTTTATTTACAAAAATGCTTCCGCAAATATTTTGAAGTTTTAAACTCTGGTTTGGTTTGAATGGTTCATATAGAGTCGTTCTGAGTTACTAATGACTGAGATCCTGGTTTGTTCACATGCCTCGCGGTAAAACCCCGCACGTGGATTTTGAAGGTGTGACAACTAAAAGTACATGAGTTACTTGTACAGTTTTGCCTGGGCGAGCAACTCGTCGAGTGAAAACAAAACCGTGAGTTTCTGGATGGGCAATCCATCGGGGGCGAAGCGGACAATATCTTGGTACGGTTTACGTGGGCTATTACAGATGGTATCAGAGCCACTTCTGTGCCGTTCGGGATGTGGGACATACCTCACCGAGGATGATGACTTCTCGGGCTCATCGAGGACGATGAGTCCAAAGGGGGGGGTGATTGTGACACCCTACATATTCCCACATCGACCGTGGACAGGAGAGTTTCATGGTTCATAAGTAATGTTTGGTCTCTAATATCATCAACGCATTTTGGACGCATTGGCTGTGGATGAGAGGAGAACTCCACAGTTAAGCGTGCTCAGGTGGCAGCAATCTAGGGATGGGTGACCTCCCTGGGAAGTTTTCACCCGAGCAACCTCCCTGAGAAGTTTTCACCCGGGCAACCAAAAGCAAATCCGTGAGCATCTCGTGGGCGAAGCGGACAATATTGGTGGTATGAGAGGCTGGGTGTTACAGAATGGTATCATAGCCCGGGACCGGACCGATGTGCCAGCGAGGACGCTAGGCTCCGTAAGGGGAGTGGAGGTACGAGCCCTACAGCTCCCTCAGCTCCACTATACGTGTGGGGCTTGCAGTCCATGAATGCTTTATATGTGCATGCTGGCGGTCCTGTATTCAACGTTTCGGATTGTTTAGTCCAATCAAATGGGTTAACCATCTGGTAGAAAATTTTATGCAGTTGATGACCAAGGTCATCATTTACCTCCAAATTGCACAGCTTATGCACCAACCGCTGCTTGCACATGTTGATTTATCAGGGCAACTAATTCAGCAGGGGTCATGTTTATAGAACCGGTACCACGACCAACGGCACCACATCCACGGCCACGTCCACGTCCTCTACCTCTTGCGTCCATATTTCACTTTACATTCACAAATACAATAATGAGTAACATCCAACACATTAATCTTATTGAAGTACAGTAAATAATAAGAAATATTGAATTTACCACGACCACAACATTTATAACAAAAATAATAACCAAAGATAAATAAATTGTAAATGGTTCACAAAATATTCCATCAATGTTAAAATTTTAGTTTTTCAGTTGGGTGGGAAACAACCCTTCCCACATAGGTTTCAAAAGAAAAGAAACACTATATAGTCCAAGTCATATAAATGTAGAATCAATCCAGCACGTCTGATCCATCACTGTCCTCTTCCATCTCTGTTGGTTCTTCTTCCTCCAGGGCTTCTTCTGGTTCTTCTTCAGGTTCTTCCTCTGGGTCTTCTTCAATAGGATCTTCCTCAGGAGCAGGGGCTTCGGCAATCTGAAGCGCCGCTAGCTGTGCCTCCAGATCAGCAAATCTATCGTCGATCACTATGTTATGGTGCTCTTGCGTGTTCATGCGCTCAGTAAATGCTACAACGTTGCCTAACAGGGTATGATGCCCACCAATGGCCATCGAGAGTCGCTCCTGAAGCGTCTCTACCTGATGCAACTGACGCATCTCATATCGCAAAGTGGAGTTCTCATCAGTGAGTCCTCTAATACGCTGCCGCTCGGTGTCTATTGTAGCCACCAATGCTGCAAACGCCTGCTCATGTGGGATGTCTAGGGAAAGAAGTGTGTGTGCGGGAGAAGCTGTCGACGATCTAGTCCTGGGTCGAGTAGGAGCTACAGGTGGTACACGCTCCCTGTAAACCATACGGTGTATATAGGTAGGATAGAAGTTCCAGTTCCGCGGAGGATCGCGCTCGGGTAATGAGAATGGCTGATCCCAATCCATCTCCTCAGAGGGGTAAGGATGTCGAGGCCAGTCTGATCCCCTATCAGGTACAGGAGAAGGAGGAGGTGACTCAGACCATACAGGTCTCTTGCCTAAATCTCTGGATGACGATGCCATGCTGCGAAGTACGTGATGCGTATGCCAATGAGTATACAGTAAGGAAATAAGTGACGAGTAACTAACAAACTATATGGTTATAGTCTAGTGTGTATGCAACCTAGTTCCCTATAACCAATGGCTCTGATACCAATCTGTCACACCCTCAAAATCCACGTGCGGGGTTTTACCTCGAGGCGTGTAAGCAAACCAGGATCTTAATCATTAATTACTCAGAACGACTCTATATGAAACATTCAAGCAAATCAGAGTTTAAAATATTAAAAGTATACAGAAGCGTTCAGTAAACATGACAACCCAAAATAATGCAACTTAATGTAAAATGCGCAAACAAGCGCCAACCGTTGTTCAAAACAAATACATAATTATTTCAATTGCAAAAACCACAATTGTTCCTAATAATGCTGACCCAAAATGTTGACCCGTGAGTGCTCCTAAGCTTTTCATTAACCACGACCTGAGAATAGCATACTAAAAGAGTCAACATAATGGTAGGTGAGTTTAAGAGTTTTTTATTAAAACATAACAGTAACAGTTATAAAACATAAGAGTGTGTTGAATTAGATAGCTAGTCTAAATTCACAAGTAATAATCGTAGTGATTTCGCGATCGAAGATGACAGCGTTTCGTTTGATTGCCTCCCGTCACGACTTACTAGGTCGCGACACCATGTGTTAAGACAATATTGCCCGTTTGACCTCGAGTCGCACAGGTGGGGCTTGTCAAACCCAGTAGTACTACCCAAGATTTCCCGCTAGTTCCAATATTAACGATCCGAAAGTGTGAGGACTTTCATAGTATATAGCACTATATTACACTATACACAACTTATAATCAATAAAGCATTTCAGAACGAGTATGATACCTCCCCCAAAAGAGAGTGTAAATAAAGTGGGGCATGAACTCACCTGGTGTGCACACGAATGATATTAAGGCTAACTTGAGAGAGAGGAAAGACAACCTTCAGAGGTTACCTAGAACACGCAAGTACATGAGTACGTGTACACAGAATCATTAACAACCCTAAGTGTTCAATAAACACATTGACCAAAGGTTTTAGAAAACAAGACACATTTGACCCAGTTGACCCGTTTGAACCGTTGGTGACATTATTGTTGAAATTTCATTTAATCAAGCATAGCAACTCATCATACATGGTTATCATACAAGTTGTTCACGTATATCACTTCATCAACCACTTGTTCTACCAAGATCATCATACAACTTAGATTATCATACAACTCATGCGAATCTCAAGTAGTCAACATGCTCAACACAATTATAATTACATCACAACTAGTACATCATACATAAAGTCTAATCATGCACAACATGCCATGTGAAGCCACTCACAACTTCACACCCTAAACCCTGTCAATCCTACTAAGTAGGGGCCTCAGATTCGCACGCGTGTATGCAGATCATCATCACATTATTCAATAAGATTCATGCCGACCAACATACCCAACAATGACCTATTATATTTCCAAACATGATTCTATAATCTCCTATCATAAGCCATCATCGTGTATAAACCATAAAAGTCTTAATTTCCTATATGATCAATCAATTATCCATACAACCCAATTAACACATTCCACCACATTAAACACCATCAATAAACATTCTAACATGATCCTAACATCATAGACATGCCCAATTCACCTTATCCAATGTTCCACACAAATAAAGTTTCCCTTTTGGGAAAGTAACATCCCAAAATCAATCTAACTCTCAATTCAAGCATGAATTCATCAACACAATACCTATTCAAGCTCATAACTATTATTTAAACATGTTCAACATCATCAAATCATCATAATTCACAAATCTCATATTCAAAAGTTTCTACTTTTAGCAAGGTATGAACTACATGATCAACTCTTGGATTTCTAGCATAATTATCATAATTCCAACATCCATACAACATCATTAGCATCATAAAATCATCAATTTATCATCAAATCATCAAGTTCATGCACAAAAGTTACTATTATTAGTAAGGTATGAACAACGCATCTAAACCACGAATTTCTTGTATAATCCACGTAAACTAGCATCAATACAATCTAACTAACATCATACAATCATCAAACCATCAAAAATTCGACATTCAAGCATCCATTCGACTAGGGTTTCGGCCAAACATCAAAAAACATGAAAAACTTGTAAAAATCTAACCTTTAAACGCGTAATGGACAAGAATCAAAGTTTCTAATGGGTTGTAATCCTTGGAACTAACCAAAATCGATGATCAATTGCTTGTTCTTGAATCAAAATCGTAAGATGTGTGTGTGTGGGTTGATCGCGGCCGAAAGAGGGTTAGGGGGAATTAGGGTTTGATTTTTGGTAAGTTTTATGTTTAGAAATATTACCTTTTAGCCCTTATTGTTTATATTTTATAAAAACTAATCTTTTAATACTTTTTAAAAGGTTTTAACTACTAAACACCAAGTATTATTAACCAACAATAATAGTCATGTATATTTTTCATTAATTAACAAAACACATGAATTATAAATAACACGTTGACAAGTTACAAGATAAAATTCACAAATAATATTTAAATCGCGTAAGCACATAAGCACAACTTGATAATCACATTTTTAGTTAAGCTATTATCTGATAATCGTTGTTAATTATTATTAAGTCACCAACGTTAAACGACAACAAGTGTGTGCTCAAGACACGTGTATGCAAGACCTAACGAAACTAACGGAGTTTGGTAACGAAAAATTACCGGATGTCACAGATTCCATATTTCGAAAATGCTTCTGATGATGGAAAGTTCTCTCATTATCTTTTAGCCTACGGTTTTCTTGATGTTTCCTATTTTGTTGGCGCATGTGTTGTTATATTTTACTAAATGGGCCAACTTTCCATTATCGGTATTTTCTTCTATCTGTTTTCATAGCTGCTAACACTTGTCTATTTCATGGTCATGCCCTTGTGGTATTCACAAATTTGCTTGTGTCATGTTTGATGTCATGTTTAATGGGATCGACACTTTTGATTTGATGTTTTTAAGGCCATAAATGATGCTCGATATTTTGACGAGTAAGGTATAGAAGGTGCTACCCTCCTTTTTTGTGATATGGTTTTCTTTGTTACGCGATGGTAGCGATTGTGGTTGAAGCCATTCCTTTCCATGCATTAGCTGCATGCGTTCGTTACACCTTGGGAGGTTTGTGGTGGGGTTTGTTATGCTTGATGAATTCCATCATATTGCTCGGGAGCCTCTAGCTACTTTCATGATTCATTTATCTTTTCCAGAGCATGGTTCAACACCACACTCATTTATGCTTTTACATGCACATTGGCATTTTTTAGTGTCGTTATGTCTAGAGTATTCCCTTATGGCCATGTGATGAGGTGATCATCTCTTACTAATTGTAGGGTGTTTATTCAATAGTTATAACATTTAATGGCTTTATTACATACGAATATTAGTGTTGAACATGTGTACTTTGAGTGTGTTAATGTGTGCAGGTGCAAGAAGACAAAAGTACATATTCTGGGAGCTTTACGGAAGTATTAGAGCAAGTGAAAGGACCGAATGTGCAATTACACGAAAGATGGAGTAAAATCATGTCAATCAGGCACTACCGTATCAGCCACCATATCCACCACCGTATCATACTCTGATCACCGTATCAGTCACCGTATCCACCACCGTATGATACGCCGGTCACCATAACAGCCTCCGGATTTCGAGGATTTTTTTCTCTATTTGAACCCAATCATTAGGGTTTCGAAAGGGACTTCTCCCCTACGAATTTTAGAGATTTTCAAGGCGTTTTAGGGAGTTCTTTTCACCACGATATCACCCGAATCAAGCATTAACAACATCCAATCAACCGCTAAAGATCCAAGCATGCCGATGAGCGGTTAATTCGTTCGTAATCACTTTTGGGTGGAGGGTTCTTGTAAGTGAAGCACTAGGTTTAGTTTGAATTGATGTTTTGGGTTATGTTCTTTTGACACAAGAATATAATTGTACGCTTTTTTAAAGTTAAAAGACTTGTTTATATTTAATATTTGTGTGCTTTTATTTGCATTCGGTTTCCTTGCATCGTAAGCAGTTTGTCATGTATGTGAATTTTTTGCATAAATGATTTGGTAATTGTGTGAACGAACGAGTCTTAAAAGTTTGTTTCATAATTATCACTTTAATCAAACGATTTTGCAAAATCATGTCTATGTGATTCCCAATCAATTCTTATGAAACCAAGTGTGAATCTTTGAACTTGATTCTTGAAAGTGGTTGCCTTTTTCTTATAAGTTTCAAAACTCATAATCAAGTTTGTTACTTTCTTAATTATTTTCATTCAATTTACCTTTCCGCTTAAAGTAAAACCCTAAAAATATTAGCTTTCTAGTATTTTCGTTTCGTGTTTCAAGTTCTTAGGTATAAAGCTTTACACTTTCCACCAATTTCCTGTGAAGACGATCTTACTTACCCATACTAGTTATAGACAGTTAAGTGTTTATATTAACTTGATTTTAATCCAACCATGATAACACGATCACTTACCCTTTGCACGAAACCTAAAATCATGAGGCATTTTGTTGCCCTTACGATAGGTAACCTTCCAGATTGTACCTAGTGATATAATCAACTTTGGATTCATTTCCCTCGTTCTGATATGGAGAATGTCTGTCTTATCTTTCTTGTATCTTCTTTGTTGGTTGAAATAGTGCATAAACTTCCTTAGCAGCTCTTACAAACCATCTATACCTCTTATTAGTAGACTATGATACCATAAGTTGCACCTACCAGTGAATGCACAAACATGCGACATCATACATGTTCCTCCTATTGCTCTGTTTCGCTTGCACTGACAAATACCTTAACATGATTATCAAGGTCTGAGGACCCTTTATATTTTGTCACTGTGGATGGCGTTTTAGTTTTTTTATGAACTCCTCTTGTGCTAGTCGTGTTGTGAACTTGGATTGGGCGACTAATGCTATTTGGGGGTATACGCTAATCGTCTAATCCGCCTACAATTGTGATTTTGGATTGGGCGACCAATTTATGGATGATATTATCTGTATCATGCATTGGGGCTGTTGAAGTGGTGGAAAGGGGGTGGTGTACCCTGACGGGAGTACCATTGGTTGGTATGATTATGCCGAGGGTCCCAAGGGGTTTGTTATGGGAATGGTGTTGTCATAAACAGTGGTGCGGCATGCATGTGGGGGGAGATGGTGTCTACAAGTTGTCAAATATGATGGCAAAGGACTTGTGGAGCTTTAGGATTCCACCCCCTATATAAAGTTTAATGGTGAGTTGGTATTAAAGATTGTTTCCATTATATGTGGTATCTCTATATAGATAAGCATCAACCTAATGCTACGAACCATGAGTTTTTTTGAGATATTTTGATTGCACATGCTAGGGAGCTTATGATGTAGTTTAACATGAATGCAAAGGATTGACTTGGTGGGATTTTTGCGTCTTTATCAGCGTCAAAGTTGACATTAGGTAAGGCTTGTGAAGCTACCATTTCTTGGGTATTTTCAGGGTATAAGGGCAACTGATCAATGCACTTGAGCCCACTACTAAGTTCAGGGTTGTTAATTTTTTAAGGGTAAATTATCAGTCATGGTGTTAAATTTATCAAAGGGAAAAAAAGAAAGGGATAATAGACGTATCCCGCGAAGGTCTCCAATGTTGACGTAAATCTGAGTGTAGTGTGAATACAAGTGGGATCAAAGTCAGACCCCTAGCCTTTCTCCAATGGCTACACTTTACACCTCGATTGCACACTAAACAAACGCGTAAAGGCAACACAGAGAAACGAGAAGGGGATTTCCCTATGATAAACCTACTTCATGAAAATCAATTATTTAATTGAGGGATATTAAATGTATATGCGTAGTATGTGTAAAGTGAAAAGACTATTTGTTTCAATTCTTTATGTATTTATAGTGTTTGAATTAGGGTTTCTTTGTGAGGGTCCAATGCGGGGACAAGTCCTGACGTGGTATGTATCATGACTTAAAAATAAAGTGTGATATAAGCTTTTATCTATACTATAATTCCTGTAAGACCTCGTAAAATCATAAATTAATACCTTTGATCTTTTTACAAGGCTAGACGACATTATGTCTAACAAAAAGACTAACACATAGTAAAATTAAAAAAAAAAGTGATGAAATAAATAAATAAGTCATAATACGATACTTTTGGGTATGTGTTAAAAGTATGTATTATGAGCATTATTGTCCTTTTTAACATACCATAGTATAAAAGATAATCGTTATTAGTTTGCATACCTAACTTGTTATCACTCGTCACTATTTTCCATCAAGGATATGTTGTCCTTTTCTGTTATAGTCTAATCCACCTTCATGAGGGCCTATGTCGTCTTATGAGATTCTTTTATCATCATTATTACTCACGTTTATTTTCTTCTATGTGTCGAAGTATTTATGCATATCATGAGGAAGTTATGTCATTGTAAAAAGAAAAAATACAACGTTTTTTTTTATTATGAGAACGTTATACTAGAAAACAAAACTTAAAGGCCACCGTAAGTATCTTTCTAACCAACATGACCTAATTAAATATAGTTTACGTCGAACACATGATCTTTATATACTAGAGCTAGAAAGTTGGTGCCCGGTAGAATTTAAATCCAAATCTTAAAAGGTACTTAATTGCTTACTACTACGTCACCTTCAAGGTCTCAAAGTACAAACTTTTCAATGGAATAAAAATATAAATCTTTTTTATTTTAGTTATAGTATCTAAATCAAAATTCTTGATACTTATAATATTTAGGGTGGAAGGTTTGATGCGATGATAAGTAGATAGGAGTTAGTAGGATCTAATCTCAATCAAAAGCTACTATACGAGTTTTAAGGGTAACAGTTTATCTTAAAATATCTGCCCACTGTATCCTAGATAACCTAAGTGTTAGCTGTTAACCTTCTTTTCCATATTTGACTAGGTGGAAAATGGAAATTGACTTGAGTTCCAATTAAAACCAATGAAGCACTTGTGAGACATGGGCCTAATGGTTGCTGTTGGGCTACAGGCTCAGTAGGCACAAAAGATGTGGACTAGGTTTACCTGAAGGCCTAGAAAGGATAACATTCTCTTAATCATAGAGAGTAACTGTTGGGATATGTATACATACCCACTTGTTATACTTTGACAACTCAATAAATTATAAATCCCAGGGCCCTTTGGAAAAAACACAATCCTACAAGTAAAACAAGACAAAAACAAACTATTATATCAATCAATAATCTCGACTGTGCCAAGCCAATAAAATATATGATTTGACATAAAATAAAAAGCGTCTTTTTTGAACGTTAAATGAGTCGATTTGAGTTATGCATTTTATCGTCGGATGAGGAAAAAGGTTAAAAAATAGTAAGCGATGGATTGAATGATAACGTACTTTAGCGTTAAACTCTACCAGGTTATTAACTTAGAAATACATTTTTATAATTATATTTAGAGTTAATTGTTATTTTCATCTCTGAATTTTGATATATTTTATCATTTCCATCCAAAAAAGCTTTTTTTTTCTCTTCTAGGTCCTTCATTTTTTAAAAGGTTATTAATTTCATACATTTTCATTAACTTTGTTAATTTTATTTACTAAGTTAGGGGTATTTAAGTTATTATACAAATCATTTAATTTAAGTTTTCTTTTGTATAATGACTCAAATGCTTCTAACTTGACAAACATAACTAACTGAGTTAACGAAAATGTATTGAAATGTCAACTTTTTAAAGAACCAGAGACCCAGAAGAGAAAAAAAATATTTTTGAATGAAAATGACAATCACATCAAAACTCATGAACGAAAATGACAATTAACTCTTATATTTAATATACTATTAGATTATAAGAAGATATATATATATATACACACACGCACACACACACACACATATATATATATATATACACACACACATATAAATTAGTTTAGTAATATAAATAACCAGCATACTTTATAACTCTTTATGAATAATTTCTTCAAACCAATTTTGTATATTAAAGTCTATGAACACATCAAAATACACCAAAACATCTCTAAATATAATTTTGGTTTGTTTAACGATAAACTCACGCATCAGCTAAACATACCCTAAATCTATATCATTAGTCAACAGTAGGACTTTATCAAAACTTTACCAAGGATAGCAAGTCATTATATTAAATATCTTTTTCACTAGCACGGGCATTCTGATCAAGTATGCAAGTTAATATAGGAAAATTGGTTTGAAGGGTTTTTAATGTTATTTTGACATGCATGTTTGGAGACCTTAATAAAAGCTTAGGTTGAGAGACTTTTTTATAAGAAAAATTAATAAGAAACTATGTACAGTTAAGTGATATTAAAAAGTTCACTATAGAAAGTGGTTCAAATGTAAACCAAGAGAAATAAAAAAAAAAAAAAAACTCTTAAACTAATCTAAGTCATTGGTTGATTAATATCCATGGTTCTAGATTTAGTTGGAAATGGTTCCATCCAAGTATAAATCTGTATCTTTTTATTTAAAAGAAACTAGAAGCATAGATCTTAACCAATCAAAAGCTTAGATTTTGTTTAGTTTTCTCAATTTATTTTGGTTTTCATTTGAACCATTCCCCTTCACCACATATAAAATACATGTTAACTTGAATGAGTGTGATGTTGTTGTTGCTTGCTGCATCAGAGGACCTAATAAGACCAAGTTTAGGTGCACATTTCATACCCAGCTTTTCTATAATACAAATGGATATTCTGCTAATAATTCCTAGACCTACAGTTGTCTAGCTTACGCCATCGCCATCGCCATCCTTTGTTGGTTGCAATATCAAGGTATTTAGTGCATAGCCAAGTTAGTTTTGAAGATGAGACACATGTTAAGAAGTTACCACTAGTGGCGGAGCTTGAGCCACGGCAAAGAGGGGGCGGGGGCGATATTAAACTATTTAGGGGGGGGGGGAGGGCGAACATTATATTTATTAAAAAAATTCCAATACCGGACCGAAAATTTATACTGCCGAGCCGAAAATTAACACTACTGACGGAAAAAAGAGGGGAGGCGCCCCCCCCCCCCCCGGCCCCTAAGAAGCTTCGCCCCTGATCACCACTGACCTAGGTTCAATCTTCATCACTATCAAAGACGAATCTGATTCATAATAATAATAATAATAATAATAATAATAATAATAATAATAATAATAATAATAATAATAATAATAATAGTAATAATAATAATAATTGTCTGCAATAAGGAAGAAGACCGTAGGCAAGAGTTGGTTATACCATTCCCAACTTATGCATATACATGACATACAATCTAGTGAACACGTAGCAACTTAAATTCTCTTAGACATGTAGTTATAGATGACGATATGCATTCATTCATTCTCTTACATTATGTCGTTAAACAATATAATGTATATTATACATCTATTATATAACATGTAGATACATATAATGGTATACCATAAATCATAACTTTAAAAAATATAACGTCTCAAGGTAATGAGATGTTTAGCATTAACACAAATTGATATTCGGTTCCTAAATTGTTGCACAAGTTTACATTACAACTTACAAATGTATACATTGCTATCGCAGTAAATTGGTTAAATCAAATGGTTATTGCCGTGATTTTCCCCTAATCAGTTAAACGATGTTACTTGTTCTGATATATGGTTTGTAGTGGCAAATGAGTGAATTTATAATACTCAAAAGTAATGCCAATTATTTTACTATATATTTATATTCAATTTAATGAAAGCCATTATTAACTTTGAAAGAGATTTTTGATACAATAATAGATTTACGTGTAAGAGACTCGTCGCCTCGTCGGATTCCTACTGAAACTTAGAATCTCTCTCATCAATCATCGACCTTAGAATCTATCTATCTATCAATCATAGTACCTCATCTTTTTCTTTTTGTTTGTTTTTCTTTTTGCTTTTTCAGTCAAATTCTTTTATAACTTCATTGTAATTTTTTTCAAATTTAATGGATCTTAAAACTAATTTTTCATACTTGCTAAAAACTTATTCTAAAAAATTACTAAGTTCAGGATTCGGGCAATCATATTTAATCGAACCCTTATTTATAAGATTCAACTTTGTTTTAATTTGTAGTTTTAAAATAAAATAAATAATCAATATACTTGCTCAGATTTTTTTAACTAAAAATCATCTTAACTTTAATATGTGTGATTATGTGTATTTTTAAGAATCATACATAAAAAATGTGGGTTGTTTTATCCCGGCCAGGTGTTAGGATCCTAAGTCAAAAACTACTTTCTTTTTCGAAATAGGCCCCGATTTTAGAATCCGGGTTAAGCCTTGATATATTCTATAATAATAACTTGTCTCCTTTCTAAGTACGAATGCTTGAATGTTCCATGTTAGATCAAAATAAAATTAGTATCACAAAACTTAGAAAAGGAAATCAACAATTGATCAAATAATAACATTATACTATTCAGCTAAATAAAACCTAAAATAGTTAGGGAACTGGGGCACTCTCGCCGTAGGCTTACGGGGGGGGCCAGCGCGTCGCGGAAATATTGCCGCCGGTCACCACCAACAAAATACAAACTCTAACCGTCGTCATCGCGTTCAAATCCTAGATAGGGTGGCATGCCTCTACCGTTGCCGCCGCTGCCCTATCCATTCTCGTAGCTTTTCCTTTAGTCCTCTTATTTTTCTTTTACCTATATTGTTCTAAATAAATATCTATCTCGGTTTAGATTCAAGTCATTTATCCTAGATCTTTTTTCCTCACAAAACTCGTTTGCTCAGATTTTTATCACGATTAAGGTTTTTTCATTAGGTTTATGTCTCTCATTTTAGATCTGGTATCCCATCTTACTTGTTTCTTTTCTTTCTTTTGTTCTTGCAAGACCACGGCCCATTGCCACCGAAGAACGCTGCCTGATGGTCATCAGCCTCGATTTGACATACCACCGCACGAACACAGTCGTCGGGTGTCTTTGTTTTTCTTTCTTTCTTCTGTTTCGTATTTGACATGAAATGACGTTGATGACCTGGTTTATTTCATATTTTTTATAAGCACAAACAAAGTTAGAAAGAGATATATATTACAAAATAAAGATTGACAAACCAAAATATTAAATGGTATTGGGGGGAGAGAGAGAGTGACAGTGTGGCTATATATAATGTGAAAGCATAGTCATAGAGAGGTCCAAAATATCAAACTCATAAAACAATGCATCAGTCATTCATAGTCATTTTGCCTCGGAGAATAATCTGTGAGAAAAATTTTGAACATGGTCATTATCATGATGGTATTAACATCTATAATTAATTAAAAAAAGATTACTCTCTTGTCATGAGTCATATATACTTTTACATGCATATGAGCATTTTTATCCATCAATATTGCATTAAATACATGAAATATGCTACCAATAATGGAAAAGACGAATACACGAGGGTGTTGCTATACATACTTTTTTTATACTATTTGACTTGTTATATTTATTTCTTAAGTTCGTAGTATATACGATTCAAACCTTATGTTTTTTTTGTCTTTTAATTGTCTGTGATATTAAAAATAATAATAATTGTCTTTATAATAGTGTTAATCTAATAATTCAAATTATTATGTATATAAAGTGTCTTAACTCTAGGCTATAGTAATGATTTAGGCTTTATAGTTTTGCCACATAAATTTGATATTTTACATATTAGTCTTATGAGAAGTTGCAGAGAGAGATGAACACACACTTGGTCATGAATCAAAGCACTGCAAATTTTTAAAAAAAAAGAACAATATGTCAAGAACTTCCGATAATAGCGTAGTACCTAACAATCCATCGTCGTATTTCTATGTTTGTGCATAAAGTTAAAATTAACTAAACTTCATGGTTTGGTTTAATTAGTTTAAGTGGGTGCAAAAAATTAAACCCTCAAAGCCCACGCCCCCACTACGATCGATTTGTGTATCCATTAAAACCACCAACGAAATGGAGAGAGATGACCTTGCGAGCACCTTGCACGTTTAAACCTATTTACAAAGAAAAGAGCTAGCACTCAGTGGCGGCTTAAGAATAATAGGTTAGTAACCCGATTAAGAGAAGGTATGACGAGTAAAATGGAGGGTAGGAACATTTTTAATTTTTAAGGAGAGAAGATGATAAGTTTTAAAGTTAATTTTATAGAGAAGTATGACAAGTAGGAGAAGAGAGTATGTATAACATATCCCATATAGAATCTTGGAATCACGGATCTCATGGCTTCATATAATTATAGAGGTTTAAAACACCTAAGAAAATAAATACATTCACAAATTTCTTCAAATTGATTTGGATTTTCATTAATTAAGTAAATCTAGAACAAAGCAATTGAAGTAAATGAAAAGGCAAACCCTATATTATGATTCCAAGTCATAATATAAAGATTTACATAAGAGACTTGATTTGTCAGTCTTTCATTAAAAATCTAAATGTTCATGGTCTAGTGACATTAATAATTGTTCTTCATAAAAAGTAATGTTTGGATCAAATTTTTATAACTATAAGTTGAGAAGTTGATTAAAAGAAAAAAGTTATTCTTAAGAAAAACAATCTAAATAGTGCAATAAGTAATTAACTTGACTTGATACATTATAGATAGACTAGACCTTCTTGTCTGAAACTCTAGAATTAGTTTATTATATGGGCTAAGTAAATATAACTCTTACACATTTAAGTTTACATGTGAAACCCTTTAAATTATGTCGTTTGTTTAAATTATTAGTTTGGATTGATGATGAAAATCAAAAGATATATATTTCAGAAAATGAACATGATGTTTAATTGCTTTGTGTTTGTAAAGTTGAGTGAATTCATTTAAATGGGAGAGATTAAAGCTAACTAAACAAAACTATATACTTCTAATGTTAATTTAATCAAAACAACTTAGTTTTAGAGAGTTCCAAATGTAAGCTTAGATGTGTAACAACCTAATATTTACTTTCACAAAAATTGTAAATGTCAAATCTAATCACCAACCATATATAAAGCTTAATATGGTTTGACATTGAATCCATTGAGAAATTTCATGCTTCTATTCATGATAATTCAAAATCTTTAAGAAATTTTGGAATATCCCTGAGCCAGATTTTAGTAAAACGTAGGCAAATTTCTACAATACGGGCACGATTAACGGGGATATAATTCGTCCTTTATCACCCTTGTTCCAAAGATCTTAGATCCATCGGCTCTACCTAACTATAGACCAATCATCCTTATTGGATGAATCTATAAGGTTACCGCAATGTATTAGCCAACATAATCATACGTTATTAGCTCTACTATTAATAACTAGCTTTAGTAAACCCGTGTATTACATGAGATGAATAAATAAAATATTAAATATAATGATATTTTGTTTAATAATAAAATAATATTTTAAGATATGATATGATAAAAATAACGTATGAGTAATTACTGTAAATAATAAAAAATATGATATCAACTTCTTAAATATTTTTTAGACTGTTTTTGATTTTTGTCAAAAAAATAATTAAACATTTTATTTCAAAACAAACCTTTATTAAAAAATGACATCCTTATTATAACTCAATTATAATTATTTTTGGATTATGTAAATTTTACTTTTTAAATACATCAATATTAAAATATTTTGTATTTTTATAAAAGTTTGATGTTTTAGAAAAATTTCTTATTTTATATAAATTTGTTTCCTTATAAATAACATTAATAAAAATATCTTTTTCTAAATTTATTAATAAACTATTTATAATCTAAAAAAGTTAAATAATATTATAGGTAATTAATGTAGTAATTTAATAGGAAAGAGAAGCAGAAAACTTTAATAAGAAGTAATGTGATGCTATCACGTGTCCCGTATATTTATCTTTTTTATTAGAGTAGTGAGATGTATAATCAACATTTATTGTGGAGAGGGGCATTCTAGATGAATCATTGATCATAAATAAGGTCTACACATGGCTAAATTGCTCAAAGAAAAAGAGAATGTTCTTCAAAGTAGAATTTAAAATACCTCTGAAATGACAAATTGGGAGTCTCTAGGCTCGATGATGGAACAAATGGGATCTCCACCGTTATGGAGGATTTCGATCACCGACTTCTTAGTATGTATCGGTATGATCATCAGTTATCATCAGTGGGGCCTTACAAATGAGATTTCTATTCAATGCAGTCACATAAAGATATCTAATATCTTTGTTCTTATTCATAATCACAATGGAGGTGCTTCTTGTTGTTATTCAAAACGCGCGTATAATAGAAAACCCTAACATTTCCCCATGCTATCTCATTTTTTCTAGGTGGATGATGTTAGCTTCAAAGGAGATGCTCTTTTCAAAAAGCATACCATGAGCTTGGAATAACATCTCAATGGTCGTATCAGTTTTACGAGTGTGTTATTTATGTGCCCATGAAAGAAGTAATTAGCTAATACTATTATGGTTAGATAAGGGGAACGAGCAAGGCACATTGACAGACCTCTTGCTAACTTTATTCAATTTGGAGTAAAAAATATATGTAAAATTCCAGATAGAATAGAAGAATATATGAATATAATTGTGGGCAAGTTGATGGGGAAACATGCACCGGTGGTAGACATGAAACTTCAGGAGATACATAATGCTCTAACTTATTAAGATCTTCGATAATATAGAAGGTAATTATAGTTGGTCATGGCTGAGAGATACATCAGGATCCTTCATGGTACATTCAGTTAGATCTGCAATTGAAGAAGTGATGTTCAACATAAAATAGTATAAACAAGCCTAGAAAAAATAGGTTGTCTTGAAGGTGAACTTCTTCGCTTGGAGAGTTTTTTAAATAGAATCCCATTGAAGGAAGTTCTAGAAAATATAGGAATATATATCACTTTATTAGTTTAAAACCTTTTGGAGAGGTCATAAAGGAATATGTTCAACACAAGAAGGGAAGCTTTAATCATCCCATAATCAATTTACTTTGTAACTCCAAGATTATTATTAACACAAGAACCTACATATATGGATCTTAATAGAGGAGATAAAGATGACTCTTTCTTTTGGATAACAAATATAGCAAAAATGAATTCTCCAAAACGGAATTTTGGTGTAAATAATCTTCTAATGGTTTCTTTTGTTGATTTAGTTTTACATAGTTTAGTGATTTCAAGGGCGGTAGAGGTCGTAATAAAGTTACGTTAACCAGCTAGTTAGGCTAGGTACGCTAAACTAGTACTTCGTAGTTCCCTAGGCTAGTATACTAGATGCTTAGGAACCAAAGGGTGTTTGCGTACTTGCTTGTTAACTAAAAAAGAATTCAACAAGGCACACTTACAACTACATATTTTATTGTCACACCCTCAATTTCCACAAATGGGGTATTACCGTTAGGTGTGTGACATACCAGGATCTCAACCACTAGTCACCAAACGACACGCCAATTACAAAACATAATTAGTTGTTAACGTTTGAAATTTTCAAAGTCAGAGTTATTAATGTAAATACAATAATAGTTGCGGAAGCTTAACTAATCTCAATTTAAAATGGCGCAACACGCTCAAACCAATGAAATAATGTTCATGAGAGAAAAAGAAATGTTCATTTGACCCATAAGATGAATGCATGAATGAGATGTTCCTAATCGTGCGCATCCTGAGAACCTGAAAGAAACATGCTAAAGTGTCAACACAAGGTTGGTGAGCTCACAGGTTTTGATAAACAGAACATAATAATAGTAACCGATACAGTAAACAAAGTAATATCAGTAGATAGCTAATCTACTTAACAAGTTACATAGTGTATGAAGTTCGCAACCGAAGCTGACAATGTAAATGAAGGCCTCGGCTATGGCTACCAAACCACAGCAATAGAAATTAGGTCAATTAAACACCCGTTTGACATGCAGTTGTGCTAGCGCGACTAGCCCGGGTGGGGTTTGTCAAACCCAGTAGATCTACTCAAAATTACCTCACATATATTAACGGTTCGAAATGTGAGGACTTAAGTTGGTACAACACTAGTAAGCAAGTGACATTACAGTAATGTTGATCAAATGAAAATACGTTTTGAACACACGTTTCTTTCCCCCAAAGAAAACATGTAAAGTGGGGCTGAGAACTCACCTTAAATGCACAGCAAAATCAATTAGTGTAAACACGAGCGATTAAGTGTCCGAACAACCTGGATGCACGTTTATTATATAATTAATATTAAAATATTAAATATTAACAATGTGGTCGTAAGGTTTCGCGTTCGCGGCGCAGTTTCGGTGCAAGTCATCGGTATCCCCCATTCACAAGCAAGAACGATAAACACAACACGAGCTTATAATATACCAACCCTAGGCATACACACCAGGTTAGATATGCGTTCACCTTAGCCAAAAATACTAGTAAGAGAATAACTGGACCTTCCAGAACCAAAATTTGTATTTTTGCTAAGTATATTACACTTTATAAATTCTTCATTTAATCTAATTGTTAACAAACTTAATGTTTGTGAAATACTGCCAGAAACATGCATCATAAAATTACCTAGCTACTAACCCATGCAAATACCATACATAACTACATATATACATACACCCATATATACACCACCCTACGTGTCACATTGCCCCGTATGAAAAACCAAAATTTACACACATTCATACAAGATAATATGTATATATATATATATATACTCTACACAAACCCACTAGGATCCATTAGTGCACACCCATACAACATAGATACATACATTTATTTAACACAAGAATTTCAAACCACACATACTTCACCATAACCCACAATTCACACACCAATGACATACACCTAAACGCCATACACAACATCATACATACATACATACTCAAGCCAACTTCACATAATTCGCAGAACACACACACACACACAATTCGCAGAACACACACACACACACAATTCGTAAGAACACACACACACTCGCGAATATGGGACGTCACATTTATGAAAGCCTTAAAATAGTAGGATTAAAAAATAAAACTTAAGAGAGGGATTTAAGCTATCCCTTCAAAGAAAAGGTTTATAAGAAATAAAATTATGAAGAAATGAGAAAAAAGACCTATGATGGTTGGAAGTTGTATAAGTCTAAAGCATCATAAAACAGGAAACTTATCTTCTGAGTAGAGCACCATGTTGTCCCTATGAGCATGAGTAAAGAATGCCAGTATATCTGCTACTTTGTTCCATTCTCACAAGATGCAAGAAAGATTGCATGAATAAGAAAATAAAGAGATCTATGATCGTATCAAATATACCAAGTTCCAAAAAGAAGCTCCTGTATGAATGAAATAAAATAGGACTTGAACGTTAAGTTCCATGCATAAGAGGGGTATATGCATAACTGGGGGCAATATCTAACCTAGTCATTAATGCTTAAATTTTTGTTTACATTTCTTACCATAAAAAATAACATGACTTGGTAATAATTGATAACACCGCCCCTTGTAACGCATCCGTTTGTAGTGGAACCTTCAATATTGAGTATGGAAGAACTATTTTTAGGTGGATTCTAGCCCTAACTCTCATCTTAGGTTTTGGAAAAATAATAAAAACCTAAAGAGCATGAAGGCAAACTTTATCATGTAAACCCAATCAAGTGAAAAAGAACCACAATATCAAGCAGCAATACCAAATTTTCTATCTTGTTTTTGCTATAGGATAATGGGAGCAAATAATATCATTCATCAGGACTTAAGACGTTGCTCGAGAAACTGAGCTTGGTCTATTGAGTTGTTAAAATGAGATGGAAAGAAGGACCGAAGGAATGTAGCCAGTTCTCCCTAAGCAAAAAGATTTAACATAGATAAATTATGAGAGCTAGAACAACAAAGACAACATGAGAGAAACCAACAACCAGAGACTTCATACGCTCATTAGTGGATATTTCTTTATGCATAAGCCGCCAACAAAAACATGCCTTGGGGTGTACCTATTTATTTTAAAGCATATTCCCACTGGTAGACAGAAGGATTAAAAGCTCGTGTCGATTCCTTTGCATTAGAAGCTAAGAAGGCATTCATCAAGACAAGATAAGGTAGCCTTGAAGTTTCCCTGGAAAGACAGAGTCGTATATATTATTATTTTTTTGAATGGGTCATACGATCCAAAAGACTTAGAATTTCATCCATTAAACAATAGGGTTATTGAAGGCCTCTTTAACAAAAATGCAAGGTTGGGGATGCTTGACTATTTGTAAATGAGAATTCAATGACATATCATTCTAGAAAATGTTGCATTAACTAAAAGAATACTAAGGAATTGGATAAAATAAAGTCCAACTTCAACACGAGAAACACTTATTGAAACTAAAGAGAGAACAACCCTGTGAGGGCACCTTGTTTGCTTCCTATTAATATAGCCAAAAGAAAAAAAGAGTCCCTTTTATAGTATAGAATTCCACGTCTATGTGCAAGGCTTGCATCACTTGATGTGATGAATGAATTCTAACACACCCAACAAATGCTCTCCCATGACACCCATTGATGTCTTTTTTTTTTTCAATTACAGCTCCAAAAGATATTCTTGAAATACCCTGCCAAAATATGTGACTCTTTAGGAAGAAAATAAAATATAACTCAAGAACATTAAATTTATAATGGTATTTTAAATAGTATCTTATTTTATACCTTTTTCTTTTTCTAGGCAGAAGGATAATATGATCTTTATTGCTTATGTCAGCTACTCTCTTCTAACTTTACCTTCTAGAAAACCTAATACATAATCTGATGGCATGGCAACTCAAAGGAAAAATATAAAGATAAACAAATCTACTTAAATCCCTTTAAAAAATTACATTGTTTACATTTTTCCTCTGCCTCCACCTATCAACATGATAGAGTGAGGCCTCACATAACTCTCTTTAGTAAAAAGAAATATACACTTAATGCCCGGACCGAATCTAGGTTATTATATGTACTAATTATATAGTAACTTATGAATACGAAATGAGTGGGCATAATGAGTGATCCCTCTCCTTAATAGTCGAGCTATTTTTTTATTTCAAGAACCATGAGCGGAAAGGCCAAACTGTTAAGTCTACAAGTCAAAAAAGAAATTGATTCTTACCTATAACATTGCCCCATAATGATTATACTCTTCATATTCAATATTAGATTTAGTATTTTTTTATATTTTACTATCTTCTTTTTCATAGAAAATCTTAATTTGAAAGAAAATTTAACATCTTTCTAGAATAATCAAACATTTTATTCTGGAATACTTAAAGGGATTTGAAGACCATCAGGGAAAAGGCTAGCTCAAACCTCACAAGTGAATTTAAGAGAATACATATTCAATGGTAGTGCCTCTTATTGTTAAAGAGCCATTAATTTCCAACCAGAATTATATTTATCCCACACCTTATGGTCTATTGGTACACGTGATATTTTTTGGCATGATATGTAGTTGAATTCTTCTTTGCACGTAGAAAAGACTCCTCAATCTCATATCTCTGTCAAATAGCTACTTCATCATGATGGATGCCTTTTCCATTTCTAGTGCATCGAAATTGATGTGAGATTCGTTTATCTATTAGAGGAAATATGTTTGGACTGAATGTGTACACCCAAATGTATTTCTATCGGTGACTTAGGAATAAGAAATGTCTACTAATGAGAGCATATGAAGTCTTTTTGTTTTTTTAATTCTCTTTGTTGTCTTTGTTGTTCAAGTCCTCATAGTGAATCAATCTTGAATCTCTTTGTTCAAGGAGAGTTGGTTGCATGCCTTTGGTTCTTCTTAACTTCTCATCTTAACATCTCAATTAATGGTCTACCCTATAACCGACATGTGACCCTTGTTCGGTAACATATGATCCTAAAAACACGAAATAAAGCAAAACACAAAGACCATTTTACCATTGTCCACCTTTACATGAAAACTTTTTTTTACACATTGCTCTTTCCAAATTTATTTATAAATATTTTATAAAAAATTTATAAGCATCCAATACCATACATGATCATTTACAAGTTTAAATCACACCATTCGTATCTATAATCACCCAAGACACATGTATGGTTTTGTAGTCCATCATCCATGCTTGCTTTTTATCATCACCCTAACTCGTTACATACACATTCATACCTATAAACTCCGAGCACACATGTATTGACATTCATAATCACCAATAGGTTACAAACGAATATAGGGATAAGGATTTCAAATAAAATTTTGTCCCAAACTTTTTGGGGTACATGATTTCTTGTGAGCCTTTCCTCTCATTGTTATATGAGAATTTCATCGACGGGTATCCTGTCAGTAAAGCATTGAAAAGTATTTATAATATCATGTCCCCTATACTATCTAATATTGTTCCTTTTGGTTATTATGCACTCATGACTTTATTTTTGGTTGTTTGAGTGGAGGCTTCTTAATAGGTTTTCCATCACTGGATTGCTCCTACTCAAGCATATTTAGCTATGGAGTTTTTCAATCATCTACATCCAATGAGCCCAAAATACCTTGGTGACGTTTAAGGCGTGGCATTCCTTGTGGTGCGGTATCTTTCTTATGGATAGATCAGAACAATTAATATTTGGGTATGGAGTTTTTCAATCATCTGCTTCCAATGAGCCCAAAATACATTGGTGACGTTTAAGGCGTGGCATTCCTTTTGGTGCGTATCTTTCTTGTGGATAGATCAGAATATTTTGTGATTCATCTAAGGTGTCATGACACCCTATCGCACTCATGGTCCTCGATTGCCCGACCATCCTTAACAAACACCTAAGGTATCACAAACACCCTTAATGAGACTCATTACCATTTGTAATATATGGTCCTTCATACCATCTAATATTGTTTGTTTTGCTTACAAAGAGCTTTCGAATTTATTTTTGGTTGTTTGAGTAAAGACGTACCAGGAGATCACCCACCATGAATTGCTTTACTTAAGTATGCTTAACCGTAGAGAGATCTTCTCATATAACAGTCAATACGTTTAAATGCGTTGATGGTATTTGATACGAGATATTTTTTAGGAACTAGTATATTAATTAGATAGATAATAACGATATACGACTCTGCTAAATGTCGCAATTTCTCTTTAGACAGTAATCATTATAAGGCGTCATACTGATGTAGATAGAGGATCAACTTACTTTTTTGTTTTTGGAGTTTATGGTCGACCACAATTTACAATCGAAGGAAACATATATTTTTTTTCGTACATATGTGTTTTGGCCCTCAAAAGCTTAAACCGAACTTAGAAACATCATCTTTGAATTCCACTTCTATATCCAATATAAATATAAATTCGCTAGGTGCCAAAGATTCAGTTTACTAATTTACGCAATTTTATAATCTTTTATACATAAGTTCGAGTTGTTATGTTACTTAATTTTATAGAAATTTATTAAATAATTATTCTAACACCTATCATTTTCTTCGGGTAGTAATATCAGTCGGTGTCGAACCCATGATGTTAACTTAACACTTAAAGGTGCTAAGCGTCAACCATTCAATTTGACTTAGTTTCTTTTCTGCCAGTATAATTAGTCAACTATTTATTCATTTTTATTGAACTTTTAGCTTTTTTAAGAGAACATTTTAATTAAAGAAACCAACACTTTAAAATCCAATATTAATCAAAAGGTAATTAATAGCATTCATTTATTAATTTATATGTATATCTTTCAGAGTGGATCAAGAATTTGGACACAGTAATACTTTAAAAGATCATTTTGATTTGCATAAGAACTCATATTCTTCAAAGGAATTCAGAATAAGATCTCTTTAGATATGATTCTGTAATTAATTGGTTTAGCTTTATAACTGAAATCTCATAAAAATGATTTTTGTCAACGTCAAAGAACTTAAGTATTGATATCTATTGGATACGATTTGGACTAATGGGCTAGTGTGGTTTGTATGCATAAGATATACCCAAAAATTAAAGTTCATTTTTTCAATTTCCTTTTATGATTTTAAATTGTTTATGTTGTAAAATGGATTGAATATTTTATGGTAAGAATATTTAGAGTTTGTTTGGAATGAAGTAATAACTTAGACGATGAAAGGGAATGGAAAAATATGAAACTAACGGAAATAGAAGTGGAACTTAAAGCGGAATACTTGGATAAGCTCGAGAGAAAAACCTAAGTCAACCACACAAGGAAAGTTGGGATCAAGTGTGGGCTTACATTAAAAGAACTCCCTCATTATCAATTAAATCCTTTGATCAAGAACTGACTCTAGAAAGTTATATTAACTTTCTCGAACTAGTAAAGATGCATGAGTGGTTGATGAAAAATAAGATTCCTTTTAAATTGGAATTTGCTCGTTTGGTGATTGGTTTGTTAAGGACTATTTGGAGATAGTTAAGGCTAATGAGAAACCATCATGTTTGTCGAATGGTGTGGAAGTAGATTTACTCGAGCTCTATGAAGCAGTTAGCACTGAAGGTAGATTAATTCGGTCAAGATAGACAAGAAGGAAAATAGGTTTTGAGAGCAACAAGACTTGGATTCAAATGGGAAGATGCCAAGGATATGAAGCTTGTCTATATTAGGTACCTTGATTTAAATGAGTGGTACTACCACATCATGAAATTAGAACGAGTCAAGCGGGTGATGTAGCCTGATTCTAGTTTCATTAATGAATTTGGCCTATTAGTAGTTTATGCATTATTGCTTGCTACTCAAAAAAATCTGTACTATGCTTGTTTAGTTTTATTTACGTTTGGACCGTAGGCCAACAAACAGTGAATGTGGGCTAAAGATAGCAACAATTGCTCAGCACCAATAAAGAATGCCCAAGGAATTTCAAGAATTCTTGTCATACATTTGTTCCAACCCATTGAAAGCGTCGCCGCTATTACTCATGTCGCCACTAAAAATGTCGCATCTGTTGCACGTAATTCTTGTAGTGACCCTCAATCCTCTTTTCGAATGTGGCTAAGGTTGGCAACGGTTTTATTTCTCAATTATAGGGAGTTGGTTGATAATTGATAACCACCTTGGTGGTTATTCTCTAAACGACGCCACTCCTCCCCTTGGCAACGGTTCGTGTAGTTTAAATAGGATTGACACTACCATTTACGTATTATAACCCTTTTATCAGTTTATCAAAAGTATCAAGTGTGTTTCTCATTATCTATTTACATCTATGATGTATCAAAGTTAAATAGTTGCTCGAATCATTGGGACACACATTATTCCAAACGAATGAACAATTTTATATATAAATAGTGTTGCTAGACTCAAGCCTAATTAAGGAGTGTACTGTAGTACCCAGCAGACAAGAGAATTTTGTGACATCCCTAGCTATAGCCAGTGGTGATGCATATTATCACACAATATCAAACAGATGGTGTGTCAAGTCATCTTTTTTTTTTAATATTTTGAGATGTACCACTTATATTTTAGATTTATTATCTTTGTTCTTTTGGCTCCATTCCCTTCTCCCATCCACTAAATACCCTTTGTTTCCCCTCTTCTATCTCTCTCTCTCCTATCTTTTACCTTTTGCAAGCTACAGAAGCTACTGATCATCAATTTGCAGGTCTGTCCACTTCTCTCCCCCCTCAAATTAGGGTTTCCTAAATGTTTCTTTATTGAGGTTGCAGTTTTCAAACCTTCTTTTATGAAGCACATGTATGTACACTTATATAACCTTTGTGTAATCTTGATTTGAAAGCAGACACACCACACAGTGTGATCAATAAAAGAGCTAGCTATCTACCTAGCTCTTTGAATTGAACACAAGGTAGAGCAAGAAAAAAGGTGCTTGTCTTTTTTATGTTTTGTGATACTGAGATCTTAACTCTTAAGATGAAAGAGACATATAGTTATATAACCTATAAACTAATCCATAGAACATGTAATCACATGAAGCTACTATATCCTTGTGTTTGTTTCTTTTTGGGTAATTCTTTTTTCCTGTCTTTACTTTGCTTGTAAATTCTAGAAGTGTGTCTGATCTGCTAGGGTTTTAGAGAGAGAGAGAGTCTGTGTGTGTGGTTGTTTATCTTCATCCGTGAGGGACGTGACATCAATGTGAAGGAGTGAGGCAGGGTGGAACGCCATCCGTGAAAGATGAAGGGAGGCAGGGAAAGAGGGTGACGTGGCTACATCCGTGAAGAGCCGTGGCTATAATTGGAGATACCATTGTTTCTAGTACAGAAGTTCCTTTAAAAATGGGAAATATTCTACCTTTAAGTGCGGTTTGAACTATGATAAATATTATTTCAACCAATTATCTTGGAATCTAAACAAACCAATATATATGGATTTGAGCAACTTTACAAGTAATGCATGTGTGAATAGGTAATAGGTCAGAGAGTGAGGAGAGGGAGAAAGAGAGAGATTGGGGATTTGGAGTAGAGAATTTCTGTAAAAGACTGTTGTAGACAACTTCAATTCATCAGTTCTGTGTCTCCTAGAAGCAAACATATCCTGCAATCAATCAACAGTATTGATTATTCAAATTGTAATATGTATACATACATGTGCAGTGTGTGTGTGTCTTAATATATATAAACACAACACACTATAAATCAAGGACATCCTTCATTGAGCACCGAATGATTAACTTAAGATGTTTTGTGTCTATATGAAACCAAATTCAGAATAAAACTCCAAATTCTTGATATGGAAAAAATATTGATACTAAAGAGTACTTTTGATTTGAAAACCTACATATAGTTTGCTACATTTGTACAAAATATTCTTGAGTGGTTTAATGTACATTTTAATCTATAAGTAAAGTAGTTTTTCTTAGGGATCTCAAACTTCAATCTTAGTTATTTCATTCTCAAGAGTCTAAGTATAAACCTATGAAAAACTAAAGTACTATAATCAAAAGCATCTAACTTGTTTAGAATGCATAACACTAAAAAGTGTGTACACATAATAAACAAACAAACTTATCCAGTAATATCTCAGTGTGTAAATAATAAAGATATATTCTTAGTTGCAGTTAGAAGAGAAAAAAGAGGAATAATGGCTTCATCAAGCTCTTACAACTCTCCATGTGCTGCCTGCAAGTTCTTGAGGAGGAAGTGCATGCCTGGGTGCATATTTGCACCCTACTTCCCGCCAGAGGAACCGCAGAAATTCGCAAATGTTCACAAAATCTTCGGTGCGAGCAACGTCACCAAGCTTCTGAATGACATCCTGCCTCACCAGAGAGAAGATGCAGTGAATTCACTTGCGTATGAAGCCGAGGCGCGCGTTAGGGATCCGGTTTATGGGTGTGTAGGGGCCATATCTTTTCTTCAAAGGCAAGTTGATAAGCTTCAAAAGGAGCTTGATGCAGCCAATGCTGATCTGATTAGATATGCATACAATGAGATTCCTAGTGGGATGAATGTGGTGCCTCATTTGAGCTCAATTCAGCCTATTACTCCACCTCAAAGATCCATTGATCACTACCCTAATAGGAGGTTTGGAGATATTGATGGTGGTGGTAGTGGTGGTGGTGGTGGTGGTGGTGGAGGAGGAGGAGGATACTACCAATCACCACCTTCTTTTCCTTACCCTTATGGTAATCAACTTCAATGGAACCCATCAAGCTCTGGTGGTGGTGGTGGTGGTGGTGGTGGTGATGGACAAGGTAACATATGAATTTCTTTCAATCTCTATGATGTTATAAACCCTCATTTGGGCATGTTATATTTGAGAACTATGGTTTACTAGCTGAACTCTATGGCTAGTTAAGCTATGATGTGTGTTCTATGTGTCTATATATCATCACATGTGAGTCACCTAGCTAGACCACCAATCCCTACTCCTCCCCATAATTATATTATTATTACTTTCGGTGGTCTTAATTAAGATTGAATAACATTGGGATCATTTTTTTTTCTAATGCTACCGACTTTTTTATATAGGGTTGGTTTTTGGCTTCACTAATTCTTTAGGTCTTTTTGGGGCTTTTGAGTTGCATATGATGTATTAAAATTATATACCAATTCAACTCTAGATTAAATTATTTTAAAAATACATATGATATACATATATATAGAGATCGAGTTGAGTTTATTTCATTTCAAAACTTATAATATGTTAAGAACTACAATAATAATTTTAACTCTATACTTTTATTATATAAAATTATAAAAATGCAAATGAAAATCATGTTTGAAATTTGTTTTTAAGAATACAATATTGATAACATATTGCCTACATAAAATGTGGACTTGTACTACATGCAAATGTGCTATCATTGTATTTATTATTTTTTTCAGAGAGATGAGATAAATTAAAGAAAGAGTGAAAGTGAGAAGTAAACTATTATTTTAGTTTTTAAATATCCTTTAGATTTAAGCATTTTGTACGGAGGTTTATGTGGTTCTTATGGTTTTGAGATATACTTGTGTGTGATGATCACAAGAACATATGTATGAATGCACATACATGTATCAGAGGGCTTGTTATATAGGGATGTCAAGGTGTGTAACAAAAATGTGTCTTCCTATATAGTTAAATTTTTAGGTTTATGATAAACAAAATGCTTAGATTTAAAAGTATGATTATAACATGTGTGAGTTAATTGTTCTAAGAATAAATATACATGTAACATAAACATATGCATATATTGTTACTTTCTTACAACTTACTTTACATAGGGTTTCTTTTATATATCTACAATTGTTTTATATATCTACAGTTGTTATATACTCGTACAGTTTATACATCTTTGATTAGAATATATATCTTTTTTAAATATCTTGTTATTCAAATTTCTACGGTAAAATATAAAAAATAACCATGTTAAGCTGGGATTATTTTCCAAAAGGAATCAATAATTGCATGAAAATCCGAAAGATTCTAGTGAATGTTCATGTAAAGCTTCCCTTTTCACCGTTGATATATATCCTGTTTTCATTTTCTGTTTAGAAACAAAAACTAACAAAAAAATGAAATTTAAATGTCCAGAAAAACATTTGAAAAAAAATAAAATGATATATTGTTGTTTTATGACCTTAAGGTTATGAATATAAGCCGCAAAAACATGCATACAATAATCATGAAGCGGTCCAACCTCTCTCGAAACCCTGCACAATACAAGAGTTAATTCAAACACTATTATATTTTTATAGTTATTAGATTAATTAAAGAATTGAAGGATTCCTTTGAAGTAGAGCTAGGTCTACGACTGAGTCCTCCATTAGCAAGTAGTTAATATTCTCGCTAATATTCTCACTTTTTAAGCTTCTTCAGTTTTGTTCTTGGACCACTTTCTCCTTTAATTCAGACTTTAATTTTTTAATTGATTAACACTTAAGCTATGGTTGCCAATTGCTATAGCTTCCATGAATATAATTCTATTTAATAACAAAAACTGCACAAAAGTAAGCAAATATACGAAGTATTAAAGAATGAACCCAAGAGGAAAGACGTCTATATGCTGAGTTTAAAAAGTAGATGATATGATCTTTAACGTATGTAATCAAAAGATTTAGGCTGTTAAATGATGATTCACCATTGGTTTCAAAATGTGATAGTGGATTATATAGTAGGTATTAAATAACGGCATACATACCTTTTTGGCTGCCCTGCCGCGATATCAATTGATCCCGCTACGGGTACCTAAGTAGAGGGGCAGTGTTCCACTCTGCCGTGCCCCTCTGCCCAGGTTTTCTTTCCCCATCTCTCTCGCTTTTTCACATAATTTTCTCCAAAAAGATGAGTGATAGTATATCTCACCCTGTATTTTAAGGACATGATCTAGTGACACAATTATAATGATATGCATATATTTGTATCTTATAAATGGGAGCACATATATGATCTAGTGATTGTGGCATGTGGTAGGTGTCGGCTAGTAAACGCTTGGGTGAAGGTAGAATTTGTAATCATGAAAATCCTATAAAGTGCATGCACAAAGAAATTTGGACCCGACAAGGAGAATTCAATGACTAAGAAGCTGAGATGATAATTTGGTATTAACTAGATATTAGAGGTAATGACTAGTGTTATAAATGACCCAACGTCCAACGAACAGTTCGTGGACTCTTTCACAATAAGTTTATTTATGTTTGTGAATTTAATAAATGGACAAACACGAACATGAAAAATATGTTTGTTTAGCTAAACGAACAAAATATAAACAAAGGTCGCGCTCATTTATTTATGTTCGTAAACGTTTGATAATGTGTTCGTTTGTATTTGTTTATTTAAAAATTATATATTTTATATTTTTTATTGCACTAGTTTAACCTTGTTATACTATTTGTCTCTTCTAACATCCCTCATTTTTATTATTTTCAAGTATGTTTGGATAATTAATTTTTCTGTTAATTATATTTTTGATAATTGTGTCAAGTATATATGTTCGGATCATTATGTTAAGTATGTGTCAAAGCCTGACAAACTTTCCTTTGTGTTCGTTTATATTCATAAATATTTGTTTATGTTCATTTGTCTTTGTTTATATTCATTTATGTATGATAAGTGTTTATGAACGGTTCATTTTCTTAAAGAACGAACATGAACAAGAAATCTCGTTTAGTAAGTGTCCATAAACTATTCATGAACAACTTTATTTCCTTGTTAAAGGAATACGAACAAGGTCTTGTTGACGTTCGTTCGGTTCATTTACAGCCCTAATTATGACCATGGGTTGCAGTGGCTCAATTTTAAATATTGAAGCGTAAATAATGGACGGTTCTTTTTCTAATCGTTTTAGGACTGCAACTGTTAACGCTAATTGCGGAATTTAAAAAATGTTATGTCGTTATGAAGATAAATTCTAAAGAATAAGAAAACATTTTCTAGTTCATTTTAGGATCGTAACTGTACGTTCGAATTTAAGTGAATGTTATGTTGTGAAAATGAATGTTAAAAAACATGAAGTCAAACTTAAAAACATTTTGTACGTGTGTCTGAACTCGGTTTGGTGTTAAATAGTATATAACAATAATGACATAGCAATGATATATTTAAAATTTTTGAAAAAATTATATCTTTTAATTTATAAGTTGAAAACCACATATGTTTCTAAATAATTACACTATTAAAATGTCCAAAATTTAAAAATAAAAGAAATTATTGTGTGGTCATCTGTTAAAATATATAATTCAATAATCACTTGTAGTATTTGTGTGTTTCAACAACTTGTAAATTACTCTTCATACGACTTGTATTTAGTATTCACTAGTATGAAATATATGTCATTGTTGACATTTTATATAGTTTCCTCGATTCTTCTAATAGCAATTTTCTAAAATAACTATATGATTAAATCAATAATTTTATTCTTTTTATTTTGCTTATTGTGAAACATTAAAAGTGGTGAGTCGAAGAATAACAACATTACCAACATATATTCGACCCTTATGGTGGGGCCTTTCAAAGTCATGAATGGCGGACGTTGAAGAGGGATTGATGACAAGATGAAGATGTAGCAAGGAGAGAGGTAGGTTATGATATGTGGCCACAGGCCGTTTATGAGAGAGACAACTTATGTGTTGCGGTCTATGGGGAAGGAGAGATGATGAGGTGGTTCTTAGGAGGCAGGTCATCCGTCATTGCATTTGTCAATCATGTGATATGAACCAATAATCATGTGGGGATGAACACCTTTTCTACGTATACTGATTCCGCGAGACCATACAAAGACCAAGATGTTTGTGTATTTATATATTTTAGAGTTAATTACATAAATAGTCTCTGTGGCTTATTCAAAATAACAGGTTTGAGTATTAAGAGTTTTAAGTAACAGGTTAGGGCATTGTGTTTTCAAATTTGTAACGATATTGGGTATTTAGACTAACAACATTTAAATTTTTTGTTAGATTTAAACAAAATGACTAAGATACCCTTTGTTGATTCATGGACCATTGTGTAATTAACTGCAACTTTAAAGAAAAACCCAACCCTCCCCCTTTCCCGTCGACCACCATAACCACCATCTAGCCACCATGTACCTATTGTCACCATCACCACCATCTTACAACCACTCCACCTTCCATCGCCAACCCTCTTGCCTCCCGCCATCACCGAACACCAAGTTGAGATCCGAACCCTAACTGAGCATTGGTCATAAGAAATTTGCTTGTCCCTCTGTTGTTCACAACAAATTGATAATGTTCACAAGGAATCTGTACCCTAATCGAGATTTAAACCACCACCAAACCATTGAACACCCTAATTGAGCGGTGATGATACGATGATGATAATGATGCTGATGATGATGATGATGATGGTGAGATGGTAGCGATGTTTCGTTTAAAAAGCTGAAGATGATGAGGGCTAGCGCTGGTGGAGGCCGGCGCTGGTGGGGGCCGGCGGTGCTGGTGATGAAATGCTTGTAACCTAAGGTGTGATATATAAATATATATGATTGCACAAACAGTCCTGCATATATATATGAAATTACATAAATAGTCCATTTAAGTTACATTAGTAGTCCATGTAAAGTGAAAACACAAAAATGCCTTTAGATTTAACGGAAAAATTAACGTCTGTTAGTGTTAATACCTTATCTCATTATAAATCAAAAACACAATACCCAAATTTTTTACTTAAAATATTTAATACTCAAACATGTTATTTTGTATAAATCGTAGGGACCATTTGCGTAATTAACTCTATATTTTATATATGTATGTATAATATTTATTAGCAAAGGACAATTGCTTTTCTCTTTCGGGTAGAATTAAAAGACACAATGAATATAGAAGTCAAATCATAAATGAAATGTGCAGCAAAAGCTAAAAGGATATGGCAACAGTAATTGTAGCAGAGATTTTGTAGGTCTGTTTTGACGTGTTTTAGAAGCAAAGGGGGTGCAGTTGTAAATTGCCAGGCTTTGTTCTTTTGGCTTTAACTATGTTTTTACAGAGGGGCCACCCAAATAATGTGTTTCACTCTTTCAGTCCCTATACTTTAACCTTTTTTCATTCCAATCCCTCCAAGTCCAATTAAACCACCTAAAGTTAACCTTATTTTGTGTGTGTTAACTACTGTTAAGTCAACTTGTGTTAGGTTTGGACACAATTTGACATACTCTTGGTATATGATTATGTAATTCTTAGATTGGTTGTATCTTATAATATGCCTATAAAGAACCAAACATCCTAAACTTATTCTATCATCAATTATCCGTTATAACTCACAACAACCTAGTATAAATCCTTATAGCCAGTATGATTCATCGACCCAATGTGACTTCTTACGACCTAATACTGCGGTCGGTTTCAAGTCAGTAGCTTGTTTAACAGTATGGTCACAAGTGTGATCGCAAATTAATTCCGTGTCGTAAACTAAGATTACTCAAATATTTTTACAACGCATTTGTGGTTGCAAGCAAGCTTTTTGCAACAAAAAACGTGGCCTAGAATAATCAATTTTCTAAGAGTGTTAGCACATATCGCACCTTACTTTATAGGGTTCAGATAGAGGGTCTAGTAAAGTATCTGAGTCATTCAAGAGGCTTCAAACTTGGCTAAGCCTTCACATAAGTATAATTGCTAATTTCTACCAAACAAGAATTGATGATTGTTCTCCATGTTTATTATGTAAATGACATAACTTAGATTAAGTAGATATAGAAAGACAATTTCCGAAAACAATTCGAGTGATCTAAAGTCATATAGGATTTAAGATTAAAGTTTTGGGCTATAATGATAATCTTAATTTTTACATAGTATTAGTTCAACTTTCATTATTTTACACTTCACTTGGAAGGTTAGTTTATTTCACGTCATTTCAAGCTATAAAATTTGAATTCCACTTTTTTTTGTTAATTTTCCATGCAACAATCTAAAGAGATGCATTGGTCTCACGCGTATTATGTATACGAGCAGACACAACCAACATGCGTGCCTTTTCTAAATTGTAGTAAGCGGAGATTATTGAGAGGTTTTAGTAAAATTAATCTTAACCAAGGCAAACAGGAGATTATTGAAATTCTCTAGATTTTAGTAAGCGCTTAAGCGGTTTGATTAGAACTAAGCAGTTTGATTAGAACATTTGTCAAAACTAAACAAAAAAACCCAAAATCACCCTAAAAATCGTTTATAGAGACGTAGTGAATTTGTGTAAAAATGGGAGATTGTTGAAATTCTTGTTTAATCCTTTTGACATGGATCTTCACTACCAAAACTTCATCCATGTAACTAGATAAAATAATAGCGTTAAATAATGAAAGAAAATGATGCCCAATGGATAATCATAACCATATTTTCCTATGATATGATTGTGAAATTTGAGCAAAGATAAATTGAACCTCAACCTAAGTGGAGTAACAATCATTGGAAGTTGTCATTTAAATGGTCATATGATATGATAGGTTATCCTTAATAACATGGTGCATGCCCTAATTTATAAGCCGAAAGTGGTCTTTTGGTAGGCCACCAATGATTGAACTCATCATATATTAAGACCATTACATTACATCACGAAGGACCCATTACTTAAGATGGTATAGTAAAAGTATCGGTTAGGTTGGTTGATGATCAAACTAAGGTTGAAACAAATGATTTTTAATACGAGTCCAACAAGGTTGGATTGACTCATCAATCGTTTTCCTTTGTTTTAATTTTTGATAAATAACTAATGTGACTTAAATATGATTATGAAATTAAAATGTTAAAATAACAATCCATATCTTTATGAAACAAAGTTGCATAAAATGACAGGTTAAAAACAATTATTAGATGGATATATCATTACTAATATTATGATATATAGAGTGTGCATGCATTGTGCTTACTGCTTAGTACTAAGGCAACCATGGGTCACAATAGTTAGTAGTATATGTTATAAATTAATTTTAACTATTCTACCATTGTTAAATCGGAGGTCAAGCTATAAGAAAATAATTACATTAGATACATAATAGAATATTTTGATCAAACGATGGGTCCTCTCATATTCCTTCCACGTGCATGCTTCAATATATGTTTCTGATATCTTCAATTGTCCCAATTTAAGACATCAAACTATACTTGGTGTATTTCATGGGTTTAACCCTTTTTGTTTCTCAGATTTGTCTCTCTAATACGGTAAAGAAATGCTAAAATACTCCTAATTATCTATCTGATTGACACTTTAAGAATATTTATGTGATTATATATGATCTTATTACCGTACGTGTATAATGTTAGAATATGTATCAATTGTATCAAACCAAATATAAGCAAAAAACAGAAGGTTTGAAGCCAACACACTTCGATTCTATTTTTTTATTAGAAAAACACATAAATATGAATTACTTAAATGTACTAAACATTAGACCAATCCTCCTATAACATTACAAAGCCAAATAAACCACTACTATATAATGTGTCACACCACCTTGGTTTTCATATATGTTAAAGTTAGTGAATACAAGATAAATTAATTGATTTTAGTTTAGTAATTGTTTTTAACAACTTTAGTTTAGTGGTTAAGACTTGAAACTTTATCTTTTGAAGTATTCAACCCGGGTTCAAATCCATGAGAATTATTTTTGTTTGTTTTGCTGATTGTTTTTCCTTTTTTTTTTAATATTTGTTTCTGTAAATCATTTTGTTTTCTTTATTACAGAGATCTTTAACAAATTTGCCATTTTAACGCAGTTTTTTTAACAGTTTCGATTTTAAGTATAAAATCTATCAACGTAAAAGCTCATTTCAGTGTTGGATTTTTTAATGGTTTCAGTTTTTTTTGACGTTTTAATGTTAATTTACCAAATGGTTTTGCTTTTTATATGAACTTTTGAATTTTATTAACGTAAATTCACTACAAGACACGTTGGTTTTACTTTAATCTATATCAAGTTATATTTACATGACAACACGCGAGAACTAAGTCATGTTTACGATGCGATGTGTAAAGCAAATCGTAACGCATGAAGAATTGGTATACTTATTTTTATTATGGTTTAGATGTTAAATTTATTTTTTGGTACAATGCCGCCGCAACAATGCGAGGATCTAATTCTAGTTTAAATAAACAACCTGATAAGTGCTAAATGATTTCAAAACCAATCCAAAAACTTAAGGAATTTTTTTTCTTTATCTCAATACTTTGTAAAAAGGTTGGTATATCAAAATGTTATAGTTCTGATTCTCAATACTTTGTAAAAAGGTTGTGTATCAAAATGTTTTTGAAGGGCCCAAAGTTAATAATTGATCGATCCAGTTAGACAGTTAGTACAAAGACTTGGCCCATGTTGTGTAACCTTCTAACATTCTTAAATCCGACAAGTGGTTAGGTGTAACCCAACCCGGTGGACAAAAAATTATTAAAAAATTTAATTGTGAATTTGGTTGATTTAGACCAAAGTAATGCATGGCATATCCAAAATATTTTGTCAATCTTTGCACACGTTATTTCAATTAGATTTCATGCAAGTTTAATAAAGATGAAAATCATGATTTCATCTTGTTTGATAAAACTAAAATGTTACGATATCGGGGCTTCAAATTGGCATCAAAATCGGTGTCTCCACCAAACTTTACCACATCGTCACTTTTATAAGCCAATCATAAATTGGGAGGAGTGGTATGGGGAAATTTGGTAAATCATTCCTTTTAAATGAGATAAGATAATAGTAATGTGGCGTTGATATGACATGTGAAAAAATTAAGAAAAGTTGATAATCACTTCCTACGCGCTAAAAGTATTATACCACCAAACAGGCCTCTTTGGACTTTGAACCCATCTTATATTGGCTTCTAAATTTTACTCTCTTAAAAACTACACGCGTCCGGTAAAAAAACAAAAACTACAGTTTAGCCTATCGGAATTTTTATATATTTCATCTTCTTAAGATCATAAATTACATATTTCTCTAAACTAAAAGATCAATTACGTGTTTTCCCTTTCTAAAACATATATAATACTATCTATTTCATTAATATTAACCTACTAAATAACTATTTTACCTTGTTTTCACGACATGATTTTTACATATTGATGTTTTATTATTATAATTGTTTAAAACTTTTGATAATTATGTCTTGTATTTGAAAATATAACTTTGATTATCGGTTATTTTTGTTTTTAAAATAAAGTTTTAAAGAAGATATAATTTTTTCGTTTCTGTTTACATAGATGACTCGAATATGAGAAAATATGTAATTAATGGTCTTAAGAAGTGAAATGTGTAAAGTTTCTTTAGTGAAAATACGAATAAAATAATCATTCACTAATAATTTCATTAAAATAGATAAATATATAATATATATGTTTTACAAAGAAAAAATATGTATTGATTTTTTAACTTGAGTAATATATAATTAATTATTTTAATTAAAATATATATATAAATGCCCCTTAAAAAATGGAAACCATAAAAACAAGACTCTACTCTACTAAACATACCTCATTTATGATTTATCTCACACAAAAAGACACGTAAATACATAACGGTTAACCAATCTAAAGTTAAAGTTAAGGTTTGACACGTAATACGGCTGAGTCAGCAACCATGTAAGTATGTATGAGTACATGGTTATAATTTGACCCACGTTATCTCTTTAAACATTTGACACTCGTCTCCCTCCATCCCACGTGTCTACACACCACTTTCCCTTATATATTCACCGGCGCCGCTGGCTGCTGGCTGCTGGCTGCGGCTCCTCTTTCCTGACGGCTAACACAATAAAACACCAGCAGCAGCCGTCGTCTACCGCCGAACATAGCCACCGGCGGCCGCCGTGAACGGATTGGCGGTGACCGGAATTGTGACGTCAGCAGGTTATGTAATAAGGGCCTTGCATCACTAACCTAAATAGTAATTAGTAAATAGTCATCACTGCAAGGTACTTGGGCCAGAGAGTGAAGAATGTGGGCTAGAGAGCCCAAGAAGCAGTCATGATTTGATATGTGGGCCTTTGTCTATTTGGGTGTTGACTTTTGACACCATTATCAAATATGTATATTTCATTAGAGTTGCACAAAACGGGTTTGGGCCGGACCCGGGCCCGGGAACAAAATCGGGTTTGGGCCCAATCTGGTTTTTTGTACCCGGGTATTGGTGAACCCGGGTACGAACCCGGGTCGGGTTCAGCGAGATACAAACCCTACCCGGTATACCCGGGTAGGGTCGGGTCGGGTTCGGTTCGGGTATGAAACCCGGGTTCAACCGGGTTTTTGCCTGTTTTTTTTTTTCTTTTTTTCTTTTCTTGTGTGTGTGTCGAACACCGGGTCGTATGTTTTTTTTTTCTTATATTTTCTTTCCTTTTTTTTCTTTTTATTTTTCTTTTCCTAACCGGGTTCACTTGAATGACAAAAATTTAAACAACTTAATATATAAATATATACAAATCTTGAGCAGAAAATGTTACACTTATAATATACAAATATTAAATACTTTTTATATAAAACATTTGAATGACAAAGAAATTTAAAAAGAACATGAAAGACATATAATATTAAAACAACTTAAAAATAACAATATCGTCTAATTTTATCTACTACGAGATGCTTGATCAAATGCTAATTCTTCATCGGATATGCCAGAAGATACTCCGTCTTCTACCTCTTCATCATGTACTTTAGCTTCGAGTGTAATCTCGTCTTCGAGGCTTGTTTGGTCTTGTATACGATCCGTTGCGTCTAAGTGATCCTTTAAACAAATGCACATCTCCACTGCTTCCGGAGTTAGTCTTGTTCTTCGTAATGATATTACCCTACCACTAAGAGAAAAAGCAGATTCCGAAGCTACCGTAGAAGCTTGGACGCTTAGTAAATCACGGGCCATAGCGGAAAGAATCGTAAATTGAGATTATTTTCCTTTCCACCAAGCCAAAATATCGAATGCACGATAATCTTCGGTAGTCATAGTGGAAATAAAATCCGTTCCACTATATCTACCGAGCTCACTTGTTGGGGTGTTACCTCTTTGACGTTTAGCCGTCACATCCCGAACAACATTCAACATAGTCAAAACAGGGTCTTGAAACGAGGTACTAGCACTTGAGGTTGATCCGCTTGGCATGGTTATGTTTACGTTAGGCCCATATCTATTTAAATAAAAATTATAAATTGTTTTCAAACTATGATTAAAATTTTCTTTTGCCTCGTTTGAAAAATCAGGGTTTTCGTCATGCATATCCAAATTGTCATTTATCTCATCTATCAAACATTCAACCCCCGCAACATTTAGAAATGGATTTAAAGCGGCGGCACACGTAAAAACGGGTGGTAAGTCCTTAAAATATTTTTTAAACTTTTCTTTCATTGGTTCTATCATTTGATTAAACATATTATTTTTATTTTGAAAATTTTTAAAATTCAAAGACATAAAATATAGTTCTTGAAGCACCGAATAACTAGTGGAATAATAAACTCCCGATAATTTTACTGTTGAGTTTTTAAAAACCTCAAGAAACTCGGATAGACGTTGAAGATTCTCCCAACCCGCATCCGGAAATGGGTCGGCTTCACCATTATCCGAAAGACTATTATGAAAAGCTTTCAAAGTGCCCTTTTGTTTTAAAGCACATTCAAACATGTGATAAGTCGAATTCCATCGAGTAGGTACATCCCAATTAGGACCTAAAAATCTAGAGTGCGTATCCTTACAAAGTTGTTTATAATCTTGATATCTTCTTCTACTTTTTTTAAAAACGTCATGTAACATAAATCGAAAAGATGTAATAAAGTTATTAACATATTGCGCGGATAGTCCGTCTTGCACTACTAAATTAATAATATGTGCAACACAACGAGTATGGAAAAAATCACCGTTTGCAATCGGAAGATATTTTAATTTTAATTTTTCAACCGCGGTTGTGTTGTTAGAGGCGTTATCAAATGCAATTGAAAAAAGTTTATTTTCTAATTTAAAAGTACTTATTACATTATCTAAAAAGTAAAACAAAAATTCTCCGGTGTGTGGATGTGGAAAAAGATCAAATGCAATCGTACGTTTCATCAATTGCCATGAATTGGGATCCACCCAATGAGCGGTGACGCAAAGGTACGATTCGGGTAAACCGTGTGGAGCCGACCAAACGTCACTAGTTAAGTTTACACCGGTATTTAAATTTTCAAATAATACAATTAAATCATTTTTTGCTTGTTTCCATAATTTTAAACAATAACGTCTAAGTGTAGTACGACTTACGTGAGTGTAACGAGGTTGAAGCGTCTCTCGAATTAAGTTGGTCAACCGAGGATTGTCGAAGTGACTAAAAGGCAAAGCTTCTTGAATCACGAACTTCGCCATTCGATCTCGAACCGTATTAACATTGTAATTAAAGATTCCACCGTCTCCACCCAATTGTGTTTGTTGCGAATCCGAATTACTTTTCAACGACTTACAAAACTTCTTGCTAATGTGTTTGTTTAAAGTCGTGTTAGAATCTTTAGCAAGCAAAGCTCCACAAAACTTGCAACGAGCCTTTACAGACCCGTCACTCAACTCAACCATATCCCAATTGCACCAAACATCCATGTTACAATTGTGTGCAAGAACACGAACGACGGTTGGAGCGTTGGACGAACCTTGACCAACGGAAGATTGTGAGTGAGCCATATCAAGATTGAAGAGAGTGAAAGTGTAAAACGAGAGAGTGAACGTGTAAAACGAGAGTAAACGATAGTATTTTTTACGTTTTTTGCGTATATTTTTGCGTTTGAGACTTGGGTACTAAACCATATCAACCCACACCTATTTATACTAACTTATAGGGCAAAAGTGACCAAAAAAACGGTCACAAATCGAAGGTAACGGCTATATAGCCGTTAAAAAACGGCCACTTTTTAAAAAAAAAAAAAACGGTCGAAACCGGGTCCAACCCGGGTTCAACCGGTTCCGGGTCGGGTCGGGTCGGGTTCTAAGAAATTCTAGAAAATCATACCCGGTTCCAGCCCTACGGGTTTTTTTCGGGTCCAACCCGGGTATGCATATACCCGGGTCGTACCCGTACCTGGTTCCGGGTCGGGTCCGAACCCGGTTTTTATGCCCAAGTCTATATTTCATTCTCGTGATATTCATTCATTATTCAATACTATTATTCAATATTATTCTTAAAAGATTCGTAGAGGTGCACGTTTCGGGTTTTGCGTCGTATCTGGGCCCGGGTACAAACCGGGTTGAGTCCAACCGGGTTTTTTTGTACCTGGGTATTGGTGAACCCGGGTCGGGTCCATAACAGGGTACAATCCGGTTTTTTTAATGTAAATCGTTATTATTTGTTATTGTTATTATTATTAATCGTCATGTATTTTTATAACAATATTAAAACAACTTAAAAATACGTAAATAAATCAATAAAAAATAACATAAAACTTTTATTTAAGTTATCGTCTAATTTTATTTTCTACGAGATGCTTGATCAAATGTTAGTTCTTCATCAGATATACCAGAAGATACTCCTTCTTCTACCTCTTCATCGTGTACTTTAGCTTCGAGTTTAATTTCGTCTTCGAGGCTTGTTTGGTCTTGTATACGATCCATTGCGTCTAAGTGATCCTTTAAACAAATGCACATCTCCACTGCTTCCGGAGTTTGTCTTATTCTCCGTAATGATATTACCCTGCCACTAAGAGAAAAAGTAGATTCCGAAGCTACCGTAGAAGCTTGAACGCTTAGTAAATCACAGGCCATAGCAGAAAGAATCGGAAATTGAGATTTTTTTTCTTTCCACCAAGCCAAAATATCGAATGCACGATTATCTTCGGTAGTCTTAGTGGAAATAAAATCCGTTCCACTATATCTACCGAGCTCACTTGTTGGGGTGTTACCCCTTTGTCGTTTAGCAGTCACATCCATAACAACTTTCAACATAGTCAAAACCATGTCTTTAACCGAGATACTAGCACTTGAGGTTGATTCGCTTGGCATGGTTATGTTTACGTTAGGCCCATATCTATTTAAATAAAAATTATAAATTGTTTTCAAACTTTCATTAAAATTTACTTTTGCCTCGTTTGAAAAATTACGGTTTTCGTCATGCATATCCAAATTATCATTTATCTTGTTTATCAAACATTCAACCCCCGCAACATTTAAAAACGGATTTAAAGCGGCGGCACAAGTAAAAACGGGTGGTAACTCCTTAAAATATTTTTTAAAATTTTTCTTTCATTGGTTCTATCATTTGACTAAACATATGATTTTTATTTTGAAAATTTTTAAAATTCAAAGCCATAAAATATAATTCTTGAAGCACCAAATAACTAGTGGGATAATAAACTCCCGGTAATTTTGTTGTTGAATTTTTAAACACCTCAAGAAACTCGGATAGACGTTGAACATTCTTCCAACCCGCATCCGGAAATGGGTCGGCTTCACCATTATCCGAAAGTTATGAAAAGCTTTCAAAGTGCCTTTTTGTTTTAAAAGCACAATCAAACATGTTACAAGTCGAATTCCACCGAGTAGGGACATCCCAATTAGGACTTAAAAATATAGATTCCGTATCCTTACAATGTTGTTTATAATCTTGATATTTTTTTCTACTTTTTTTTAAAAATGTCATGTAACATAAATCGAAAAGCTTTAATAAAGTTATCAACAAATTCCACGGATAGCCCGTCTTGCACTACTAAATTAATAATATGTGTAACACAATGAATATGGAAAAAATCACCGTTTGCAATCGGAAGATATTTTAATTTTAATTTTTCAACCGCGGTTATGTTGTTGGAGGCGTTATCAAATGCAATTGAAAAAAAGTTTATTTTGTAACTTAAAAATACTTATTACATTATCTAAAAAGTAAAACAAAAATTCACCGGTGTGTGGATACGGAAAAAGATCAAATGCAATCGTACGTTTCATCATTTGACATGAATTGGGATCGACCTAATGAGCGGTGACGCAAAGGTACGATTCGGGTAAACCTTGTAGAGCCGACCAAACGTCACTAGTTAAGTTTACACCGATATTTAAATTTTCAAATAATACAATTAAATCATTTTTTGCTTGTTTCCGTAATTTTAAACAATAACGTCTAAGTGTAGTACGACTTACGTGGGTGTAACGAGGTTGAAGCGTCTCTCGAATTAAGTTGGTCAACCGAGGATTGTCGAAGTGACTAAAAGGAAAAGTTTCTTGAATCACGAACTTCGTCATTTGATCTCGAACCTTATTAAAATCGTAATTAAAGATTCCACCGTCTCCACCCAATTGTGTTTGTTGCGAATCCGGATTACTTTTCAACGACTTACAAAACTTTTGCTAATGTGTTTGCTTAAAGTCGTGTTAGAATCTTTAGCAAGCAAAGCTCCGCAAAACTTGCAACGAGCCTTTACAGACCCGTCACTCAACTCAACCATATCCCAATTGCACAAAACATCTAAGTTACGATTGTGTGCAAGAACACGAACGACGGTTGGAGCGTTGGACGAACCTTGACCAACGGAAGATTGTGAGTGAGCAATATCAAGATTGAAGAGAGTGAAAGTGTAAAACGAGATAGTGAAAGTGTAAAACGAGAGTAAACGAGAGTATATTTTGCGTTTTTTGCGTATGTTTTTGCGTTTAGGACTTGGGTACTCAATCATATCAACCCACACCTATTTACACTAACTTATAGGGCAAAATGGCCAAAAAAACGATCACAAATCGAAGGTAACGGCTATATAGTTGTTAAAAACGGCTAGTTTTTTTTAAAAGAAAAAAAGCGGTAAAACCGGGTTGGACCCGGGTACAATCGGGTCAGGTTCGGGTCGGGTTCTTAAAGAATCTATAAAACTAAACCCGGTTCCAACCCTCCGATTTTTTTCGAGTCCAAACCGGGTACACCCTCTACCGGGTCGAGTCCACCGGGTCGGGTCCGTACCCGGGTTTTATGCTCATCTCTAAAAGATTGTGTACCACCAAGGCTCGTGGTCAAGTTCAAAGTCCTACACACATGGCGGGGGCTGGGTGGGCGACCGCCTAGGGCCCGATCACCTCAGAGCCTAAAATTTTTATAAAAAAATTATGTTATATATGTATGTATATATATTTATAAAAACTATAGGCTATTAACAAACTAATTAACAAACCCAATAGCAATTTAATTATTTTGACCTATTGAAACTTACGGTCCATTAACATTTTAATTAGTTTAGTCCACTGCCATTTATCAATTTTAAACTCATTTCAAAAACGTTAGAAGAGTCTCACGATTCGTTTAGATAAGTAAATTATATTATTTTGCTATAATGTTTTTGTTTATTGGTATAACAATTATTGTCGTATTATAGATTTTTTAGATACGGATTATTAACTTTATATTATATGGACTCATTTTTTTCTACTCGTTCAGGGCTCAAAAGTTTTCGAGTACTCTCGGGACCGGCTCTGCCTACACATTCCTTCCAAATTCCATATTGCTGACATTCTACTAAAGGCCAACCATAAGTTCCATTTAACAATTTGCTATCCAATCTCGACATCCGAACACCTCTTATTTTGACTGCGAGGGTGTATTAGCATTAATTATATTTGGTATTAGAAGTGTAACTATCTACCAAATACAAATTAGGTCAACTTGTAATCGATTTCTATGATTGAGGTTGTGAATAATAAATTCAATCAGTTTTACCAATTAACCATAAAAACCTTCAACAAAGTCTATTGGAATTAGTTTTGCCTGTTAGTACATAAATTTCAAGCTGATGTGAGCTCATTCATCCTTACTCGAGTAAAAGAATTATATATATTACTAATTACCGACCTTTGTGTGCATCTAGCTTTGTACCTTAAGCTTAATGGGTTGTATCCATTTTTGGGGTTTGTAAATTTTTAATCCATTTATTTTTAACCCCAATACTTTTACATCTTTTATAATTTAACCCCTATGAATTTTCATTTTCAACTTTATCCCCTATTTTCATATTTTACAAGTTTTTCGTTTTACGTTTCAGTCTAAATTTTACGAATAACAGACTGTAACGTGCGCGTGTGATTTTAGGTTTACGCTTATTTTTCCCCTTTAACGGCCCATCACAATGCACGAATCCTAGATCAACTTAGTTATTTTTTTAATGTTTTATGTTTCACGTGCGTCAGTGCGTGGTTCAACGTTGTTACGTCTACTTTCCGTTCGGGTTTTATATTTTTCGTTTTTATTTCTTTTTTAATATGAGTTTTTCTGGTGTTGGTGGTCGCTAACGGTAGTATGAAAATGTTGCTACTTGACATGATTTTACGCCCCCGCCGCAACACGGAGGGCTTAATACTAGTTGAACTCAATTAAGAAATAAAGTGAGTGCAACTAAGAGAAACCAAGCATAACCTTCCAGCCATCCATGAGTCAGTTATGTGAATGACGTCTGTCGATGTAAGACTTTAAAAATGAGTTAAGGTCAAAATGAGTCGTCAGGTTAAAAACAAGTCCAGACTAACATGAGATTAGGGCGAATGAGTTATGTTAAAAAGAATTAATAAAATGTATTCATCAATTACTATGATTAGAGGTGCACACCCGAACCGGTTCCCCGACCCGAACCGGTAACCCGAACCGGAACCGAACCGGTTTGGAACCGGTGGTAGGCCAAACCGGTTCTAACCCGGAAAAAACCGGCGGTTTGGGACCGCTTTATATAATTATTGTCCAAACCGGTTTGGAACCGGTTTTTACCCAACCCGGTTTACGAACCGGTCCAAAAAAACCAGTTTTTACCGTTAAAAAAAACTTTTTCAAACGGTAATATAGCCGTTTGAAGCATTTTTTGACCTTTTTTTGTAGTTTTTTTGACCATTTTGCCCTTATATGATAGTATAAATAGGTAGTGGGTGTAATGGTTTAGTCACAACACTCAAAAGCTCAAAAATGTGCTTAAAAACGCAAAAACGCTATCTCACTTGCTCTACTTTCTACTCTCTTTTACTCTCTTGAATTGTATAATATGGCTTCTGAAGCATCCGTTCCAACCGGTGGATCCTCAAGCGCTGCTACCGTTGTAAGAATTCTACCAACAACCAGAAATCAAGAGATTTGGTACAACTACGACTTATGCGAAATGTCGAATGGTCAAAAAAAAGCTCGATGCAAGTCTTGTGGTTCGTTTTTCAAGTCGGATTCCAACTCGACTTTGAGAAACCATATGACCAAATGGTGCAAGGCATTGAAAAGTACGACGACTCAAGGCCAAACATCAATCGGAACCGATGGTGGTATATGGAACTTCGACGTAGATATGGTTCGAGATAGAATGGCAAAGTTTGTAATTCAAGAAGGGTTACCGTTCGACCACTTCGACAACCCTCGGTTAACAAGATTGATTCAAGAAACTCTTCAACCGCGCTACACTCACGTGAGTTGCACCACTCTTAGACGTGATTGTTTAAAACTTTAGAAACAAACAAAAAATGATTTAAAAGTTTTATTTGAAAATTTACAAACCATTGTGAACTTAACTACCGATGTTTGGTACGCCCCACACGGTTTACCGGAATCGTACCTTTGCGTCACCGCCCATTGGATAGATCCAAGTTCGTGGCAAATGATGAAACGTACGATTGTGTTTGAATTATTTGGATATCCGCATACCGGTGATAATCTATTTCAAATTTTAGATTTTGTCAAAACATATAAATTAGAAAACAAAATTTTCTCAATGTCATTTGATAACGCCTCGAACAACACATCCGCCGTTAATAAATTAAAACTAAAATATAAACCGGTTTGTGACGGCGTATTTTTTCATTCAAGATGTGTTGCACATATTATTAATTTAGTTGTGCAAGATGGTTTTGCCGTTCGTGAAGTTGAGGATTTCAAAACTTCTTTCAAAAATATGTTACGTGACATTTTTAAAACTAGTAGAAAAAGATATGTTAATTATAGAAAAATGTGTCACGATACGAATTTCATTTGTTTAGGACCAAATTGGGATGTCCCGACTAGATGGAATTCAACTTGGAAAATGTTTAATAGTGCTTTGCGACAAAAAGAAACACTTCATATTTTTCATGATGGTCTTGCGATGCGGGGTCGGGTTGTTCCGTTTCCATTAGAGGGTTGGGAATGTATTTAAGAAATAACTTAATTTTTAGAGGTTTTTAAAAACGCAACTACAAAATTGTCGGGGGTTTATTATCCGACAAGTTGTCTAACACTTAATCAAGTGACACGTAAATTAAGTGAATTTGAAGAAAGAAACGACATGTTTTCAGCAATGGTGGCGCTTATGAAAGAAAATTTTAAAAAATATTTTTCCTAACTACCCCCCGGTTTTACGTGTTCCACCGTACTAGACTCGTGCTTAAATGTTTCAGGGGTGGAAACTTTAATTGATGAGATAACTTATGATTTAGATTTACATGAACAAAATTTATTTTTTGCGTCTAATACAAAAAAAAAAAATTAATGATTATCTTAAAATTTTGTTTAATGTTTATCTTGAAAAATATGGTATAACATCAAATATCCACCGATCATCAATCGTAATGGAATCGAGTTCGTCGAGCTCAAGTAGAAACCAGATGCTTAATTTATATAATACTTTGAGAAATGAAAACAGTAAACGATAAAGATGTAACACCCCAAGTAGCGAGCTCGGAAGGTATACCGGAACCGATTTTTAATCTACTATGGCTCCCGAGGATTTTCTATCATTTGATATTCTGACATGGTGGAAAGGAAAGGAATCATAATTTCCAATCCTAGCCGCTATGGCCCGTGATTTACTAACCGTCCAAGCTTTCACGGTAGCTTCGGAGTCTGCATTTTCTGTAAGTGGCAGTGTTTTATCGATAAGAAGAACAAGGCTAACTCCAACAGCGGTAGAGATGTGTATTTGTTTAAAAGACCACTTAGATGCGGCCGAACGAAGACAAGATAAATCAAACCTTGAAGAAGAAATACCAATTGAAGAAGATATACGCGAACAAGAAGTACAAACCAGACGATTGTCACCGCTCTCCGACGAAGAACTCGCTTATGATTTGTCTAAATTTAAAAAACTTGTATTCGCAAGATGTATATTTTGTTTTGTTTAAAAAATCCATATAAGTGTTTATTTTAAGTTTATCTTTAATATACCTTTTAAAGAAATACCATTCAATAAAAATGTATTTGTAGTTGTTTTATTTAATCTACTTTTAAATAAATTGTATACTTTATATATTATTTATTGAAATTAAAAAAAAAATAATAATGACCGGTTTTTTGGAACCGGTTTTTGGACCCGAACTGGTTTGGAACCGATCCGAACCGGTTCCTACCGGGTTGGGTTTTATTGGCCCAAAACCGGTTCGGGAACCGACCCGGTTCTTGGTCAAACCCGGTTCCAAAATCGTTGACCTGAACCCGGTTCGGGTTGAACCCGACCCGATTCGGGAAAAAAAACCGGTTTGCGCACCTCTAACTATGATGGCTAGTGCGACGGGTGTTAGCAGCAATAGTGCTAGCTGAGACAGTGGAGGCTATTGCGGGATGAATGAGTCACAGTTGTGACAAACAAATGCCCCACTTATGCAAGAATCGACCCGTTAGCAGTTTTAAACCCATTATTGTTTTCTTTAGTTCTTGATGTTCACGTATTACTGTTGCATTAAACATTTGTAAATATAAATATACATTTTTACTATTCCATGTTGCATCGTACAAAAACCTGTTATTAACTGAAAATAGTTGAAATCTGTACTAAACAAAAATTCAGAGAAGAAAAGAAAAAGGCAAGACACGAGTTGTACACAGATCGAATACAAGCTCAAACTTTTAACCACGAGATGATACTCGACTCAAGTCGCAAGTGGAACAGTTGCAGTTTTCGCAGTATTTAACAATATTATACAGTGGATTAATTGAATTACATTTAACAACATTTTAGAAGCAGTATAACTTAGTTATAAACATCCTAAAATATAAACAAGCCAGAACAAATATACATTCTAGAAACTTTAAAGGACCTTTATTATGAAAATAAAAAATCTGCAACATCTATTGACCCTGTTATATGTTAATAAATTTAAGGATAAGCACCACAGTATAAAACAACATAATACATGATTTGAGTTCAGAGATAAAAGACTAGCCTTTGTCTACACCGAGACGGGTTCCGGCAATGCCTCTGGCGGAGCACCACTGCTACCATTGAGGACGGTGACGTTACCATCGGAGTCGACATCAACAATTACAGAATCGCCCTCCTTGATATCGCGTGCAAGCATCTTTTCCGCCATGCTGTCTTCCAATAGCCGCATGATAGCCCGTCTTAATGGCCTTGCTCCATAGCTAGGGTTGTAACCTTCCTCTACAACACGGTCTCTAAACCTCTCGGTTACTTGAAGCTCAATTTCTTTACCTTTTAGCCTCTCGAAAACTTCCTTCAACATAATATCAGCAATCTCTTTGACTTCCAGTTTGGTCAACTGTCGGAACACGATCATCTCGTCTAATCTGTTCAGGAATTCAGGCCTGAAATATTGTTTTAGTTCTTCAGTCACCAGGCTCTTGATTCTGTTGTAGCTGCTGTCTTTCTCGTCGTAGTCGAGGTCAAACCCGATTCTCCTTCCACCTTTTTCGATTACACTGCTACCCACATTCGAGGTCATGATTAGAAGTGTATTCTTGAAGTCAACGGTACGTCCTTTGCTGTCAGTCAACCTTCCATCTTCAAGGATTTGAAGCATCATGTTGAAGACATCAGGGTGAGCTTTTTCAATTTCGTCGAATAGGACGACGGTGTAAGGGCGGCGGCGGACCGCCTCTGTTAACTGACCGCCTTCTGTGTAGCCAACGTAACCAGGAGGTGAACCAATGAGCTTTGAGACAGTGTGTCGCTCCATAAACTCACTCATGTCCAGCCGGATCATGGCTTCTTCAGAGCCGAAGTAGTAAGCAGCTAAAGCTTTCGCGAGTTCAGATTTACCAACACCAGTGGGTCCCGAGAAGATGAAACTGGCAATGGGACGGTTGGGGTTTTTGAGTCCCACACGAGCACGGCGGATGGCACGGCTAATGGCTTTGACCGCTTCATCTTGACCAATGATTCTTGTGTGGAGTGTTTCTTCCATTTTGAGGAGGCGGTCTGATTCATCTGTAGACACCTTTTCAACTGGTATGCCAGTCCATGATGAGACGATATGCTGAATGTCCGCTTCAGTTACAGTGGGGCCCTCCTCTCCCGCCTCAGTCTCGGCTTTGCTCATCTCCTTGTTCTTGTCCACAAGAGCGGATATCTGAGTTTTAAGATCCATTTCCCGATCACGCAACTCCCCAGCCTGTCAAGAGTATAAAATTAGCATCAGTTATCCAGGAAAAAAAAATGTGACATGCATATCAAATGTACAGAAAAACTAAATGTGACAACCAACAACATGGATGGATTGGCTAACAGGGCAAAACAATTTTGACTTAAAACTTAGTTGGCCCGTCAGATTCAGTTGCTCCATCCAAATTAATCTAAATTTTGTAGTAAATAATTAGCTTATTAAATCACAAAAATTATAACTATATTATCTTAAAAATAATCTAATATACTTTGAACCTCTGACCGTTAACGTATTGGCATTTGTGCTTTTGATTTTGAGTAAATTTTTAGAATTACTCATTTAACCCATTAAAAGATGAAACATAATCAAACAATTCATAAGCAAAAGGGTTGTATTGTCACCTACACAAAGATCAAATAACAAGCACAGTACCTTTTCGAAGTCTTGGCCGCGAACGGCTTCGTTCTTTTCTTTTGTTATCTGCCTAAGTTCTTTCTCAAGCTCTCTAGCTTCTTCTGGGAGCTGAAGGGTATAGATCATAAATTAATGGCTGATTAAACTAAAGAAAAGAAAATAAAGATAGACATTAATACATACTTGTGCATGACGAAGTCTAACACGAGAACCAGCTTCATCGATTAGATCAATAGCCTTATCAGGCAGAAAACGGTCACTGCAGATATAGAAAAATCATCAGATGAATAACAGGAAAAAAACCAAAAAAGACATATTTTATCTCATTATAAAAATATAACCCATGATACTCAATAAGAAGACAAAGCAAATTAGGCATTGTATTCTTATACCTTATGTACTGATATGACAGCTGGGCAGCAGCTACAAGTGCGTCATCTGTGTAGCGGAGTTTGTGGTGAATTTCATATCGTTCTCGAAGCCCCTTTAAAATCTGTATGGTTTCATCAACTGTGGGCTCGGGCACCTTTACGGGCTGGAACCGTCTCTCCAGTGCTGGGTCCTTCTCAATGTGCTTTCGGTACTCATCAAGGGTTGTGGCCCCAATACACTGCACCAGTTAATAACCACACATAACCTTTAATAAGAACATGTTCAGTGTTTTTAATCATCATGTGCAGATGATGATGACATCTAACTGTGTGCATGCATCTCTAATTATTAAGGTTTCACTTGCCTGTAATTCACCACGAGCAAGAGCAGGTTTCAAGATGTTAGCAGCATCAATAGCTCCCTCTGCTGCTCCTGCTCCAATTAATGTATGGACCTCATCAATAAAGAGAATGATTTCATCACTTTGCTTGATTTCCTCCATCAGCTTCTTTAGTCTTTCTTCAAACTCCCCACGGTACTTTGTGCCAGCAACAAGGAGACCCATATCCAAAGTTATCACCTGAAAACCAGGAGCATTAATAACAAACAACTTCCTATGTTAATAAGACAAACGACAAAAAACCAGACACGTGTTTTTGCAACCCACTTTCTTCCCCTCAATTGTTTCTGGGACATCACCATTAGCAATTCTTTGAGCAAGGCCTTCTGCAATAGCAGTCTTTCCAACACCAGGCTCTCCAATTAAACAAGGATTGTTTTTTGTACGCCGTCCAAGAATTTGAGTCACTCTTTCAATTTGTGGCTGTCGTCCAACAACAGGATCCAGCTTACCCTACATGATGGAAGAAAGTATTTTTAAAAAAATACAAAAAAAATTACTTAAAGATAGTACACAACTCATATAAAAGACAATAACTACCTCCTCTGCTAGCTTTGTTAAGTTGGTACCATATTCCTCCAATGTTGGCATCTTGTTACCAGAGGTCCCGCCACCAACTCCAGCGCCCACGGCTTCTGCACTCTCGCCAACCATCCTGATCACCTACTCAAGGAGTTGAAGATTGGATAAAAACAAAAAAAAAAAACACAAATATTGATAAGTAAAAAGGAAATTAGAGTAGAGATGTATATATAACGAAGATATCTTGCCTGTGTGCGAATGTTATTTGGGTCTGCACCTAAATTCTCAAGAACACGAGCTGCTACACCTTCACCTTCTCGAAGCAAACCAAGAAGCAAATGCTCTGACCCAATATAATTATGACCTGAAACATATCCAAGATGCAAATAAGTTATCATATATTCAAATTTATGATGATTTAACAACATACGCACTGTTTGGCCAAGGGGATTACCAAGTTGCCGGGCCTCCTCTAGTGAGAGTTCCAGTACACGTTTGGCACGAGGAGTAAATGGAATCTCTACAGCAACAAATCCACTACCCCTTCCGATAATCTTTTCCACCTCAACACGTGCATCTTTTAAATTAATTCCCATTGACTTCAGAACCTTTGCTGCAATGCCAGTGCCCTCACCAATAAGGCCTAATAAAATCTGCTCTGTACCCACAAAATTGTGGCCAAGCCTTCTTGCTTCCTCTTGTGCAAGCATAATGACTTTAATAGCCTTCTCAGTGAAGCGTTCAAACATAGCCTTTGGTACAATTCTACTAGGCTTTGCTTTCCGAACCGAGGTGGCAGCTGCAACTTTTGAGTGGAAATCCTGGCCTCTTTTAACCAAGTTGTCTAAAGCATTGGCCCCCCGCAAACCAGAAAAAGTCCTCACCCTCATTGGAGGAGCTTGTAAGCTACACATCATCTTGACTGCTCGTTTTGTATTACCAGATCGCTTTGAACGGACTTTGCTTTCACTTGAAACTGCAGAAGGAAAGCTGGTAGATTGCACTAAAGCCCCTGCCATGATTACAACCAGAGAATTCTGCAAAAGGAAAAGATTTTATCTGAAGTTATGCACCATTTATCTTTAATATTCAAGAGGATCGATATTAGGGAACAAAAATAAGTGAAAATCTAGCTGTTGTAGCATGAACAAATTTGCAACAATTCTTCTCAAAACATACATCATAATAGATACGTGTCAATATGATATCATGGAAAAGGTATGACTTATGCAAAAAAGCATGGGGACGCTACAATACAATAGAAATCAATATCATCCGCGAGGTGTTATCCCAATATCAGGTCAGCAAGCTAAATGAGAATCCGCCTTAGCTTTTCTTCCAACAGTACTATCTTTGCACATAGTTCAGATAACTTGTACAAGCCTCAAACTTTGATAATGTGTACAATACCATAATTCTGATAATGTGCACAAGCCTCAAAAAATTATGAAATTGATTTCCCTTTATTAACTTTAAACAACCTTCCAACTATGTCAATATATTTCCTTCATGACTAGTTTCAATCCAGAAACTACAGGACCATAGGATAACTCATCAAAATTTAGTGCATAAGAAAACAAACAAAATCCAGAATTAAATGTGCTTATAAATTGAATCGTTTCTTCTTTCAAACAACTACTTTCTTAGGCGGTTAGGCCTACATTACCACCGTATATTTTCTCCATTAATGTACTTATCCTAAGCAATTAAAACAACTCATCAACAAACTTGTTACATCAAAACAAGATTAAACACGAACACAAGCTTCCACAAATCCTTCACCTCATCCACACAATCACACACAACTCAAACACACTAAAAGTCCAGATCGAACACCGAGACAACGAGATTATCATATATCATCAATACATCTTCTTCAAACAGAACAATTATATTCATCCACACACCGCTCAAAATTCACCAAAACAACGAATCAATTCCACCAGAAACCAACACAAACACACACTTCAAAGCAATCGAAACCGAAACCCTAACATAGCAACAAACATACACAAATCAACAAAAACACACAATTGAGGTGCGATTATGTACCTAACACAATGGAACGCGATAGAACAACCGTTGCTCCTGATCGGAACCGAATATTCCGGTTAATCGGAGGAAGACCTCCGGCGGATTGAGGAGATGTGGATGATAAACAGGAGGTGAATCTCTATATCTTCTATATACTACCAGATTATTATTATTATTATTATTATTATTATTTGTACACGCAACTTCATACGGTTCAATGGACTCTCATCTGGTGTAAAACGAGGATAAAATCGCTTTGGTTGCTAGCGTGACGGGGGTGCTTGGTTTATGGTGCGTCACGGACCGTTGGATTGGTTTTTGTTGACTGTTGGATTGGGTGTCGTTGATCGTTAAGGCTAAAAATATCGAAGATATTCATGGTTAAAATTAGATAAAGGAAATAAGAGGGGAGAAAAATAAGATGTGGTGTTGGATTGAAGTGTTGAATTTGATTTTGACTTTTTGGTTTCTGGAATCAAAATTAAGGTGTTGAATTTGATTTTGACTTTTTGGTTTCTGGAATCAAAATTAAGGTCAAAAAATCCAAGTTGTTACTTTTATTTTTGACTGTTTAACTAACTTTTTAAGTCGAAGTTATCTCGTTTCTTAACTTTTAGAGTTAATTATATGAAAGGTCTTTGTGGTTAGGTATGTTTTTATTTTCGGTCCTCAAATTTAAAAAATTACAAGGTCGGTCCAAACGTACGACAAAATGTAACCCAAATGGTCCCCGTCATGGATGGCACGTTAACTTTTCTGTTAATTTTTTAAATACCTAAACTACCCTTTTAATAAATAACAAAACATAAATATAAAATAATATTTATATCCCCCTACCCTACCCCTCCCCTTTTCCACGCATCACCATTCCCCAACCGTCGCCCCGCCGCTGCCGCCCTCCTCCACGGGAATGCCACCGGTCGCCGCCTCCCTCCTACACAAGAAATTCATCGATCGCCCCCAACCAGATCCTTCTTCTTCCCTTTGTTTTAATCGATTGATGAGACCATCGTCGATTGAATCAACCGCAACCATCAATTGAATCGACTAAATCGATCTCCCCCACCATCGATTCAATCAGCTTGCACCACCATCGAACTGAATCAACCTCCTCCACCATCGATAGTATTGCTCTGCACCATTGGTGATGAATCGATCTCCTCCATCGTCGATCTGTGAGCAACGAATCTACTCAATCGACTTTCTTTTCGGTGGTTGGTGGATGTCTTTAGCGCCGGTCAATTGAATCAGCCTGTTTCAGGTGGCTATGGTTCAGTTCGGTGGTCCGATGGCTATCGCGACGGGGTCTGGTGGTGATGGTGACGTGGTCTGTGGTGATGTTAAAGTGGTTTGGTGAAGATGGTGAGGCTGGTGGTAAAGACGGCCGGTGAGATGGCGGTCCGGTGGCGATGGTGGTTGGGCGGTCGCCGTCAGTTGGTCTGGACGGGGAAGAAACATGGAAGAAGAAAGAAAGTGAAGGGTTGGGGCAGGGGTGGGGTAAGGGTGGGGTTTGGGTTGGTTGTTTTTAATAATATATAAGTATTTAATTGTTATTATCAGGGGTATTTTGGTCACTTTACAAACTTTTAACGGAAAAATATAACGGTCATCCATGACAGGGACCATTTGTGTTATGTTTTGTCAAACGTTTGAACTGACCTTGTAGTTTTTCAAACTTAAGAACCGAAAGTAAAATCAAACCTAACCATAAGGACTTTTCATGTAATTAACTCTAACTTTTATTGTGGGGAAATGTGTTGGTGAACGTGAAGTTAAAGTTTTGGTAAGAAAAACCTTTTCTAGAAAGAGCAATATTATATATTTTTTAGAATTTATACCATTATATGTTGAATTAATGTATTTTTAAATTCTAACCAGGCTTAGGTTTTAACGTTGGATTGAGATATATGTAGAAGCCAAAGAAGAAAAATGATATAGTGATAATAATAATACTATAAATTATATCCAATGAAATTGCTAAAGTTTGAAATTTTTGTCTTGTTATTAAATATGGTATCGTACAAAATGACACATAGAATACAGCTTTAATAGTGAAAACATTTAAGCATACGGTTAATACCATAAAAAACAACATACTCTCTTATTTTTCATGAAGAAAGATACTCAACGTGATTTCAATCAGTTTCAGAGCTAACAAGTCATTAATTAAAATAACAACTACGTGTTATTTTAACAAGTTTATGGATTTTTAACATACAAAAATTAGTTTAGCAATATTTATTGTGTTTTTCTTTTAGCCTGTGGCTATTATACATTAAAATAAGGTTAAGAGTTAGACACTTCTTCATGAAAGAAAATAAACCACATCAGTTTTCTAATAGTATCAAGCCATTCAAATCTTTATAAAGGTTTATGGATTACTGTCAGCCCCAATAAGGACTTTCTTCTTCTTTAATAACCTCACCCTTCTCTGATCTCCATGATTGCTAAACCTTTTTCTCATCTCTACAAAACTATATCACTCCTTATCTTATGGAGTTATCTTCTTTGAAGCCAAGGAGTTCCTAAAACAACCACCCCCCTCCCCGGGATGTAAATGGACTATGAAAAATAAGGATTTAGAGTAATTCTATAGAGTTTCCAGTTGTTTGTTTGACATCTGTTTAGCACCTAGAACCAGATGTGTTAATTGTGAGTGAACAATGAATATCACATTTGTAATTTTTTTACTCACATTTGTAATTTTTTTAGTTTTTCAGCGCACCCATAAATTTAACCATCGGTAACCATCATCATTATGTTCATCATACGCAAAAAATATTGTTATAATTATATGTTCAATACATAAGTTATAACAATCTTGCTAGTGACCTATCATCATATAAGGTCTCACACTGAGCAATTTAATAAAGTACGAATTTAAGCATAATTAATAACCGAGTAAACATTATACATATTATTATTATTAGTTAGGTGAAACAATATATACGTGTAATCACTCAGGAAAGTTACTATAAATGTAACCAAGCCTTAATTATTTTTAAATGATATTGGTTCAATACCGATAAATACTCGGGTCTTTTGGTCTCTCCATATCACACCCCAACCGATGACGGAAACATCGGGACCCGAGAAATAATAGATTGTTCAAAGATATCATAGCACTAAAGTGATAATAAATTAAGATTGAATTTCATTTTCATTCATCAACATAATAGTACAATATTTCAAATAAACATACTACAATTTTGAGTAATACAAATCTAAAACAAACATAACAAAACGATAGATTTGGTGTATTTCTAAATCCACCTAATTGAATTTCTTGATAAGTTTTAAGCATTTCCTGCAACATGTATAAAATATTGGTCAACATATGAATATGTTGGCGAGCATACAAGTTTGAATACATAGCATAATAGTGAGTAAAATCGCAATTCAACATGGATAAAGTATACTAAAGTTTGTACATTGCTAGCATGCAAAGCCAATAATCAAATCAAAGTGTCCACTAGCATAATCTTAGCATTAAAAATGACCAAGACAGTAAAGATTGAATAACTTAACATAGACCTATCATAATAGGGTGGATGTGCTAGTCCTATAGCGCTATACATGTTAAGAGTGGTTTAGATTGCTTGCAAGATAATATATTCTAGTATGTATTCACAAATAGTATAACAAGTAAGCATGTTTGTATGAATTGAGTTTTAGAATAAGTTTGATTGAATGTATGATTGAGTGTATTTGATAATTGGTACATGTTCCAACCCATATAGTGTTAAAACAAAATGAGTGAAGTATGACTCACGGTTTGGCGATTAGAATCCACAAGGATAGGTGAATGAGTTTAAACGATTGAGTCACCAAAGTCACCCTAAAAGGTAAACAAAAGTGTGTAAGTTTAGGATTCAAAGTTTGAGATTTAGCAATTGGAAAGTATACGAAAATTACAAATATGAGAGTATATGAAAGTATATACTACTTAGACACTTATTTGGACACCATGTATTGTGTGTGTTCTTTATGAGTATTAGTCACTCATTGGAAGTCCAAAATAAGAAATCATAAGATTAGTATAATGTCTACCTTAACACATAACATTCAACCATGGTTTGATTAATGTTACGGTTTGGTTTTGACTAAGTATTATATAGATATAAATATAAGTCATACATTAGAGGTAGGGTAACCTACAAACATCAAGTGTTATGTTCATATATGTCATGTATTAGAGGTGGGGATATCCACAAACCTTAAGATTGTCACTATTGCACAAAATCTCCACATAAGGGTGATTCGGATGGTCATGAGTACAAAAATAAAAGTACTAAAGTAAACTAACTAGTTTGAATAAGTGTTCAAGTGGGGTATGGTGGAAAGATTAGTTGTAGAACCAAGGTTTAACATCATCATTTCATACCATAACACAAGCCTTTCAACATTGGTTGGAGGCCCGGTTTGGTTTCATCCACTTCTTGATTTGTAGATCATTTAGTGTTTTGTAAAGATGATAAAAAAATAAGGTGTAAAAGCCTCAAAATTTCTGGAATATAATTTCAACACAAGCCTTCCAACATTGAAGTTGTTGGTGACTTGGTTTAGTATGCAAAAGGCTTATAAACAAGACAAGAGAGAAAAAAAACATGTATGAAAGAATCAAGTAGAAAATTTTCAACTTAAACCCCAAAAATGGATTTTACCTACTTGGTCACCTTGGTGACTAAGTGGTTATTTCCTAGAGGTGGTTTCAAATGGTAAAGAAAATAGAAAAAAGAAATAAAAAAAAATTAAAATCACAAGTTGTTTTTGAATATTTCTTGCAAGAAGATGAAGTTTTTGGATGAAATGAAAGAGTTTAAGAGAAAGTTTAGAGTGATGAAAGTGATTAAGGATGGATTTTGATTAGTATTTACATATGAAAATTATGGTTGGTTATCAAAGAAAGTAGTTGGGGAGATGAGTGGAGAGAAAATTCAAAAGTTTCAATTTTAACCCCTCAACTTATTTTATTTATTAATTTACACCATAAATTTATAATTAAGCATGTCTTGGGTATTTTAACATATGAACCATAAAAAGAAAACTTATAAATAATTTTCTGAAAAATATAAGTCCCGATAAGTTGCTCGGTTTTACGTTAAACTGTGTATTCGCAATTGTTCAATCGTTGCACAAACATATAATCAACAAGAATAATATAAAAATATATATATTTCCACTAAGATCAAGTCTTGACATTACAAAGATTGAATAAAAAGAAAGATTACATTTAAAAAAAATAAATAAATAGAAAATACGGAACGTTACACCCCAAGCCTCCCATTTTCACATGTATTACACAAACCTTTTTGTTTAGTGGTAACTAGATTATTGCAAGTGATGAATCAGAAAATAAAATCAACCATATGTATCCCTAATGATGTCAAGAACATAGGTGTGTCTTATATGTGGTCTTAGATCCCTCATTTGTGCTAGTGGCAACCTTATATGTTTTGATCAAGACACGTTTACACGTGCGCACAAGTTATGTGAAAAGGGATTCCACATATTGCTTGGTTTCTCATGTTTTTAAAAGAATTGTGCATTTGAAAATCTAAGGTGTACAAGAATATATGTCGACTTCGTCATTATTAGAACTTCTAGTCGAGTTGGAATTGGTAATCTCTTATAATTAAATGTGCCTGAAATAGGTATGCATGAACTTATATGGTGTTTAGTTTGTGTGTATATCACTAGTATAAGTTTCTTTTTAGCTCTAGAAACAATCCTTTGTTCACTAGTTCCTCAAATGAGACTAAGCTAGAAATAATCTCATATGTCACATTGTTTTCACGTCTCTAGACTACATCGTAATGAATATCTGAACTAGTCCGGCACATGTACTAATGCGAGGATATGAAAACTGACAATGCACATAATAGGCAAATACGTAGGATTTATAAATGTACATTAGTATAAACTTTCCCCATATATTTGGGAATTGAATCTAATTTAGTACACATGGTAAGGCATGTCCTTCATCTGTAAGACCTGAAAAAGTATTTTACCACCGAAATGATTTGAATGACCTAATACAATTTTGTATAGCCTAAAACAACTCACTAGCACATGACAGGAGCAATAAATTTACTAATTATTATACATATGTATGCAATAGCAAAATGAGTCATTATGATGTAATGTGTCTTTCTAACTTACTAACACATGATATGGCTCTTGTGTGTACTGAAAATCATACACTTATACTTAACACAAAAACGACTTATTTGACCTATGTGACTTTGTGTAGCATATAACTTATTAACTCATAGCAATGCTCGCTAAGGTCCGTTAGAGTACTAATCATCATACACATATCTTTAACATCGAAATGATTTGTAATGAATAATGTGGCTTTGTGTATCTTAAAGCAATTTACTATCACATGATAAAAATCATTAAGGTCTATTTGTTTAACTTTTGTGTATTATCATGTTACAAGGAAACTTGAGGTAAAGTGGGATCTGGGGCCATGAAATGCGGCAATTCAGGCGCAACAAGAGATTGAGTGAAAGTAATTCCAAGTACTCGCTTCTCTTAAAAGATGTTTTCATATTCGCTAAACTATACAATCAAATAAATAACATGTTAACAACTTTTACATGCTTTATGAATCTTGCAATCCCATTGAGCAAGGCAGAGGCTTGCTGGTGGTAGGCACGCGTGATGGGCGGTCGGTAGGGTGCTGCCGGCAATAGGGGTGATGCTTTGGTGGCGACAACCTAGTAGGTTGAAAGGTTAATTTTTGAAAGGTTATAAAAGTTGCTCGCTTGTGCTTTCAGTTTAACAAACAACCTAGGAGATTTTCAACTTAACAAAATAAAAAATCAATGAGTGTAGGCACAACTTTTACTCCAACTCTTTTTGGGAGTAAGATCTTCGTTCGAAGGTATATTATGTCACTCGCTCGAAGTATATTGTGTCAACACATAAAAACAATTACTAGTTCATACTATCCTACATAAATCCACCATACAAACAAACCTACATCAAGAAGACAAATTTGAAATAATAATAGTGATTTTTTTGCACACATACAAAGTATTAAGACAAATAAAAATATATTATTATCACATCTTATATCTATCTCGAATATATAGCTAACCCGAAAAGGATATTCTCAAGGGGTTAATATTCAATTTCCCTGATTAATCACTAATCATCTTATTTAATCATCATGGGCCCAAATATGTTGTCAACTTCAGGCTTCAGCCCTAACATGGGCCCAAATACGTATGATCTCAACATTCTTATGATTGTAGGAGGAAATTCCAAAGATGATGGAGACACATGCCGGCCATGAATATAATATACAACATATATACACATATTCAATATAATATATATGTGTGTGTTTTATATGTATGTATGCAGTATGTATATGCTGGAATATCGTTTTGCAAGAGCCCAAGAAGTTCAATAAAAAAACTTTCATGAAGATGTTGACTTTGACATTTGGAAGTCATTTTCTGAGGAATAATTACTCAATGTGCAAGAGATCATACCTAGAAAGCTTCAACACATAAAAGTCAATGATGCATTTGGCATATGTGCATCTTTCCAAAAAAATTATGAGTTTCGGGTCGAACCCACAAACACGTTTAGCTAAACAATATTGTTTCAAGTCAACCTAGCGGGTTGCCGTTTAACCGATTTACTTTTCTTAAGATATGCGTTTTATCTCACGTTTAGGTATTTTTTGTAAGGATTAATTTCATATATATCCCTACAAAACTAGTTAAATATCATATATATCCAAACAAAGTTTTAAATATCATATATGTTCTTATAAAACTTATCTTATATCATATATATCCTTTTAAGATAATTAAAATATTATATGTATCCATGTCATATATTGCAATAAAAATAATTCATTATATAACCATTTGGATTTTATTAAAACTTTAAATCTTCATATTTACTTATATTTACTCATCTTTTTATGGGGTGTTTTTGTGTTTTTACAACCAAATTTTTATTGCTTTTATAAGTGACTCGATTTTTATAGCATTTTCTATTATATCTTTTACTAAGTTTCATAGTGATTTTTACTAAATTTCATACCTTTTTTTTAACTATTTTCCAGGTCGTCTCAATTAAATATCCTTTTTAAACCCCTTAACAATAAAGTTTTATTCATATAGGTCGTATTAATGTAGATTAGATTTGTTTATAGCTTCTTTTCAGTTATATACGAACTTCAATCAAAAAAATAAAAATATAAAAGAATGATAAAAAATATAGTAGAAAGATGAGTTTAAAGTGTGTAAAATAAAGTTTTAAGAAAATAAAGGGTAAATTGGTTATATTTTATATTATATGCATAAAATATGTTAATATAAATATATGATATTTTGATTATTTTATTCATATATATTGTATTTTGAATATGTTTTGAATATATGTGATATTTAAAAGGTTTTGTATGATATATATGATATTTATTATATTTTGTAGGGATATATATGATATTAAAAGTTTAATTTGGATATATATGATATTTTGTAAGTTTGTAGGGATATATATGAAATTAACCCTTTTTTGTAATATTCTAAAATCAAAAGAGACATTTACATAAAGTTTTACAATTTAAGCATAATTCTTTTATACACAGTTGCATTTTAAGTTATAAAAATAATAAAACTCAGATTAAACAGGTCGTGTTCATGTCAACTCGTGAATATTCGTGCTGTGTTCGCTTCATGTGTCTAACACAATTTTCGGATTTATATCAAAATCTCGGGTGCATGTCGTGTTGGACCCATCAACCCTCCAACACGACCTGCTTAGCACCCTTTCGGATCAACCCAACACTATTGACCAATCCTAAATTTGACCCATTATTTAACTCCTCCATTTTGCCACCTTTGTTCCCTCAATTGGCTAGAAAAGATCCATTTTGTGCTCTATTTTCAACTAGATGACAAATATGCAAGTACAAACTCTAGCTAAGCATACTTATACTACTTTGCATATCCAACAATCTCATTTGTTCTTGAAAGATGCTCATGAGCTCATCAACTCACTTCCTCTATCTCACTTTCTTCATTACTTCTTTCACACAAGTTCTTTCTCTCAATGTTGTCATGAAATCATCACTTATGTACCCATTAACTTGTTCTGATCACACACATACATGTAACTCTTATCTATACCACATCTCTAAAGGCCATAAACTCAAAGAAATCGCGTCTTTCTACTCAGTTAACACCTCTAGCATCACACCAATTCAACACAACTCTAATCTTGATTATCTAGTTTCCGTTCGCTGTGCTTGTGAGAAAGATAACAATAGTAACGCGTATTATTTGTATGATTCGGTTTATAACCGAAAACCAGGAGAGAGTGTTGAGTACATATCAGATGAGTATTACAGTGGGCAAGTGTGGTCTGTTAGTGGAGAAAATGATGAACAACTTAGTGTCCATCTTGTTTGTGGGTGTTTGGAGAATGAATCTCAAGAAGTTGTTACATATACTATTCAAGCTCAAGACACTTTGATTGGAGTTTCTGGGCTTCTTTCTGCAAAAGAGAGTGAAGTAGAGAATCTGAACAAGGTTTTGACTAAAGATCCGAATTACATGGATATCGGGTGGGTATTGTTTGTGCCGCGAGAGAAGAACAAGATTCGAGCATCAAAGAAATGTGAGTATCTACTTCATTTTATTTCTAACGGGTCAAATGGGTCGGATGAAAAAGTTGAGCTAATCAGGAAACAGTTCAAATGGGGCAAATGAGTCAAAAGTGCATATTTAATGCATACTATTTCCTAAATCTCTTTATCCAAAAAATTAGACTGCTATTGTAACCATATGGTTTTTGTGATCATCTAAATAACTATTTATAAAACTGATTAAGAAAAGTTGGTTAAAAAGTGTTTCAAGTCAACCCAACTCGTTTCTTTATATTGTTATCAACTTCAAGTTTATGATTGCGTGTAGCAGGGAAGATGAAGACTTGGAAGATATTCATCTTTATAGTATTACCTTTGGTTTTGGTTATGGTGGCTTTCTTGGTCTTGTTTCTTCATAGAAAAAGACGGGCTCAGAAGATGCAAAAGGATGAATCAAAAACTATTCAAAAGAAAATAAATGCTGGGAAGACGACACTCGAAAATCATTTTTTTAATGTGGACATGGAAGGTTAGTTGAATGTTAGTAGCTTCTAAATATTAAATATTGTACATTAGGATTAAGCCAGGTAACGGTTAAGCCCGTTTTAGCATGTTATCTCTCTCTATATAGCCGTGTATGTTGTTTCACTTAACACACAGAAATATACAAACTTTTATGGTATAAGAGCAGAGAAAAATAAATGTCTGATCATATATTTGAATGATGCAGAGGCTGCATCGAACATTGAGTCTGAAAAACCAGTTATAATTAGTTTGGAGGAGATTGAGCAGGCTACAAATAATTTTGATGAAGCAAGAAAAATAGGAGAAGGTGGATATGGTAGTGTGTACTTTGGCATAATAAGAGAAAGGGTATGAGATATGGCATAATAATACAGCTTTTTTAGTTTTTTTACACATTAATCTAACATTATTTTTGACTTATATGTTTAACAGGAAGCTGCAATAAAAAAGATGAGATCTAACAAGTCAAAGGAGTTCTTTGCAGAACTAAAGGTTCTTTGTAGGATACACCATAATAATGTGGTAAGAATATTATATTAACCACAAGGATTAATGTTAGAAAAATGTTAAGGAATATAACAGTTGCAAAAAAGAAGTCAATGGACAAAACTGTTTAAATATTGGAATTTGGTTGGTTTTATGACTCTATCTCCACTTGTCAATCATGACCCATTCCTTGAGAAATAGTAAATCTTAATTTGCTAAATGGGTTGATTTAGGTCTACTCACATTATATAACGGGTCAAAATGAGATGCCTTTGGGGCCCGCCGCCACCTACTGCTCATCCATGACACGACCACCGGCACCACCACCACCACCACCACCGTCGCCACTATCCACCATTAAAATAAATCTAGTGGGTGAACCCGTTGTTACTTTTTTTTTTTTTCCTAAAACGACCCAGAGTCCATTTTGGCCAGAACCTCTTTCGACCGAAACCATACTAATATTTTTTTAAAACAATCTGTTTCGACCCAAACCCAACTTAGCCTGCTACCCGACCCGCTCGTTTTACCAGGCTTAGATTTATTGAACATTAACCCTGGAAATAGACCAAAAAGGTATATGATTAGATTATGCCCTTGCTTTGTAGGTGCAACTTCTGGGATATGCAAGTGGTGACAACCATCTTTATTTGGTATATGAGTATGTCCCAAATGCAACACTTTGTGACCATCTTCAGGACCCTATGCTAAAAGGTAAAATCCTAGTGAACCCATATCTAAAATATTAATGTAAATATATATAAAATGAAGATGGTTAAATTTTTCAATCCGATGATGGCAACTGCGAACCATTATTGGTAAACAGGTTGATTTGAGTTATACTTCAGTTTAAATCGTTTTGTTTCAAATATTTTTATCATTTTTTAAACTTTAATGTTTATAATGTTGAAGAAAAGAACATACAAAAAAAATGACCGTGTTCAGCCAACTAGTATTTAGAATTACTTGTTCTGACCCAAACCTAGTTTGACATGTTATTCAACCTGTCCATTTTGATTCTCAGGGCACCAGCCGCTTTCGTGGATAGCAAGAGCGAATATTGCACTTGATGCTGCTCGGGGAATCGAGTACATTCATGATCATACAAAGGCGCGTTATGTTCATAGAGATATTAAGACAAGTAATATACTTCTTGACTTGGGACTCAAAGCAAAGGTGTGTGTACAAAATTGTTAGCAACAGTTGAACATCTACTTGCTTTATACTTATTATTTCTTTAATCTTTTATTATTAGAACTATTGATTTGGAAGATGAACTTTTTTGTGATAATATGGTGATCAAATTACAAATTAATAACACTAAGTGGTTCTGTAGGTTGCAGATTTTGGGCTTACTAAGTTCGTTGAACGCGCAAATGAAGATGATTTAATAGCCACAAGAGTTGTGGGTACCCCTGGCTATCTAGCTCCTGAGTATGTTTGTGATCTTTGCTTAATTATAGCATGTATCTAGTGAGTATTAGGATTGTTTGGATGTGCGTTTTGAAACTGACTATGTGATGTTCAAAAATAAGAATAAGATGATCAAATGCAATTAAAAAGGCTACAAAAAATAGTGTTTGGATGTGATTATGTTGCTTAAAGTTGTAATATACAGATAATCAGATGCTTGAGTGTTTGACAAATCCAGATGATTTTCAATATGAAAGTAAAAGTTGTAATAAACAAAATAACCAGATGCAGAATCCATTTATCCAAACATTAAACAACCTATTACTACTGCTTTGAAGATTGTTGTTAATAATTTAGTAAAAGTCACAAATTTGTATGAATTAATGGTCATTTTCAAAACTTTTTCTTCAACTTTTCTATGCAAGGTCAATAAGTGAAATGCAAACCACATCAAAAACTGATGTCTTTGCATTTGGGGTGGTTCTAGCGGAGTTGATAACGGGTCAGCAAGCGCTCGCACGTGATAAGCAGGAACCGAACAAGCTCAAGACACTCGTTTCAGTGGTAAGCACGCGCTTTCCATCAGCAGTTTGAGATTGTTTATTTCAAACTAATTACTTTTAGTGGATTCAAATTACAAATTTGTCATGTTAATCTTCTGATACAGTTAACCATTTTCTGTTTCACATCGAGCAGATGCGTGCAATATTCCAAGATCAAGATTCAGCTGCAGCAGCATTAGAAGCTCAAGTTGACAAAAATCTGAAAGGAAGCTACCCTGTAGAAGAAATCTTTAAGGTTAGTAAATAGTAGTATTGATATCCATCTAACAACCCATAATGAAAGGTTTCTCACACCCAAAGCAGTACTTTTTTTATTTTTTAAGGTGATCTTTGATCAATCATAAATGAACAGAAGTGTGCTTAATGGGAAAGTGCTAGATTTTTAGTGTCTTTGAATGAATCATTATGTAACAAAATCATTCACCGAATTTAATAGAAAAACAAATAGTCTTGGGCATGATCAGATAACAAACTGTCATCAAACGGGTCGTAAAAATTAATTTTCATGTGTGTTTGTGTAGCTGGAAGTTGTAATTATCAAGTATTTTGAAGTCTTTAACAGACTGATATTTAAGAGCTAATAGATAAAATGACCAACGCTCCATGATCATAACGTTTCGTTGTTCCTGTTATAATAACATAATTTTACACACGTGTCAGATGGCTGAAACAGCTTTCCAGTGCTTGAGCGAAGATCCTGCAAATAGACCAGAAATGCGCCACATTGTCACAATATTGGGTCAGATTGTGATGGCCTCTATAGAATGGGAAGCATCACTTGGTGGGTCAAGTCAAGTTTTTAGTGGGTTGTGTGATGGAAGATGAAACAGCACAAATCATTCTGCAGCATAGATGATTCAGACAGATGCACAAAACTAGTAACACTGTTGTTGATATAGTGTACCCTGAAAATGTAGCATAGAAAAGAACATAAATATTCTTTATGTACCTTAAAAACTGTTTTATGATGCTTGATGTGATAAAAACTGAATAACTGATTTGGTGTTTTCAGTTGAGGGTCTTAGGAGAATTGGTTCTTTTACTTATATGAACAGTTAACATTGTACATCTTAATAGACTTGGAAACGAGAACTCGAGTAAGGTTGTGTCAAACCGAGCCCGATATGAAATGTTTTGGGATTGATTTGGCAAAGAATATAGTAAGAATATCACTGTATTGTGTATCTAATGAAACATTAAGCTATATAAAATAAGATGGTTTAATATATTTGGTGAATGATAGCAAAACGGTAGAAAGGGGATGGTAAATGGGTTGTGGCAGGTGTGTTGAACCTTACACGAACCCAAAAATCGTATCAGACGCATGAACTTGCACATGATATGAGTTTTCTAGGGTGATATTAACACCCGTTTAGCAGAAAAGTTTATTTTATTTTGTTTGCATTTTAATACTCTAAAGTTACAAATTTAAATGAAAACATAAATGTAAATAAAACTTTTCCGTTTAAACTATTAAACTAAATGGTCATTTCTCTTTTATATTTAAATCTTGGCGTAAAATACACATTTAGTTTAAGTTATGACCTAGAACACATTGTAGAAAAATAAGTATAAAATTAAGCATGCTAAACGAGTCAAAGTTTCACTCAAGATTAACAGAGATTAACCCAAACCTAAACTAAACCCAAACCCATAAATTCATGTTAAGGTTAAATTTCGCACCCCTATTCTATGAGGAATATGATCCGGACCATATATCTACATTTTACAAAGAAGACTCACGCATAGGAAAATACATGAACAAACAACTCAAAGGCCTAAATATAACATTTTACTAGTGATCCAATATAGTTTTTTTAAACCACTTGCCTTTGAACCTACCGCTTACATTTCATTCTCCCTTTTCGAGTTTGGAGACAAAAGAAAATGTGAACAGTATTTTTGTCTGCTCTCTAGCTTATAAAGTATCATTTGATACAAAACTAATTTTGAGCAGAAAACAACAAGAACTACATTATTATCTACCTATTGCATTGACTATGATATATAATCCATGTATATGACTCTATAACCACCTCTCTCTCATTGCATCCTGCCAACACTATGTACAAACTTCTAGGTTCCTTTTGTCCTGATCTTCTCATGTTAGATTTTTATAGAAAATTTAGCCAAAACAATGTATTAAGTCAATGTATTTCTCTTAAAAATCAATTTTTCAAGTTCACATTCTCAAAAGGTTGAATTGGCACCCAAACTCACCCACGCCAGGTGACAACCCGTGGATGAAAGAAATGGAGAAATAAGTATATTGCCCTTCTCTAGCATTAGGCACAAACAATAATATAAACTTGTTCATAAAATGGTACCATTTAAAAGTAAAAAATAAATAATAAATAATCAGCTTAGTCTTTTGCACACATACAATAACTTGATCACTTGAGATTGCAAATGATTGCATATATCCTCATATTAATTCTTAATTACAAGCAAACAAGAGAGTTTGCCATCAGTTACAAAACGCACATAACAAGAACCAAAAGTCAGATAGTAATGACATAACAGCAACCTCCATCTTCACTTTTTTACCTGCAACATCAGACTATTATGCTCAGTTATGACATAAATTAATAGCTCAAACCTACTTACCCAAATTAATAGCTGTATGGTTGTACCTTAAACCTTGGGGATCGACGAAGAGATGAAGCAGATCCAGGGGACTGAAGTGACGATTGTACCCCTTGAACATGTCTAGCTTTCCCGCCAACTCTATTTGCTTGTTGTCTAATGTGATTCTCCTCTGCAGGGGACCCGCTTCCACTATCAGTGGATACTGAAGATATTGGTGCTGACATGGATATCATGGTAGTTTCTTGAGGATGAGAAGCAGTTTCCGGTAAATTTCCTGCAAAATAGACCAAGAAATTATATTACGTCCAGTGGGAAAGTTCAAGCATTCTGCAAGGATCCGTATTCTAAAATAGAGGTGGCAATTTCGATATGTTTATGATACGATTCCTATGAAGGTCTACTCAAGAAAAAAGAAACAAGGAAACTCGGATGGGTCGTTGGAGCTGATTCAGTGGGTCTTCGGATCTCATCCGGATCCCCTCGGTCAAAGTGGTCAAAAGAATCCAGCAATAGAGGCTTAGTGGGATAGTGGAGTAACCGTCATAGTAGTTCTTATTTATCTTTGCTAGTTCCTGTTCATGTTTTTCATTGGAGTATTTTTCAGATTTCGTTGTGTTTGTAATTGGAGAACTAGCCCTTCTCGAATCGGGCCTTTCAATTCAGCAATTCGTATTTCCGGTTCCTATCAGCTTACTAAGGAATAAGTCAACCTAGATTATATTTATCTTAACAGATCAAACTGTGAAACTGGTAAAATAAATAATAGCTTAAAAGGAAATGGGTCAAACAGGTCAGAATTTAAAAGTCACCAAAAACAGAGGTGGTGACTTTGATCCATTAAGGAAGGAACAAGTCAATCTAGGTTGTGTTTTTATCTCTTAACAGATCAAACTGGTAAAAAAATAATAACTTCAAAGAAAAGGGGTCAAACTGGTCAAAACTTAAAAGTCACCTAAAGTGTAATTTTAAGACATAAACCTCTTTAATCATTTTTTTTAAAACCGTGTTAGTATGATCATTTCTACATACTAGATTTTTTAAACAACAATAAAAATAAAAATGGACCGGGTCCATTACGCAACCTGTCCAACTTGATAAAAGAAGAGTACAAGAGATCAAGCCAGTACCGCTAGCTGAAACCTCTTGAAATTTTGTTCTCATGATTCTGACAAAATTGTACAAGCCATTAGTAATATTAAGTTCCTGGATTAATTTTTTGGCCTCGTTCACATGTGGATGACAATCAAGCACTGCAAACAACAGAAGCAAGAAATTAGAGTCTTCTTAACCAAAGCTAGTAATAAGCAAGTGGGAATATGATGTAATGCTTGCATTACTTACAAGAATAACTATCATTCTCGAGGCGAATGGTGAAGAAATACTCCACGTTTGGTTTCTTCAAATTTATATTGGTGAATATAAATTTTATTCCTGAAAGAAACAATATCAAAAGTAAGAGAGTTTCCCCGATAATTTTTCTATATAAAAAAGAAGTTATGTACCACGACCCCTTTCAATTCTGAATCCGAGCGCCTTATTGTACCACGAAATTGCCTCTTCTATTTCTTCTCTACGTTCTGCATCTTGATTATGTTTTTCCTCGCATTCTTTCAGAGCTTTTAACCAAAAAAAGCCAAAAAAAATTATTTCCTTGATAATACTTTTGGCTAAAGCACATACATGTGGAAGTAGGAGATTATAAAAAACGGTAAAGAGCGAGAGTAATTCTGACTGATATTCGAATACTAAGCAAGTCAACATCATGTATATAAAACTAATCCAACACAATAGCAGTAACTAAACTCAAAAGTACAAAATTCAAGTCCATGAAAAATTCATCTAATAACTGCAAATCCAGATAAATGCACATTAACATGGTTTGAAACTTTTATTACCCAACAGGATAAAAACATTTGATTCCAATTTTGGTTTGGAATCCACACAGTCTTGTCTGGCCAGTTTTGGACTGAATATTTGGTACAGATCAGTAACTACAATTTCAGAAACATCAAACCAAATCGGCTGGGTCAGGTGGGTCGGATGGACCGGCCAAACCATCAAAAAAATGATTCAGTTAGCCCAGTCTGGCAGTTTAGGTCAGTTAAAAAAGGTTTTTTGTTAACAGTCAACTTAATATATCAACTCTAACCGCTAAAAACAGATGCCAATAACAAAATGAAAGAAAAAATATAATTGCACGACTTGATCATTCAATAACAATCAACTAATAATCTAATATAATAAATTAGTAATATGCATATCTGGTTTGATATTGATATGATTGTAGCCGAAAAGTGGGAGGTGGTGATGGCTCCTTTCTACAAAAGCTAGTCAAAGTAAAGAGTCCTTTTGACTTTTATGAGTGCCTGCACTTGCTATTCATCTAATGCTATGTTTTTCAAAGAGTTCAAAGGGTAATAATTGTATATAACCATGGTTCAATCATTAATTCATTATGTCTGTTGTTTTCTTGTGTTGATAACAAAATACAAAGATGCATCATTGGACTTGATGGATAAAATAGATACCATCACCAACTACTCATGAAGGTAACAAAAGGTTACATACACCACACACACACACATATATGTTTGCACACACACACATGCATATATATACAATATTATAGAGAAGGGTTCTTTACAAAACCACATATATTGCATGAACCAATCAAAATCATTCATTTATTTGTCTAAGATTCTAACATGACTAGTAAATTGTATCGTCATTAAGTGAATATACTTGAATTGATATGCATATTTTTGTAAATTTATGTGTATTCATATATTATAAAGATCAACGGGTGTAAAATCCCTAGTAGTTTTTTGATCTACACATGTGTGCCAAATACGAGGAATAGAAAGAAGAGAGAAAGTAAGAAAAACTAATTAATTAAACAGATAAACTATAATAATCTTTTTAGATTATACCTCTATCCTCTTTCATTTAATTTTTAATAATAAACGAATGATTTAGATAGGTTCTCATGAGTTCTCACGTTAATTTGTGTTCTGTAAAAACCCTCAGCTGTATATGCATGTGTGAGCGAGTTTATATCAATTATTAGAGTAAATTACATGGACAGTCCCTGGGGTATGCACGTATTGCAACTTTAGTCCCTACTTTCAATAAATTACAGATGAGGGCCTGAACTATGTAAAAAGTGCACGCTGACGGTCCCTGACACTAACAAAAGTTAAGTTTCTCTCTTAGTTTTTTTAAAAGACCAAAATACCCCTTTGTTTTTATCCTCTTCTCCACATTCAACACCCACCACCGCCGCCTCTACCATCAACCCACCGCCTTCGCCGCCTCTACCCTCAACCCACCACCACCAGCGCCGCCTGCACCCTCAACCAACCACCAACGTTGCTGCAACACCCTTAACCCACCATCAGCGTCACTGCATATACCCTCAACCCACCACCACCGCTACTCAACAACTTGAACAATCACATTAGAAGTCCCGGGCAACTCAGGCAGCCCCGAATCAACGGACAGTCCCTAGGTCTGTAGGTGTTGTTTGTGAATCGATACAGCCATTGAATGGCAGTTTTTCGCATTCAATCACTTGCTTGAGCTGCTACCCAAATTAAATGGCCGACTTCAACTAGTGTCCACAAATTGCACAATTAGTTGAATGGCACCGTTGATTGCCTTCAATTCGCTTCCTCAGTTGCACATACTAACCGTCTTAGCGGCACAGAGGAATCGTCGGCCATCAATTTGCCAATGGCGGTGCCCAGCGAGGGTAAAGTAGGATGCTGAAGGCGAACCGTGGCCTTTGATTGCTGCATAGATGAACCGTTGTTGTACTGATGAACGACCGACAAGTATAACGGTCGCTACTATGAGAGTCAACGGGGTAAGTTTGATTATTTTCAGAAATTATTATTATTTAAATTTAGGGGTATATTGGTAATTTTACATTGACTTAACAGAGAAACTTAACCTCAGTTAGCGTCGAGGACTGCCAGTGTGCACTTCTTACATAGTTCAGGCCCTCATCTGTAATTTATCAAAAGTAGGGACTAAAGTTGCAATACGTGCATACCTCAGGGACTATCCGTGTAATTTACTCCAATTATTAACACAAGCGATTTAGCGAATTGCCAACAAGGCCATCAGGCGGTCCTTAACTTAAACCATCAGTCAAACCAGGTTTCATGGTTTCAGATACTTAGAAACCGGAGGACCAAGACTGTGCAACTCAATCAGGTCACACAGGCCAACTTAAGGTTTTGACATTTCATGTACACCCCTAATTTTGATCAATGTTGAACCTTCTTAGAGACCCTTAGAATTGGTATAGTTTACAAGGTAGTTAAATCACATAAGATAGCAAACATAGGAGCAAACAGTCTGGATTGTGAAAGAACCACAAGTGTGTTGTTTAATGAAGTAAACTTATATACAAGAATAGAAATTAACAAGATGGAACTAATGAGGTCAGCTGCTAAAATAGTCAGAGATTGGTAATGCAATGGTCTATGACTACAAAAGACAGTTCACAATTTTACATGCAAAGCCAATCCTCAACTACTTGAATTTTAACATATGCAAGAAACCATTTAGTGCCACATACGTTTACCTCGAGTTCAGGTTTGTTACAGATTATATACTCACAGTTGTTAGCCATTTGGATATTAAAAATTACTAGAAAACGTCCCTTACGTTTATATAAAATTGCAGATGTCATCCTTTATGTTCAAAAGGTACTCTAATCATCCTTTATGTGTACTTTTTATAACAGATTTCATCCTTTAGACTAATGGTCGTTAAGTTCTCCGTTAAGTCAAGGGTATTTTGGTCTTTCTACTCTTAAAGGACTATTTTTGAAATTCTAAACCTAATTAAAGGATTTTTTTGCAACTGTTTTATCTTTTACTTAATTTAAGTATTTTTACAATCATACATATACATATGATTTTTTATACAACATAATATATATTATTTAATTATTTTCATCCATGTTTTACATATAAATATCAATTATGTAAATATTTTTTATTAAATTTTAATATTTAGGCCTTAACTATATACTTTACCTTTAATGTTTTTTATAAGATATTTTTATATAATAGTTATCAACAGTGAGGGTCACACATGACTAGGTTTTTTAATTAAGTTTTGAGTAAATGTCAGGGACCATTCATCTTGTGTTTTTTTAAGTAAAAGTATATTCTAGTTTTAAATAAATTTCATGAACCCTTATTTTTATTGAGGGATTGGTAAGAAAATAGAGAATAGCCTCTGAAAGAAGGCTCATCTGTTAAACACGGTTGTTTGATTAAACAAAGGGTCTTTGATTAATATTAGTGTGTTTTAATATTAGTTTAGTGTAATATGTTTTTAATGCCCTTGACTTAACGGAGAAACTTAACGACCGTTAGTTTAAAGGATGAAATCTGTTATAAAAAGTATACATAAAGGATGATTAGAGTACTTTTTAAACATAAAGGATGATACATGCAATTTTCTATAAACCTAAAGGACGTTTTCTGTAATTTTGTCTAAAAATTATCTTCCAGTGATAGAGTCAAATGCCATTGTACCTAAAACCCAATGGTTCACATTAAGCTACAATTTAATCATGGGTGTATACCGTATAGTATTAGTAGATATATAGCTGTGACTGATAATTTGTTCCTATAATTCTGCTCACCTCCTAGTAAACTACTCAATAATCTCACACACACTCATCTCCTATACAACCGCTCACCTTTATACACATCCTTACGTGTATTCGGTTGCCTTTGTTATCCATTGTTCCCTCCCACCACCATTCACCAGCTCCAAAACCGGTCCACTCCGTGTGTTTTTCTTGGACACCCAACCAATCATTGGGGGTACAAGTGCTTTAATCTTCAAACTCGTCAAATAATCATCTCAAGACATGTTGTCTTTGATGAAACCAGTTTCCCCTTTTCAATTCTCCAAAACCCACCTACCTCAGTCTATAAATTTCTCACTGATCCAGCAATTATCAACCCTATTTTCTGGCCTAGCAGCCCCTCCTCCACTCCCATAGCCCCTACAGTTCCATCAGAACCTTCTGTTACATCTCCACAACCAGAACAGACCACACAAACCTTCACCAGGAGGTCTAAACAACCCCAAACAGCCCTCCCAAGCTGCTTTTGATACTTTTCGTTCTAGGACAGCCCAATCATCAGCCCACGCATGGTGACCAGCCCACTCACACCTTCACCAGGCGGCCCAAAACAACCCAACCAGCCTCTTCCCACACACCAGCGAATGCCTATGACATTTATCGTTCTCGGGCAGACCAGCCCCTGCCCACACAACAAACACAGTCTGTTGTGACTCCTCAACCCATCCCTACTCTTCCCGAAATACCACCACAACCGTTCAACCTTCACACCACCGCCTCTCTCTCATCCATTCCACTTAGCCCTCTCGATGCTCTCCGCAACCCCGATTGGAATAAGGCCATGATCGACGAATTTCGGGCTCTTATTGACAATAGCACGTGGGAGTTAGTCCGAGGCATAATCATATGAATGTTGTACGTAGCATGTGGATTTTCAAACATAAACTTAAGTCTGATGGAACTTTGGAGCGATACAAAGCTTGTTTAGTTTGTGATGAACAGGTTGGCGTTGACTGTGGAGATACTTTCAGTCCGGTAGTCAAGCCGGCAACGATTAGGACCGTTCTTACAAACGTTGTTTCTCACTCGTGGCCCATTCACCAACTAGATGTAAAGAATGCCTTCCTTCATAGCAATCTCCAAGAATCCGTTTATATGCACCAGCCATCGAGATTCCGCGACCAACGATTTCCAGATCATGTATGCCTATTAAAGAAATCGCTATATGGGTTGAAACAAGCACCGAGGGCTTGGTACCAAAGATTTGCTGATTATGTCTCCACAATTGAGTTTCATCATAGCAAGAGCGATCATTCCCTTTTCATCAGCAGGAAAAGGAGCGATACTGCCTCTATTCTACTATATGTTGATGACATTATCCGGGTCACTTCTACTGATGCCCTACGGCACACATTTATGAAACTCTTGGCTGTCGAATTTGCAATGAAAGACTTAGGACCCCTAAGTTATTTCCTTGGCGTCTCCGTCACCCGACACAATGGTTCTTTGTTCTTATCTCAACAAAAATATGCCGGTGAACTCCTAGAGCGGGCCGGAATAACTTCGTGCAACCCAGCTAACACCCTGGTGGATACAAAATCTAAACTGAACTCCTCATCCGGCACCTTCCTCGAAGACGAGGGCACACATTACCGTCAACGGGCGGGCGCCCTCCAATATCTCACATTTACACGTCCGGATATCAGTTACGCGGCTTACGCCGTTCAGCAAATCTACATGCATATGCATGCCCCGCGTACCTGCCATCTGAATGCCCTAAAACACATCTTGTGGTATGTACAAGGGACGCTCTCTCACGGCTTACACTTGCACAAGTCCTCGGTAAATTCCTTGCTTTCCTACATAGATGCAGATTGGGTTGGTTGCCCGGACACGAGACGTTCTACTTTTGGTTATTGTGTGTATTTAGGTGACAATCTCATTTCTTGGTCCTCCAAACGACAGGCGGTTATTTCTAGATCTAGCGCAGAGGCTAAATACTGTGGAGTTGCAAATGGCATATCCGAGACATGTTGGTTACGCATTCTACTAGAACTTCATCACCCACCCACTCATGCAACCTTGGTGTATACTGTGACAACGTAAGCGCAATCTACCTTTCTAGGAATCCGGTACAACACCAACGGACCAAACACATCGAGTTAGACATCCATTTTGTACAAGAAAAGGTTGATCGAGGACAAGTTCCCGTTCTACTTGTGCCTTCTCGTTTCCAAATAGCAAACATCTTCACAAAGGGCCTACCACACGTCTCTTTGATGACTTCCGAAACAGTCTCAACATCCGCAAACCTCCTGCTTCGACTACGGGGGTATATTAGTAGATATATAGCTGTACTGCAGATTTGATGATTAGCAGAAGTATAGGAACAAATTATCAGTCACAGCTGTATTATAGGCAGCAGATTATTATATAGTTTTGGTAATAGCTAAACTACAAGAAATTCATGTATTTATATGATGTGATTGTGAATGAGAAGGGACACAGAAAATATCACAGCTTATATATAGTTCTGCATGAACACGTTTGCTATATATCATATGTGGGTTTCTCATGTTTTCTATCTCTTGCATCATGGAAGGCTAAATATCATCGTAGACATTTATGCAATAAATGAACAATATCAAAACTCAGCAATACAGAATACAAATGGAATACCTTCAGATTGGTGTGATATGATTTGTGCATATTCCTCCTTTCTGGACCTCTGGTCAGACACAATTGTTTTGAGTTCTTCAATTCTAGCTTTTGCAGCAGAAATGGAGTCTGCAATAGCCATCTTTTGTGCCTCTTTTCGAGTCTTTACTACACATCCATTACCAAAGAGAAACATATATGCTGATGTAAATTTATTATTTTTCATGTTGACAGAAATAACATTATAGGAAGTATGAGCCATTTCTCAATTAGGTAGTGGTTAAAAAGCTAACATGAAATATTCCCTGAAAGACTTGAAAATTATAGAAGAGTCCCAGTTCAAATTGCATGCTTATGCATTAGCTAAAACTCTGGATCATTTTTGTCCACTAAAGTCCACAAAAAAGTTAAAACATAAAGAACCATATATATTATATGGGTTAAGAGGTGTAACAAGATAAAATGAACCTTGCAATGCATAGAAAGAAATGCAGTTGAATTTTAAAGCTTTATATAACCAAATTAACTCCCTGATCATGTGTAATTGAAAAAAGTAAAAAATTGCGTTACAATAGAATAACGAGTACCAGAAATAGCCTTCACCAAGTCATCCTCAACAGACCTCAGCTGAGTTTTAAGCATCCCTATCTTCCCTGAAATAACCAAATCAAACATCAACTTCATGTGTGGTCTTTATTTGAATAATATCATCAAGCAGGCAACCCTTCCCCCAAAACCAAAACTCAATAATAAACAGACAGCTTCATTTTAAAGTTAAAAACTATATAGCACTTTCCAAATGTTGCAGAGGTGAGAATTAACTGAGATCACAAGTGCTCAACTTGAACTAAACGGGACGATAAATTTGGCTCCAGCATAATCCCCAACCGTGGGAAATAATGTTTGGTGTTCAATTTTGCAACACCGGATGTATTCATCATTTCATTGTGAAGTTCAGAGGTACTGAGTTTCACTCTTTGTTTTTCAAAACTAAGGAATACACATCCAAGAATCATATTTATATGGTCCAATCTAACAATTACTCTACACAAAACCCTAGTTTTTCATACGACCCCAATTTCAATCCTTACAACAAAGTACACACGCCAAATGAGACAAAAACTCAAGCTTTCACTCAACTTAAGGTTTCTGACAACAATCATACCTTCATTTAACACAGTTTCCTGTGCGCTCGACTTGATCGCCTGAAGAGATTTATGGATCGAAATAGCGGCGTTTTCCATCCTATGTTGTTGAATCTCGATTTCTTTACCGCAAATCATTCGAAGTTCAGCCATTTTAGCCCTAATTTCATGATCTCCAACTCTTTCCCTTTGCATCGTCATTGGTGACGATGTGTGTGTTGTGTGTGTGTGAAAGATATGAAGTTTGAAAATGGTGAGCTCTCAAAATTGGCTCCTTATTTGGTTTTCAAAATGGAAAGTTGCTATAAAACCCCTTGGACTTTTGGTCTTTTTTAACCACAAATCCATTCTACTTTTAACGACAAGTCCATATATCCATTAAAAATTAATTATTATCAACCGTGAAGACTAAATTTACAACCATTTGTACAAATGTTTAGACTAAGTTTATTACTTTTAAAAACTAAGGATCTGGTTGCAATATGATTAAACCACAATGACTATTTGTGTAACTTTTCTTTTTAATTAGTTAACTAAAAAACAAGAGTTAATTACAAAACAGGTCCCTGTGGTTAGGTCTATTTTCACTTCCGATCCCTAGGTTTGAAAAACCACAAGGTCGGTCCAATGGTTTGTCAAAACATAACACAAAATCATGGATAGAGAGTTAACTTTTCCGTTAACTACGTATTAAAATAATTGACTTAATAAAATTAGAAAATAACATTAAGAGTGGGACCCATTCCACCATCTTCTTCTTCCCCATTTCTTTTCTAACCTTCTAACCAAATTAGAAATGTTGCAATGCACCACCGGCACCACCAGTCCACAACCGCCACCGACAACCCACCACCACGAATCACCGTCGCCGTTCGCCGCCCGTTGCCGGAGACTGCTCACCACCCCACCCCTTTGACTTTTTCCAAATCTAAATCCTAGGCTTAAGGGAACCGAACCCGATAGATCATTTTGCCTTAACTGAAGGAAAATCATATTCTTGAGCTTCCCAATTGTTTCAGGAATCAATCCTGTGAAATGATTCCCGAAAAGATCTATTTCACTTAAGCTCGAGCAGTTAGTTAACTCTACGGGTATGTCTCCTGACATCTGGTTATCATACAGATACAGTATGCTTAGCTTCTGTAACTTACCAATTTCAGCTGGGCTTTCACCTGTGATCATGTTGTTAAACAGATAAAGACTCATCAAATTACTCAAATTTCCAATTTCAGGAGGTAAACTACCCTAAAAACTGTTGTCATGCAGCAAAAGATCAGTGAGGGTTGTTAGGTTTTCTATCTCAGATGGTAGATTGTTCTCAAATTCATTATCAGAAATGTCTAATACTTCGAGTGAATAACAATTTAGCAATGCAAAGGGAAGTTCCTGGAGAGACGAGCGGTGAACGGGGTGGGGTGGAAAAAGTCAAAGGGGTGGGGTGGTGAGCGGTCTATGGCAACGGGAGGTAAACGGCGACGGTGATTCGCGGTGGTGGGTTGTCGGTGGCGGTTGTGGACTGGTGGTGTTGGTGGTGCAGTGTAACATTTCTAATTTGGTTAGAAGGTTAGAAAGGAAATGGGGAAGAAGAAGATGGTGGGTGGGTCCCACTCTTAATATTATTTTCTAATTTAATTAAGTCAATTATTTTAATACCAAGGGGTAATTTGATCATTTTACATGTAGTTAACGAAAAAGTTAACTCTCCATCCTTGACATGGACCTTTTGTGTTATGTTTTGACAAACCATTGGACCGACCTTGTAGTTTTTCAAACCTGGGGACCGAAGGTGAAAACAGACCTAACCACAGGGACCTTTCTTGTAATTAACTCAAAAAACAATATTTGTTTTTAAACAAACAACTTGCTACTATTTACACCAACTTTCTTACTTATGCATAACTTGACTTCAGTGTGTGTGTTTGTTTTTTTTTTTTTTTTTGATAATATCCATCCAAAATGTTAACATGTAGAATTTTATTTTTCATTTATAACTTTTAATATGTAATTTTTTCATAAGAAAAGAACATATCATTTGTTTAATTTTTTCTATCTATATTATAATATTATCTTTTTAAGAATAAAGAGTCGTATTAAATGCACCAACCGATTATATTAACATTTGTTGGTGTTGCACCAATACAAACCGTGTCTGCTTTTCTATTTTACTGATGGCCAATTGTTCTTACCGTCGATTACTATTAAGAGACACAATTAGTGTTGATTATGTAGTTTTGATTGAGGGGTCTGTTACTATAGATTACGCACAATGTTATGAGCTTACCGAAGACAAGCTTGCCTCCTACTAATGGTTCGCTTCTTACTGACGACTCGATCACCGCCGATGGGCGGAACAAGCTTGGTTGCTACTGACCACAACATTTTCTAAGTAAATTGTTGTTATTGGTGATAACTTATCTTTTAACCACATAAATTGTTGTTAAGATGTTTGACACAACTTAACTTTTACGTCTAGTTAAATTAAATTATTAATCGATTTTTATTTCGATTTGAGCGTATAACTAAGGTACTAACTTATGTTGGGTGTCGAATCCCGCAAATAAATAATGTAAATGTAAACCTACCGTGCACACACTAAGAATAGTATGAGCGAAAGTAGGGTTCGTGTCCTCAAGGATACGAGTTAATTATTTTAATACCAAAAACATTCTAGCACAATTACTATAGTTGGTTATGGATTAAGAAAAATTAGGGTTTTAATTAAAAACTAAAACTAGAAGTAAATTGCAAAAAGTCTAAAAAAATTCCAGCAAGCTAACATGGTTGTTCAAAACTGTAAAGGAAATTCCACGCGGCCGTGTTAAGGTTCTGCTAGAAAAATGAAATTTAACTTTTTCTTTTATTTTTTTAATTGTGGAAAGGAATTACTAAAAATGTTAATTAAATTTTTAAGTAAATTCAAATATGAAAAGTAATTCCAACACTAAGGTAATTTCTTAATTCGTTTCGTCTTACGATCATTAACGATTACGGTGCAATGATCATTTTTAATTAATAATTTGTATCGATACTATACATCAGGCCTTTCGGATATTCACTCTATCTAATGTCTAATCAAGCGTAGTTCGTTGATTAGAGCCAACCCACTATTCTAAGCGCACGTCGTTCGGATTTTAGTGTGCAGGTTGCAACGATAAAAGTATCAATTAAATTAAACGCACACGTCGTTCGGTATGCTTAACTAGATTGTATGATTTTATAACGAGGATGAATTCATAGACAAATACAAACCGTTAATTGTTTCTTATATCAAAAATCAAAACTTGATTAGGGTTTTAAATCTTGAAAAACTTTATTAGAGAAATTAATAAAGTGACCAATTTTATTAACAATCTAATATATACTGGTATAGATCTGTGGTTAAGATCAAGAACCAAACAAACAAACTATTAATACAAAAACATCTCATAAACTTGTTACATAAGTTCAAACCAAATCAAAGAAATTACACATTAACGTTGAAACTAAAATAGTTTTAGCCGGACATGATGACTAGATCAATCCAAAAAGGTGACTTCCAAGATGATTTTCTCTTTCGTTTTCAAGATTAATATGTATCCTTCCTTTCTCCAACTAATTTCTTCTTCTTTTTAGTCTTTAACTTTGAGTTATTATATAAGGCTTTAATAATAAGCATTTCACAAGACTAAAATTCTCAAACTTTTAGAAATTTTCTTGTACTCTTTAAAATTCAAGATTTTTCTTTAATTATATATTCTTTACTTCCCAAACCTTTTGTTTTCTTCCCTCCCAATCGCATAAACTTACGAAACCAACCGAAATACACCAGAGTAGATTATATCCCATAAAAACAACTATTATATGAAATAAACGAAAAATGCATGCAAATAATACAAAATACATGCCAAAATATACTCTAAAATTACGATAATTAACGTCTAAAAATATAACTAACACCTTAGATGAAAATACCGAGAAACAAACACTATTGAGCATAATAACACATGAAAAACGAGTTTTCCAGTTATATGTTTTAGATGTTATTATATTTCTTGGGTATTTTTTGGTATTACATACTGCTTCGAATGTTGTACCATAGGAGACACATTCTCTTATGTGAGGTGCATAATATGTATTTAGAGGCCTACGTTAAACAAAAATACTTAGTCACCTCTTGTTCTTTTTTTGTTGCATTTCTTTTTATTTCAATTGTAACACGCATACATCTTATATTCTTTCATGTAGTATATTATCTTTAAGTAGTGTTTGTTATTATGAATGATACTTTCCTATGCAATTAAATGAACTTCTTCTAGCCTTAGTAGGAATGTATTGACTCGTTTAAATTAAAGCTTGAGCCTCCCTTATTAAAGGTTTATGTATATGCATGGGCGGATATATGTATTGTTGAGGGGTCGCTACCCCTCAACTTATTACGGATAGTAAAAAAAAAAAGAAATTTACGATTTTATGTAAAAAAGAGTTATGGTTTTACGTTACCCGTGAGATAAAATTATGTTACCCCTGGAAATATTTTAAACTCAACATATCATAAAAAGTTTTAAATTTTATAAAAATATATAATAATTTATAAAGAACAATACATTTTATAAAATTTGAGTTTAAACCAAATACTAAATACCACTATGTTATTTATCCATTAGTGATCTATTACTCAATAACATAAAAACCCAAAATACCATTTACCCATTACAATACAAATAATAAGCCCAAAATAAAAATATAGAACATAAAAATTAAAAAAAGAATGGAAGATCGAGCAGCAGCAATGCCTAGCAACTCGACAACAACAAGCATCACCTCACCTGCCGGCTGACACCGCCCACCTGCGCGGCTGTGCCACTGCCCACCTTACCACCCACCTTCGCCACTCATTCGCTCATTGTAATAATTTTTACTCTATTAGACTATAATATTGGGGATTTAGGGTTTATATGTTTGATTTTTAATATTTCTGTGTTATTTGTTATAAAAATTAGGAATATGGATGCTTCGTTTTTAAGTTATGAAAAACCAAAGAGGAGAGTTTTGAGATCTATTAGGTATTTGTTTAACTTCCTTTATTATCATCTTTATTTTATTTATATAAATGTATGGTAAAAAAATTTCATTACCCATGAATGTGTCTTCTAGATTCATCACTGTGTATATGTGTGTGTATATATATGTGGTATCTACATTTTATACTATGTGATTACATGTAATATTTATGTTGTGTAATTTTACTTATCATTAAAACACAAATCAGTGAGCATCAAGGCACAACGTACAACTTTGTTATGGAGATTTGCATCATTATAACAAAAGATTCATTATAAACCTTAAAAACTTACATTTTAGCCTTTCAAGTTTGCATGTTGCTACACTCTATACCATGTATTTATATGTTTGTTTTTTTACTAGATTACTATTCCAGTCCAAGTGGTTTGGCGCAAAATACGTTCAATCCAATAACTTATTGATTACACTGACAACCTTATAATTACAGGATTGTTTTTTAATTTCACCACACCACTAACATTATTACTAGATTTGTGTTAAAATCGTGTGAAACGATAATATTACCCATTTATTTAACCACTCCACCCCACCCCACATCTTTTCACCGCCTAAGATTACAACCACATAACACCATCACATCATCATCACCACCGCCACCATGTTCCTCCTCCATCACCAACACCCTCCACCATTGTGGCCGCCACAATCTTCACTCTCTTTCAGTCTATAGATCACTAATACCCAACATCCTTTTCAAGTTTTCACAACAAATCTCCTCCAACCTGTCACACCCTGATTTTTAGCATTCTTGGGTCGTGTGATCTGTTGGTTTTGGTCGATCGTTTCGTGGTTTAAATCATTTACGCAACATAAAATTTTATATTAAAATCTTATTTTCATAAAATGTATAACATCAATGTTACGTCAAAGCTTTCGATATCTTATATATCTTAAAAGGGATTTAAACCCCTTTATATACAATCAAAAATTAGGTTTACAATAATAGTTCATAAATATATAGCCACAACAAATTTATGTGCCTAGAAAGTCGTGATCTTTTCAGCAATTCACTTTGCCTATATGTACAACTATCCGGGTTATCCAGGCCTAGGGAGTCAACATCCTTTGACCCTTAACCGTAGCTAGCATTTCGAAAACATTTATCAACAAAGGTTGGTGAATACACGTAATTGACTCTAAAACATTTCAAACATACATGCTATTTAGAATCTCAAATCACAATTTTCATAGGCAAACTATATATTTAACAGTTGACTTAAACTGTGAAGTTCACATTCCATATATACTGGTTATATGGTTCAGGCATATAAAATGATAAATCTTTAAATCATAACCCGCATTCGATCTTCCATTCTTTTTTTAATTTTTATGTTCAGCCAGGGGTTTGCCCCTTGGACTCCGCTTTCAGGGGCTACTGCCGCAAAACCTACGCTATCTAGCAGACGCTTTAGGTCCGGAGATTTTCACCAACAAATCTTTTCCTTGAAGGAGACAAAACCTTAAGACACATGTGATATGGTTGGGGGTGATGAAAGTGTTCATGTTCTCTTGTTTTTTAAGGGTGGGTTTTAATTTTAATCTCTAGTATTTTAGGGTTGTTCTATGGCGGTGTTCTTATTTTGTGGCTCTTCCGTAAATTGGTTTACGAGTACCAGGTCATATATGAAGGTGAAATGGAGTGGGGACGACATTTGACAGTGACAACAGTGGTCATCGGTGGCGGAGACACTGACAACGGTGGGTGTTGATCGGACTAGGAGTTTATTATTAGTCTAGAGATATTATAGTAAAAAGAGGAACATATCTTGAGTCGAAGTTTTATTTGTTTTTTTAATTACTTTATTTATCTAGTCAATGGGTTGAAATATGTACCATCCGCATTAATAGTTGTATCTAAGACCAAAAGACCACAATTGTCTTTATATTTAACAGAATTCTTTAAACATGTTAGTGGTTTGAGTAAATTTGAATCAAAGTCTCAAAGTATTGGATTTTAAATGTGATAAATAAACCATTTGATTAAAATCGAACTTTTCGTCAAACTACATGTAATAAAACAATAATATACCTTGTTTTTTTGTCTTTCTTATCATTTTTTTTCTCTTCTAATTTTTAAATTTAATGTTTATTGAAATTTCAAATATAATGTTGTAATATATTTATTTTTATTTATGTTTCAATATAAACTTAACTAAAATGGAGTTGGCGTAACGACTTCATTATTTATAGAGTTAATCTCGGTTTTCGTCCCTGAGTTTTACAAATTGTCTCTATTTGAGTACCAACGTTTATTTTGTTTTCATTATTGGCCTGAGTTTTGCAAATCGTTTATATTTTTGTCATTTAACTAACGGTGTTAACATTTTATGTTAAGTGAATGTTAAAAGGACCAAAATACCCCTCAGGGCTATAAAAGAATATCACCATCTCACTTTTCACTCTCTCACACCTCCCTCTTTCTTCTTTCTCCACAGCACCACACACCACCGACACCACACACCACCGCCACCACACACCACCGCACCACACACTACAACATCGGACGTTCTCGGATTAAGGCATATAAGCTGGTGGCATAACAGATAGACTCATACACAGATAACACAAAGACGAACACAGGTCTGTTCCTCCGATCTACCGATCCGACCGGTGATTCGTCGAATCCTGGTTCAACCAAAAACTCGGTACCGACCGGCCGGTTCTCACACTGTAAAACTAGTTGATGCTGACAGGATTGCTATACCCACCGAATCCCGGTCCAGCCGGTCGAACCGGCCAGTCCGATCCAACCTTCACAACACTGACTGTAAGTGTAATAAATAAATTATTTGATTAAAATCATATTTTTCACCAAAGCAGAGGTGCTAAAACAAACATTTACTATTGTTTTTGGACTCGCTTACCATTTTTTTGTTTTTCCCTTATATTTTTAAAATTTAATGTTTTTTGAATTTTTAATATAACATTGTTATCAAGAAACTCGTCGGAACGCATGAGTCTGCAAAATTTTTATTTCTTTATAAAGTACTAAATGTTATTAGTGATGTCTTGATTTCATGTGACTTATTTAAAACTACATATGTTATAAACACTCCTCTCAATGAGCAAGTTTGTGGTGAAGTTTTGACGTTAGTTTTACCATGGTTTTACACTCATGATGCAAATACAATGTTTTGTTATTTTATATAAGGTTTTGATTGTTACCAAATATCAATGACATCTAGATTTCAACTTTTTTATATAAAGTTATGTTTGTTATTTATGTCCCCATGAACCCGCGGGCGCATGGTAACATCTCGACTTTAACTTTTTTCATGATTTTATGCAGTTATCTCACCGCGCAACGTGAAGCCTTAATACCAGTTATATATTAAAACGATAAGGATAAGAACCGTCATATACCTAAAGTTATGTGGCAGATGTTGAAAGAAACAATATCACTGCTAACGAGCGCCTTTCACTTTTATCCCCAAGAAACTTCTTTACATTTACAGAAAACTGGAAAAAAAATCGCATAAAACCCTAAATTTGACTCCAAAATTTCACCACTTTCATCATCCTGTCTTTATCCTAATCTTTCATCCCAGAACTCCATTGGAAGATAACAGATAAAGCTTCAACTTCTCTTTCTTTCATATTCGAATTCACCCCAATATTGTCGTGAATTCTTTCCATCCAAGCAACCCCATCCACCCTAATCATCCGAACCTAATCTACGATAATTCCCACAAATTCAACACCGATTCTTTCGGTTTTCGATACGGCTACAAATCGGTTTTTGATAAACCACAGGTATGTTTTTATAGATGGGTTTAATTTCAATTTGGGCTTTAGGTTTTATAGCTCAGTGACGAATTTGTGAGATTATGAGTTTGTGTTTGGTAGTTTATAATCATTTCTAGTTTTATATTCATGTGTATAGGTGTTTCTTGATATCGTGGAGTTTCGGGGATTACCCTTTTGTGTTCATTTTCACCATCTTTAATTTGGGGATGTTGGAACAAGTAGAAAATAATGGTATGAATGTATGATGATGTCAAAGCTACCATTTTTTTCGTATTTTTGGATAATATTTGGATTTGGGGGAGGTAGAGTTTTATTTGATTGGATAGGTGATTCATTTTAGAATGTTATGTTTTATTGAGTATGCACCTGAAGAAACATCCAATGGTTACTTGTGGATTATGTTAACTAATGTTAGTTAATTGTTACATTTGCAGGTGCTATGTATGATGTTGCTGATTAGATGGTAGGGTGCTTAACAAGGGGATGATGGCATTAGTAACCCACCAAGTTCAGGTAAAAGAAACGATGACCGCTTTGATATGCTGCCTGATTTTGTTAAGATCAAGAATTGATGTATGAGTGGATGTATTGCAAGAGTAAAGAATAAAGAACATACCTTCTGAGAGTTGTGACTTTTATGTTCGGTCACCTGTTTTAACCTTTTTGGTTACCTTGAAAAGATATTAGTTTGAATTTGGTAGGCTGTACCCAGTATCTATAATAATTTGGCAAGAGTAAATGAAAACATTGCAATTTCAGTTGAATCGTGTTCTATGCTTTTCTGTTGTCATAGCTTCTGTAATTCTGTGTTATGTTCTAACTCTCTTGAAGGCAACACATATTGTTTTAAAGTCAGATGTTTGGGAATTTACTCTAATTCTAGTTCTTATGAGGGTTGTATAATTGTAAGGAATTAGGAACCTGGAAAGTGTAATTTATGAAACCTGAAATAGTGGCTGATATAAGTTAAAACTATATTTAAAGTCCAGACCGTGTTCTTAATTTGGAGAGGATGAATGAAGAGCGTATTATTGTTGCACAATATTTTTGGCCGTATTTTAGTAATGAGTTTGTAATAATGGTTTTTTTTTTTATTATTTTCGTGTTCTACTCTTTAACAAGTCTGTTTTGTATATGTTATTTTTTGTCATTGGAAAGTAGAAAGTGCTTGCTTTCAAGGCATAATTTCTTGGAATGTTACATTCATTTGTCAGTTAGAAAGTCATCATTGGGTGTATATTAACATGCTTACAAATAATATAAGTGTTGACAATTGATTCTTTTTGTCTGTTTTTTTTAATGGGAGCCATTTTATGGTAGATGATTGGTATTGTGCGTGCATGATACATTCCTTCTAATGAACGTTTATTTGCCTTTGAAGGGTTCATATGCTGTTCCAAGACCTTTATCTTTGAAGAAGGGTATTGAATCTAAGAAGTTTGTAGTGGCATTTCCAATTGTTAAGAGAACAAATATTATCTTATTGAAGCATGGATCTTGTTTATGGTAAGTACTTATCTATATCTGTCCATATTTCAACTTTTATAATTTAAATTGTATCATGCTTCTTATGAAACGTTGCCTGGTATTGAATTGTTTGATTTGAATTGAATTTAAAGTAAAGCATTGGCTACTTAGTACTTTCAAGTGGTTTAAAGGATGAAAATGGAAGTAAAATAGAGTCCATGGCCTATCAAAACTTTTATAAGAATATAACAATTTTATGTCTGTTCAGGTACTTTGTGGTAAAGTTCAATTGCTTTTGAGGTTGCATGCTCAACAACCATCAAATTTTTTCCTGCCATTAATAGTTGATGTGGCTGGCTTGTAATATCACCTTTCCACTTTGAAGTATTTTTGTGTTATCTTTAAACAGTCATAGAATACGCGGGCCTAGATCGAAACATACTGACCCAAAACATTTTTTTGTTAATTTCTATAAAAAGTTAAGTATTATATATGATTATAAAATTGGTATCATTTCAATAATAACATAATTGATGAATATAAATGTTTAGTAGCCTTTATGCTATAAAAGTATTGGTGACTTTTGGTTCATATCCTTTTTATTCTTCCTAATTGTTAGGTTTTGATTTGTTAGAGATAAAACACAACTTGAATTTAGTCTAATTATTATTATTCTAGATGCAAAATTATGATTTTTTGTGCTCTTCCCTATTTTGCTTACTAATGTACTCATTTATAAACAGTGTAAAGGCACCTCTTTCAAAGAGGAAATCATTAAGAATATCATCTTTTAAAGGTAACATTCAGAATGATGAGTCAGGAGGCAGGGAGAAAGGATCAAAGTCAACCAAAAATGCAGTCAAACTTTCCTATGTGCCAAAGGATCGAAGTGAAACCTTTGCTGAATCATCAAAAGTGAAGAGCAATCAAGCTCCCCTGATATCTACTAATATGGGTGAGACTACTGCAGGGTCTCAAGCCATACAACTGTTTAAAAGTTGGTTGACTTTGTTACGCACACCTTCTTCACAATGTGAAGTAGCAGATGGAACATTGGAGGAGGGCCCTTCTTCAAATGAAATGGTGGAGACAGACCATAAGATCCAAAACAGTGGGAGAACTGTGATTTTGAAAGCCGTTTGGGCTAGTTTTGTGGGTCTGGATCCAGCAATAAAGATACCTGCAATGATATTGTAAGTCAGTATACCTAATTACTTATCATTGTCACTTTGACTGGGTTTCAAACTTCTACACTAGGGTTTTCTTATACAAAAATGCTTTTCTATGAATGTCCTTTTGTGTATAATATTGGAGGTGGCAAAATGGGCTGGTCATATGGCTGGGTTATAAAGGGTTAAAATGGATTCAGGCCAAAACAAGTCATTTTTGGTGATGGTCAAATCGGTGAGGTTTGGTCCACCCTAAACACCTATTTTTTGGAAAAGATTATTTGTTACAAATAATCAGCGGTGTCAGATATGATCTCAAAACTGTATATTGTTTTAATAAATATCGATTTTCTGAAAATTATTTAGGTGGCTTTATGCTTAGAAATACACTTGGGGCGACCTTTGACTTGGCTGACCTGTTTTCTTTTGCTAGAGATAAAACATAACCTGAATCCACACATAGTAAACGAGTCAAAATTGTCGCATCTAGTTTTCGTCCTGAAAATGCTGTCTATTGAATGTAAAGAGTTGTCTTTGGTAGAGGTGGAAAAATGAGAGGCTTGGGCAACCAGTGAAAATGGGTCGGATCCAAATGGGTAATTTGTTATTACATTATGGATTAGGTAGACCTGAAGCAGTTTTCTAACGAGAAAATAGTTTGTTAATATGATTACATAAGTTATATTATTTTGATAATAACCAAATATGTTGAATAAGTTGTTTTGGGAGGTTTTAAACATCGAAAGTACATGTTGGGTGGTTTCTGTCTCCATTTGGCCCTTATCCTTTTTGTTTTTTTTTAATAATTAGCTGTCTGACCTGTTGAGGTAAAATGTACTCATGTGACTAATGAATTATGGCCATGATGACCAACGTTGTTCTGACCTATATTTGATTATTTCCATAATCTAAATCTTGAAATCTCCTTTCATATTTCACATATGCATTTACTTAAACATGAAGTTAGCTCACTTCTAATCATTTTAGTTAATTTGTGTAACTTAATTTGCAGCATACCCTTGTACCTAGCAGTCAATATGAAATACGGACCTGAAGTTGCAAAGGAACTTACTCCTTTATGGATATTTGGGCCTCTACTCGTTGCCCTTTACATCAAAATTATACAAGGGCTGTGCTTACTCTATGTTTATAGCTTCAAGCAATCTGTCAAAGTGGTAAAAAACTTGCCCACTTACTACGACTACGTCATTAGTGGTAAGCTCAAAGAAACCATACACGCTCGATTTTGGCAACCCGTGGTGGATTTTAGGAACTTAGGCTACAAAGAAATATGGAAACGTGTTCAAGAATGGATAATCGACAAGTATTTGGACTACATTGAATCGATATGGCCTCATTATTGCAAATTGATCAGGTTTCTGAAGAGGGCCAATTTCATCTAGTGTTCAGAAGATGGGATTTACTTTTGTTTCGATCCTCTTTTTTATTCGTGTAATGTTTTCGAATAGGGCATATTTGAGGCAAGAGGTAGGAAACCCGATTTTGAATTGGAGTTCATCTCAGTCTTGAGGATTACAAGCAAAAAAAAAAAGGTGGATTTTGTATGTTGAAATACATTGTATTTGAGTTTCTGATTCTCAGTCTTTTGAGATTAACCATTTTTTACACAGATTTTGTTATGTCTAAGTGATGGTTTTGAAATTTACTTTTTAAATTGTCATGGGTTGGTTTGGGCTATGTTTTTGAACGTATGCCAACTAAAATAGACAGGTGTCGGGTAAAATGGATTCTGGTTATAATGACCATTCCGTATGAGGTTAAAATGGTTGGATTGGATTGGGTTTAAAGGTGGAACCATTGGGTTTCTTTGTTTGAAAATTAAGGCCGAACTGTAAAGCTAAAAGAAATGGTTGCAAACTTGCAATTTGAACTTCAAGGAGTGATGGGTTTATGGGCTAATCCGTTTTTGTTTATAAAATCTAAAGAAACTGTTTTATGTGATGCTAATAAAAGAAATAGGAGCTCCCATGCTAACAAAAGAAAAATGAGCTATCATGTTTATAAAAAACCACTTCTTAAAGAAACAATTTCAACCATATAGATTGGTTTTAAAGTGAAAACTTGCGCCAATACTCAAATGATAGTCTTATACAGAATGTATCATTCCAATTTCAAGACTTGAAAACATGTTGGAAGCTTGTACAAGATTGTTGTAACCATTTTTCTTTCATACTTGCATGTTAGAGTTAATTACCCAAATGGTTCTAAGGTTTGGCTCAAGTCACCCCTTTGATTTCTAAATTCCAAATGTTACAAGTTTGAGGCTAGTATTTTCAATTCTATAACATCATTAAGGTTTAAGACTAATTTTCGTTAAGTTACCTATCAAGCTAGTGTTACTTTTACCCTCCCCTTCAATGTACCACCAAGTCCACCACCACATCCAACGAGACAGTCTTCGTTTACTCTATTTCTTCTCCCTGGTCTTCAATTTTCACCCTCCCCTTAAATGTACCACCATCTCTGTTAGGGATAGAACTTTATGTATAGGTTTAGATGATGAATCACTCTATGTAATCATAATTGTAATCATCAGTTTTAATGATATACAATGAATATATTTGTTTATGATTATGTTTATTTAATAATTCATTGTATGATTAACTAATACTTACATTACAATATATAATATATGTTATGATTATATGTATTGAAACAACTGCGGATGAGTAAATTGTTCTTCCGTAGATGTTCTCAGGAACATATCTGAAGGATGTACATTCGTAGATATCTCCTGCGGAAGAACAACTTCAGCTGAACAAGAAAAAGAACAAGCTACTGGAAGCACAAGTTGCTACGGAAGCACAAGTTGCTGCGGAAGCACAAATACTGAAGATCAAGCAGTGTTGCTGCGGAAGACTAGTTTCCTACGGAAGAGTATTTTCCTACGGAAGACTAAAATCAACACACGTATTACACATCATCAAGTGGTCAATCCAAAGTCAACAAGTCAACGTGGCAAAGCAACAACAACGTTAATGAAGATTGAAGACGTATGATTCAAGTGAATATTCCACGTCACTTCAACAATCTTATCTTTATTAGAATCATTGTAAAATACGAACTCCCATGCCGATAAATGTGGCTGAGGATTCGGATAAATATTGTTAGCTTAATTATAGCGATAAGTTAGCAATAGATCAGAACAGAATAGGATCTCTATATATAACATGAGATCAACAACATTAAAAAAAAAATAGAGAAAAAAAAAAACAGAAGTTAATTTTCTGGAAACACTAAAAGCAATATAGAGCATTACAGCAATATATTGATTATTAGCAAGCATCATCGGAGCAAGAGCATCATCGTATCAGTAATTTATTAGCGTAATTATTCTTTTCGTGTGTTTTGCTGGTTAATCGTTAAATCAGCAAGTATTGATAATTCCGCGATCAATACTTGTATAAATCAAGTTTGATAATTCCTGATTGGTCCTTGGATTAACAAGTGGTATTAGAGCTTGTTGCTCATTGATCCAGATCAATTGATCTATCAAATTTGATTTGAGCATAACGATTTTGTTTATAATCATGTCATCAATTAACATGAGTAATTTGGTAGTTGGTGCATATCAACCTCCCAAATTTGAAAATAAGTCTGATTTCAAAACATGGAAAATTAGATTCAGGAATCATGTTAATTACACAGATTCAGACCTATGGGCTTCAATCACTGAAGGTCCTTATATTCCACCGACATTGGGTGCAGACTACAAGGACAAAAATCAACCCATAAGTCTTAAGAATCTACCACCTGATGATGCCAAGAAAGTCAAGATTGACATCAAGGCATATAGTATGCTCACTATGGCTTTGCCAGAAGAGCTGCTGATCAGATGTGAATCCTACAAAACCGCCAACTCGTTATGGAAAATCCTGCACACTCTGTGTGAAGGAAGTGACGAGATTAGAAGCATTAAAAAGGATACTCTTCGAGCTCAATATGAAACATTCCATCATATTCTTGGTGAGTTAGTTCCTCAACAGTTGCACAGATTCATGCAACTTGTTACTGAGATGAACATCCTTAAGCTTGAGTACAGCAACGAAGAGCTTAACAAAAAGATGCTTCACTCCCTACCGGAGAGTTGGACACAGACAGTGTCCATGTTCAAAAACACCATTGACTTAAAAACAATAGGTTTAGATACTCTAGTAGCAAAGGTAGAAGCCCTAGAAGGGAGGTAAAATCACTGGGTAAGGGAGTGTAACAAATGGAGTTCTAAAATTTGAGAAAGTCAACTTTTGTGAAAACTTGCAATTTAATTTACTAAGTGTCTCTTAAATATGTGATCAAAATTACACAACTTTCTTTGACAACTCTAACTGTTACATCCTTAAGCCAGGATTCAAAATTCCAGAAGACTGCATTCTTCTTAAAGCACCAAGAAAAGGTAACACATATGTGTTGGACATGAACAACACATCTTTAACAACAAAGGAAACGTGTATGATATCTAAATCTTTAGAAGATGAGTCACACTTGTGGCACAGAAGAATGGCACACACCAACATAAAGAACATGAATAAACTGGTGAAAAATGACTTAGTCATTGGTATGCCGAAAAAGGAGTTTTATTGTTCTAATCACTGCTTATCATGTTACAAAGGAAAACAACATAAAGTCTCTCATAAAATAAAAACAATCAACTCAAACACAACACCGCTCAAGTTACTGCACATGGACCTGTTTGGCCCAACTAATGTGTTAAGCATTGGAAAAAGACAGTACTGTTTGGTGATTGTTGATGATTTCACAAGATTTACATGGGTATTTTTCTTGAGGAATAAAAGTGAAACATCAGAAATTATCATGGAGTTTATCACTAAAATAGAGAACCAACTTGATTTAAGAATCAAGATATTAAGAAGTGATAATGGAACTGAATTTATTAACTATGTCTTAGACTCTTTTTGCAGGGAAAAAGGTATAGCCAGACAATTCAGTGCACCTAGAACTCCACAACGGAATGGAGTTGCTGAGAGAAGAAACAGAAAGTTAATTGAATCAGCTAGAACAATGCTAGCCGATTCACAGTTACCAATAACATTCTGGGCAGAAGCTCTGAACACTGCTTGCACAGTTCAAAATAGAACCTTAATAGTGAAAGAACACAACAAAACACCCCATGAACTGTTATTTAAAAGAAAACCTTTTATAGGATATCTTAAAGCTTTTGGGTGTCATGTATCTGTTTTAAACACAAAAGAACAATTAGGAATTTTTTTTGAAAAAGCCTATGATGGTTTCTTTGTTGGTTATTCATCAACTTCTAAATCATATAGAGTATACATTCCACATGATAACATAGTGGAAGAAACCCCTAATGTATCTTTTGATGAATCCTTATTTACTCAATCAGTAAAAGGCTCATCATGGTTATTTGATATAGATGCTTTATCTAACTCATTTAATTCTGGTTATCTTAATGTGACAGATGCTACGGATACATGCTACCCCTATGTTCCTCCAAACATGGGTGTACCATTAACAGCTGATCCACCTAGAGTACCATCTCAAGAGAAAATCAGTGAGCGTGACCCTGGTACATCAGCACAAACAAGTAGTGATGATACCGCCTTGCCACCATCTACATCTGCAGAAATACCATCTACGTCCGTAGATGTGTCAACTTCCGCAGATGATACACAGAAAGGTTCCCAAAATCAGAATGTGTTGACAAACATCCCAACACCATTGTCACATACAGATATACCCATACCAGAGCCTACAGCTGAACTTGTACCTCCTACGGACAACATACCCACACCCACGGAAGACATTCCTCGACCTACGGAACCACAGTCAGCTGTACCAGATGAGTTGGATTATTTCACTAACTCACCATCTCAACAAACTCCATCCTAACAAATAACATCAGCAATCTGGACTCATCTATCCAAGTTAATAATGTCCCAACTATTAGAACTCACAAGTATCACCCAATTGATAACATGATAGGCGACCTGAACATCAGAACAACAAGAAAACAAGGGGCAACAAACATTTGTTTGTACTCATGTTTTCTGTCTCAAGTAGTTCCACCAAACATCATCGAGGCATTGAAGGACAATAGCTGGATTGAAGCAATGCAAGAAGAGTTGTAGCAGTTCAGAAAACAAAAGGTGTGGAATCTGGTTGATCTCCCTGAAGGCCAATATCCCATTGGGACCAGATGGTTATTCAAGAATAAGGTGGATGACAGAGGAATCATTATCAAAAACAAGGCAAGGTTGATAGCACAAGGATACACACAAGAGGAAGGCATAGACTATGATGAAGTCTTTGCCCCCGTAGCAAGAATTAAAGCAATCAGAGTTTTCTTAGCCTATGCCTCATTCAAGAGTTTCATAGTCTATCAAATGGACGTTAAGTGTGCTTTCCTATATGAAAAGATTGATGAAGAAGTGTATGTCTCTCAACCACCAGGCTTTGAGGATCCTGACTATCCTCATAGAGTATATAAACTTGACAAAGCCTTATATGGCTTACATCAAGCGCCAAGAAAGTGGTATGAGACATTATCCAAGTTTCTGCTGAAACATGGATATAAAAGAGGAACAATTGATCAAACTCTTTTCTTAAAACATGAACATCAAGATCTCTTAGTAGTTCAAATATACGTTGATGATATTATATTTGGATCAACTAACAAGAGACTATGTAAAGAGTTCGAGTCACTAATGCAATCTGAATTCCAAATGAGTTCAATGGGAGAACTGACATTCTTCCTGGGATTACAAGTTCATCAGAAACCAGATGGCATATTCATTAACCAGGAGAAGTATGATCTTCAAACACTAAAGAAATACAATTTGACCGATTCTTTCTCGTGCAAAACACCAGCCTCTACCATAGACAAAATTACACCAGATCCAACAGGGAAGTCTATTGACCAGAGATTATACAGATCTATGATAGGTTCATTAATGCACTTAACTGCTAGTAGACCTGATATAATGTTTGCTCTGTGTGTGTGTGCTAGGTACCAAGAAGATCCAAAAGAGTCACATCTAAATGCTGTTAAAAGGATATTTCGATACCTCAAAGGAAAACCTACACTCGGATTATGGTATCCTAAAGAAGGAGACTTCAAATTGTATTCATACTCAGACAGTGACTATGGAGGTTGTAACAATAACAGGAAATCCACTACTGGTGGATGTCAATTCCTAGGACCAAGACTTGTGTCATGGCAGTGCAAAAAGCAGACCAATGTATCAGTATCAACAGCTGAAGCTGAGTACATAGCTGCTTCAGCAGGTTGCTCTCAGGTTTTATGGTTACAAAACCAATTACTTGATTATGGGTATAATTTTCTTCACACTCCCATACATATAGACAACTCAACTGCTATGTTTATAACTGCTAATCCAGTCCAACATAGTAAAACAAAACATATAGAAATTAGATATCATTTTCTGAGAGACTGCTCAGAAAAGGAATTAATTAAGTTAGTCAAAGTAGACACAATAAATCAGCTTGCTGATTTATTCACTAAGGCCTTTGACTCTGTAAGATTTAATTTCTTAATAGAATCATTAGGAATGATCAACTTAGAATAAATCCAACATCTAAACAACAGACATAGGAGCCTGCCAATTATTCTCATATAAATATCACAACTCCTGTGTAAGGGATCACATAATCTACGAAAAGGATATTATACTATAACTGCCATATGTCCTGCCTAACCTAACATTCAGATAACTAGTATCTATTGAATAGATGTGTTGGATATGTAAATAGGTTCAGCTTGAGTGAAAGATAAGGTCTGTCATGCCTAACCTAACATTCCGATAACTTAGTTGGTCAAGTCATTGTAAGGAGACATAAGTTACTCTACTACGGAAGTGCACAACTCATTACACATGCACACATACTATGTTGTAACACCTTATAACCTCTATCTTTGCGCATTTTGACTCTTTGTTTTGTGTAAGCAAAGACCAGAGTCAATGGACACCTCTGTTTTACGTAAGTAAAGACCTGGTGTCCTGATGCTAATCACAAATGTTCCTACTGGAACTGCTCTAAAAAAAAATCCAAAAAAGGATCAAGTATATCATACTGAAAGTGCTATATATATATATCAACATTAATAAGATTTCGAAGAAATCTTAAGATAGAGCTTATAATCTACGGAACATGGGTTAAGTGTGCTAAAGTGATGAATTAAGCACCTTCTGGAAGGGACATACTTTAATGCCACCTTATATGATGCATCCATATGAGTTGCTCTTAAATTCTCACCAAAACATGATAATTAGCATGACATACTAGACATATACTCTTGTTTGAATTTGTGCGGATCACAATATTTGCAATCTGCACTAGCTCAGTAGCTAACTGATTTTACCATACAAATGCAGGGGTGTGGCAGATCAGTAGTATGATCCTCCAGGTTATCCAATCCTTGCCTATGCATAAAATTGCCTTTTCTATGATAATTAGTTAATAATAATAACTATGAATTCATAGCCTTCTCATATAAATTTTTGATAAATTCATGATTCATCACAAATTTAGGGGGAGTGATCAATTCAAGAAACCAAACTATTTATTATGAGTTGAAGCTGAAGAAAATTGGAATCTGAGCACTAACTTGGCTGCAGGTTGTAGGATAAGTGATACATGCATCTGCTGATGCCAAAACTGCCATGAACCAAGTCACAAGGTCCAACAAAAATTTAGTCTGATTCATTCGAGGTTAAACTTTCTCTGCGGAAGACAAAACTTGGTCTTCCGTAGATAAAAAGCAGAAATTTAGTCTTCCGTAGATGAAATACGGAAGAAACATCCCTGTGAACTGCTTAGATATTAATTGCACTATTACTGCTTTATTAACTAGTTGAGTAATAATTACATAGTTAATTAATAATGTAAATATCCTCGGAATAGTAGAAAGTGTAAGCGGGTCACACATATTAGACACCTTGTTCGAAAAAGTGCAACTGGGTCCCACATGGTTGACAGGCTGTCCGATAAGGTATATAAGCACAGTTTGACTGTCCGCATTCTTATTCATCCAAATTCACCCAAATTTCCTTCAACCAAAAATTACCGAAACCTAGAAATCCCTTGACTCGCAATCATCCTCAGGATCTTTAACTACTTCATCATGACTAATCGATTCTCTCGGGACCACAATGTATGTGCGTTCCTAGACCCCCAGGTAGAAGATGAATGCAGACCCATCATTCACTACCTAAGAAGGTCTCGACTCTTCTATGCACTCTCCGCAGATCCTGTCATCTATCTCTCACACATGACGGACTTCTGGAACACAACCAGAATTGAAGAAGGCGATGGAGGACAAACCATTATAGCCACGGTAGGGAATTTACCCCTTTGGGTGAATGAAGAGACAATTCAGAGTGCATTGGAACTGGGGGAGGACGAAGAAGGGCATCCAGATGTATTCAACCATGAATACATCCAGAAAGTTTTCGGGTTGATGGGATATGATGGAGATTACCAACATGGAGAAATCAAGAAGGGCAGACTGTGCAAACCCTATCGATTCTTATGCCACACCTATCTAAAGTGTGTATCCAACCGAAAGTCTGGTTTGGATAGGTTCTCACGGCACGTATCTTCAGGAGTCATAGGAATATTCGAGGACAGAAAGTACAATTATGCCAAATACATAATGAACTGCCTCTGCGACCACATAAGAGTACAAAAGGAGAACAAAATGTTCATGTTCCCAAGGTTCATTCAGCTGATGATCGAAGAGCAAATGCCCGAAGTGGAGAAGGAAGGGGACGTAGGAGTGCAAAGCCATCTCAATAAGTCCATCTTGAACAAACTAAAGGGACAGTATGAGGGAGGTGGAGTGGATTTGTTCCCTCATGTTCTGGATGAGGAAGAAGACATCCCTGAAGAATTAAGATGGGTAAAGGAGCAGGAAAGTTCAAGCTCATCAGCCCCTTCTGCTGCTAACTCCCAACCTCAAACACCACTGCATACCTCACCCAAATCACCCCAACAAGAGTCACAGTCACCATCATCACCCATCTACTTGACCACTTCAAGTGAATCCAGCTCATCTGCCAAATCAGCTTCCTCAGCTAAAACTGAGGGCACTGAACCTGTCACACTCTCACCCACACTCACTGATCCACTAACATCTCTTACTCAAATAGAACCACTCAACTCACCCACTGCAACTGAACCGATTACCTTCCCAACACCTACCGAACCAATCATCTCACCTACCCCCACTGAACCCATTGACAGCCCAACACCAACTGAGGAAATCAACCTAAATGAGGATGCTTATAAGGTTGTCAATGATGAAGATACATAAGAGATTTGTATGGAAACTGAAGAGGAGAATGTGGTTGAAGGAGAAGTACAACAAGAGGGTGAATATGTTGAAATCACTGCTTATAATGAGAATGATCTGAGAGAGGATGAGATCAATGTTAGTAAGCAATATTTGGTGGCTGAGTACAACAAATTGGTGGTTAAAGGAAACAAGAAGCTAGCAAAATTGAGGAGATTGAAGAAAGAGTTGAAGAAGAAAGAGTTGAATGAGAAAGAGGCATTTCTGGATGATAAAGATGACATAATCAGTAGCCTGCAAGGTAGACTGAGAAGATTAAGAGAAGATGCAATGATGAACAATGAAGTGATTGATGCATTGCTTGACTTGGTGAATGAATAATCAGCAATGCTGCAGTCAAAAGATGATGAAGTAGAGAGGTTGAGAAAGATGGTTTCTGAAGCTGAACATAGCAAAGGTGATACAACTCTAATCACCTACAGTAGAAAGAGAAAATATTTTGGGAAAGTTGCTGGTGCTCTGGGTGAATCATCAAAGAAATCCAAACTGGATTCTCCAAAGCAAGCAGCCACAGTTGAAGAAGCAGATGAAGAAAGTGATGATGAATGGGAGGAGTTGACAAAGGATGACCCTGAGAAGAAGAAAAATAAAGGAAAAGAAGCAGCATAAGAACAGCTCTTGACAACCGAAGACATACTAGAAGAGAGGCCCCAATCTACCTTGTTTATGGAACTGATCAATAACGGGTTTCCATATGACATGGTAGAAAGGATGAACATGTCAGAGTTGGTTCAAACTGTCAAAAAATTTGATGCTGCAAGACTGATGCTCCCAGTCTGTACTTATGAGACCTTCAGCATATACAAGAATATAGAGATAATTAGAAAGGACTTGGGGCACTATGACACAGCAATACTGATAAGATACAACATGATCTGTTGGTTGCAGAGTCACAACCTCAAGTCCTATGAGCTTAACAGCAGATCCATTAGAGAACTTAGGGCAATGATAGAACATGTTATGAAGACTGAACTGGAAACAGGAGTCAGATTTAGAAGCGAAGCCCCCAACCCTGCATATCAAAAGCAACAATCATAAACTTCTGCTGAACCTACTGTGGTTCAAGCAGCAGACATGCACAAGGATAAAGAAAAATTGATTAGAGTGCCAAGCTCCTCACAAGATTTGGCCTCTAGGAACTGCTGTAAGGGAGATTACTGAATAGAAATATACATTAATACAATTCTTTGATCTCACCACAGAACCTGAAGAAGCACAAGAGAATCAAATCATTGGATGGAAATATGATGGTGAATGGGACTGTGCACTGGTTAAAAGGGCATCTGGCATGGTGCAATACTTTCCACGAGTAGAGCATTTACTAGCACTGCCAGATGTAGACCTGTATACATTGAGAACCATTTCCATCACCAATTACCCTATAAGTCCAAGAGGAAGAGACTTCTCAAGGAGATGTTCTCAAGGAAGCCAGAATGGTAGATGCAGAGCACCTGAAGAGAAAGCAAAGAAAGTCTCGGCCCAAATCTCGACTGGTTGATGAAGAATTCTTGAAGAGAGTTGGAGCTGAAGACCCAGCTAATGCATCAGTAAAAGTGATAGAAGGAAATCAGTTTTCTTGCCCAATCACAGAATGGGGGTATGTTGAGAAAACTAAGGAATTGGTGCTACAGAGGAATGATCCACAGAAAAAGGGCCAAAGCATCAGATTATTTGATCCTGTGGAAATCAAACTTCTGCACCCAAGCTACACTTCATATCTATATGATAAATTTTCCCCAAGGCTGCAAGATCAACAATCTCAGAATGACCTGTGCTTGTATGTACATCTCATCCAAGTCATTAACAAACTGCATGCCAAGGCACATAAAAGAAGAAGATATGAAGCTGGTCAGTTGATCGGATCAGAAATCAAACCTATCACAGAGCTAAGAATTTCAGATCAGGATGAATTAGAAGTGGTGTCCAATAATAGTGTTGTTGCAACACTCACCACAGAAGAGGATGACCTTGGTCTGAAATACAAGACACTGAAGAGAATAAACAGAAGGCCAATTCAGATCAAGTATGAGGATCAGCAGAAAGCCGTAGATTACTTTAAGTCTAGGATTTTGTCTAGAATACAAGAGCTTAGTGTCTTAAACCAATTATTACTAGAGTCTAAACCTAAGGGGGAGTACTGTTAGAGATAGAACTCTATGTATAGGTTTAGATGATGAATCACTCTATGTAATCATAATTGTAATCATCAGTTTTAATGATATACAATGAATATATTTGTTTATGATTATGTTTATTTAATAATTCATTGTATGATTAACTAATATTTACATTACAATTTATAATATATGTTATCATTATATGTATTGGAACAACTATGGATGAGTAAATTGTTCTTCCGTAGATGTTCTCAGGAACATATCTGAAGGATGTACATTCGTAGATATCTCCTGCGGAAAAACAACTTCAGCTGAACAAGAAAAAGAACAAGCTACTGGAAGCACAAGTTGCTGCGGAAGCACAAATACCGAAGATCAAGCAGTGTTGCTGCGGAAGACTAGTTTCCTGCGGAAGAGTATTTTCCTACGGAAGACTAAAATCAACACACATATTACACATCATCAAGTGGTCAATCCAAAGTCAACAAGTCAACGTAGCAAAGCAACAACAACGTTAATGAAGATTGAAGACGTATGATTCAAGTGAATATTTCACGTCACTTCAACAATCTTATCTTTATTAGAATCATTGTAAAATACGAACTCCCATGCCGATAAATGTGGCTGAGGATTCGGATAAATATTGTTAGCTTAATTATAGCGATAAGTTAGCAATAGATCAGAACAGAATAGGATCTCTATATATAACATGAGATCAACAACATTAAAAAAAAAAATAAAGAAAAAAAAAACAGAAGTTAATTTTCTGGAAACACTAAAAGCAATATAGAGCATTACAGCAATATATTGATTATTAGCAAGCATCATCGGAGCAAGAGCATCATCGTATCAGTAATTTATTAGCGTAATTATTCTTTTCGTGTGTTTTGCTTGTTAATCGTTAAATCAGCAAGTATTGATAATTCCGCGATTAATACTTGTATAAATCAAGTTTGATAATTCCTGATTGGTCCTTGGATTAACAATCTCCAACCATCACCATATTTTAGGCCGTGACGTCCACTACCATTGTTGTCCGTATCACTTTAGTTGCATGAAAATGACATTAAAAGTGTTTCAGATACATCATCGTGTATATATTCTAATGATTGTTCATCAATTGAGGTTGTTCTCGAAGGAAATCTACGGGATTTTGGGGTGTTTTTAGGATAACATGAAATCCTGATAATTTGCTTGTCCGGTGGTAGCTTCTTTTTCTGGTGGATTTTTTGCAACAACCCCTAATCTATTTTATATCAAATGTACTTAATGTATTAAGTGAGACTTAAACCTTATACCTCTTAGATGAAAAACATACACTTTTATCACTAGATTATGTTAATGAATTGAATGTGTTTTTTTGTTGAATATTGTGACTAGAGGAGAAGAAGAAAAGGTGTGGGGGTGGGAAGTTCTATGTGCCAGGGTTTGTTTTTTATATATATGTAATTTATAAATTATTTTGTCAGAACAATATGATCATTTAGAACAACATAACTGAAAATTAACCCCAATTCAAGATGGGGGCAAAAATTTTCATAACGATCGTGCACACTTTTCAAGGAGTAAATATGTAATCGAATTCAAAGTCTAGTAATTTTTTTTATTTTATTTTATTAGTGGTAACTCGAGATCAATGTGTAATTAAACTACCAGTCTAAATTTGTCAAACTAACAACTTTACTTTCTTTTTATTAGAGTTCAATATATAAGATTACAATTTTGAAAAAAATATCTGCCTCTTTTAGTATTGTTATTAAATTGTTGTCAACTCATCTCTCATTAAATCTATAAATTGGTGTTGTTATAAAACCTTGGTAAGTTATTAGTAACAAAATGTTGTGTAGGCTTCTTGTTAACTTGGGAATTTGAAGATTGACTGATAAATTTGCCCATGCATGCTATGTTGATCCAAGTCGAATCATTGCATCGATCATGATTCTTCTATAGCTTGGTTGTTCAGATTTGTTCAATCCTCAATACGATGTTTACATGTACTTTGATTGGCGGATTCTACGATCGATGATTCAAAAGTAAATGATATGAATATCTGAATAAATATATTTAGTATTTTGTATTTATTTAATAAAAGCACGGTTAAAGGGACTAGCAATTTATTACTAAAAAACAAAATATAACAATTAACTTTACTAAATCACTTGTGTGTTAAAAATTCATTTGATTAAATCCATAAGATATAGATCAATGAATGACCTAGTGTACTCACTTGAATCACTATTTTTTATGAGTCTTTAATGAACTAACACCATGTATACGTAATATAAATTTATTTAAACGTGAAAATGTTCTTCTTCTGATATAAGAGTATATAAGGAGACACGTATTAATATCATATTAACATCTTCATTAAAATTTATACATTTCTCTCTCCTATTAACTAATTATAGTATATATTAATCGCAGATGGTGGTGGCTACAATGCACCTACCATCCGTAATGCATCTGATGCAAGTGAGTGATGCAGGAACCACATCTGAACAATGACGACTCTTAGGTGGCCGGTCTATTTTTGGTCATTTTCTTCGAATGGTGAAACCGAAGGTGGCGTTGGGTGCTTCGAGACGACAGAGACGATGGTGACGAGAGAAAACGAATGCGAAATGAGTGAAATCGCGAGTACAACGGAGAGTGACTTGATGTAGTTCACGCGAAAGAAGTTGTAGTTCTTGCCGATGCAAGATGTTGCGTCGGTGAGCGATTCCGGTTTGGCGATGACGCGTGTGGTGGACAGAGACGATGATGCACGGTGGATCTTGTATCCGGAGATTTTGGAAGAAGGACATGGGTGGAAAATATGGAAAGGGATTAGGGGCATTTTGGTCGAAATGGTTTCAAAGTTTTTTTTGAGAGGACTAGAACTATAACATCTATGTATAATATTCAAAGAGTAACTTACGGGGACACTTGGTACATTTCTAGGCCCCCTAATTTTATTTTTTCCGCCTCTCTCTCCTCTTAATAATTACCTAAATTAAGAAATATTAAATAATTTTAATTAGTATTTAGATTAATTTTTTTAATAAATTAATAAAGATGTCTTTTTATTAATGTTATTTCTAGAAAACAATTTTTCATAAAATAAGATTTTTTTCTAAAATATTTAATTTTTTTTAAATATAAAATATTTTAAAATTGGTGTTTTTAAAAAGTAAATTTTTTATAAACTAAAAATAATTAAAATTAGGAGTTATAATAAAAAAAATTTAAAAATGACATTTTTGATACGATTTGTTTTAAAAAAAAATGTTTAACTTTTTTTGGATAAAAAGTTTAAAAACAAATGTTTAAAAATTGATATCATTATTTTATTACTTATAGTTATTACTTATACGTAATTTTAATCATATTTTATTTTAGAATATCATTTTATACTTCATAAATTTTCATTATATTTAATATTTTATTTTTTCAACCTGTATAACACACGGGTTTACTAAAGTTAGTATTAAATAAATAATAATCAACAACTAATCTGAGATATTATGAACATTCATAGCCCGATCCAACCCGATTCAATACTATATCCCTATATTTAATTACATGGTCAAAATAATTTAAAATTAATCTAATTATTGCATATAACTTTTCAGTATATATTATTCAAATCTTAGTTTCTTCATACTAATATTTTTACACCCACTCAATATTTAGCTCACGATTTGACCTGTCAAAAGGATCACTTTTAAGTATAAAAGAAGACAGTTTCATTTGACTATATATTTCGCTATGACAATAAACAAAAGTTAAAGTCAATCTCTGTCAAGAGTCGGTTTGTACTTAAAAGAGTATTTTTACGCATAGTTAGCTTTATTTCGTCTTGTCACAAGTTAAGAGTAAAGATGGATTGAAACTCTTAGCTTTAGATAATAAGAGCAAACCTACTAATGTTACAATAAATGTAGTTTACAAAGATGTTTTTGCTTATTTGTCACCTTATAATCAAAAATTGCTATTTCTTATTTAATATACAACACGTTTGGTTTTATTTATGTTTTTATGTTATTTAATAAATAACTCTCCAACTTCCGTGTAATATACGGACAACTAAAGCTAGTGGATTCATATAAGATTGTTTTTGGAATTGATACTTTAGTTATTTAAGTCATCGGCAACACCGTTTTGAGGTGACCGTGTTTTTTTTAATGTTGGCCCTTGACTTTTTAAAATTTAAAATTTAGCTCTAAAGTTTTAACTTTGCTTTTTTATTTTTAAGGTTTTAACTTTACCCTTATTGTATAAATATATGCTTTTAACCTATTAATTTTATTACTAATTTGAAAATTCTTTAATAAATTTCGTTTGTTAACTTTTTTAAAAACCTTTTCTATGGTTGTGTTTAGTTTTTTTCTTGATGTTCCGACATAGTTTTTTTTAAAACAAGGTTGTATTCAAAATATGGTCTTTGTTGGCTTTGTAAGTTAAATCAACTGACGGGGTAAATATTAGTTATATTAATTACTAATAATATTATTTATTTTTTAAGATTATAAATAGTTTTTTAATAAATCAAGAAAAAAGATCTATTTATTAAATATATTTCTAAAAAAACAATTTTTTATATAATAAGAAATTTTTTAAAACATCAAACTTTAAAAATATAAAAATTTTAAACTGGTGCTTTTAGACAGTAAATTTTTATAAATAAAAAATAATTAAAATTAGAAGTTATAATAAGGAGATTTTTAAAAATGATATTTTTCTAAAACGGATTGTTTTGAAACAAATTATTTTTTTAAAAAAACCAAAAAGTTTAAAAATAAAAGTTTAAAATTTTGATATCATTGTTTTATTACTTATATTTTTTACTTATATGATTTCAATCATATTTTATCTTAAAATATCATTTTATAATTAATAAAATTTTATTAGATTTATATTTTATTTATTCAACTCGTGTAATACACCGGTTTTTTAAAGCTATTATATATATATATATATCCAAATTTATTAATTTTAGCAATCATGTAGTAAGCAACATAACACATTAAAATAGATGCTTAAATGTTAGATGCACAAATCAAATTGGGTTGGATACACATCAAAGTAAGTTTTTTCCCCTAAACGGGTAAAACATTTATCGGACCGGGTTAGCTCACTAACATTTTTTGGGCATTTTCTCTCAATCTTGTAACAAATCATGAATATAAAAATATACATTTAAACAAATCATATACTTTTTAATAAGATAGAACAGAATAATCGATTTAAGTTTTAGAAAAAACCTTTTAAATATAAGAAGTCAACAACCTGTAATAATTAGAGGTTGTCCTGACTGAATATAATTTACACAATATATTTGAATCGAGTCACATTGGTAAAACTGGACTAAAAGGCTTGATAATTCAAAACTTGTGAATCTTAAAAATTAATCAATATATACATGTTTGTTGAGAAATAGTGTGAATCATCACAAGTTTAAAGTTTGAGGGTGTTAATTGTAGTGAACCATTTCCTTGAGGACTTATCTTGTCTAGTTATAACATAGGTTGTTAGTACCTAATTGCAAAGGAGTTAGATTAGAGTTAGTTTTTCGTATTCATAGTTTTCTTCTTGTAACTCAGATACAATCTTAGAGTGGTGAATAAAATCGTTCTTCATATTTTGTTAATTCTTGTTCAATCGATTCTTTCTTTGGTATTGTTTTCAACAATTGGTATCAGAGCTGGGTTATCGGCTCGAATCAAAGGAAGGTAAGGCGTGTTTGATTGAAGGATCAAGATGGTATCAACAAAATTTGAATTGGAGAAATTTTAACGGAAGGAATGATTTCAGTTTATGGAGGGTGAAGATGAAAGCCTTATTGATGTATCAGGGACGGCGACCCTGACCTAGAAGGAGAAGAAAGATGTGCTTTAAAAGGCACACAGTGCCATCATCCTCAGTCTAGGAGATCGGGTACTCAGAAAAGTCTCAAAGGAAACCTCAGCAGCCGGGATTTGGTCGAAGCTCGAAAGTCTCTACATGACAAAATCGCTGGCGAATCGGTTGTACTTGTAGAAAAGATTGTATTCATTTCAAATGGCACCTGGGAAATCACTGGAAGACCACATTGATGACTTCAACAAGATAATGTTGGACCTTGAAAACATCAATGTAAGCCTAGATGATGAAGATCAGACTGTTATCTTCTTGGCCTCATTGCCACATTCGTATGAGCACTCCGTGGACACCCTGATGTTTGGGAGAGATACTCTTTCAATGGATGAAGTTCTAACGGCTGTCAACTCGAAAGAATTACACAAGAGAAATGAACCAAATGATGAAATGAACAATGGTCTGTTTGTCAGAGGTAGACCAGATCAAAGATCATTCAAGCAGAAGCAACCCAGTCAATCAAGATCAAGATTCAAGAGAAGGTGCTTTGTATGTAATTCTGAAAAGCATCTAAAACGAGACTGCCCTGAGAGGAAGATGAGAAAGAGTGAGCCAACCACTCACAAAAGTCAAGCCAATAACTCTCCAGAGGGATCACTTGATGGGTATGAGAGTGCCGATGTTCTCATAGTATCTAATGATCTGGTACAAGGAGAGTGGATTATGGACTTAGGTTGCTCGTTTCACATGACTCACAACAAGGAATTCTTCAGTGAATTGAAGATGGAAAGGCTGGGACAAGTACAACTAGCTAATGACAGACCTTGCACCATCCTTGGTGGTGGGACTGTCAAGTTGTATCTTGAAGGTGTACTGAAGTCGAATTGGAAGATGTGAGGTACATTCCAGACTTGACTAGGAATTTGATCTTATTAGGAATCTATGAAAGGGCTGGTTACCATGTTACTTTAAAGAATGATAAGGCTAGAGTAGTGTTAGGTTCCCGAATAATTCTGTCTGGTACAAGGAGAAGTAATAACATCTATGTACTGGATGGAAGGGCTATAAGAGGTGTGACATGTTCAGTAGATCATACCCCTAAGAATACAACCATGTTGTGGCATAATAGGCTGGGGCATATCAGTCGACAAGAACTGATTGAACTGCATAAACAACAAGTGTTTAAGGATCAAAAGGGGGTTGAGACTGGATTCTGTGCGCACTGTGTAATGGGTAAAGCTCACCGGGTAAAGTTTGCTAAAGGTACACACTCATCAAAGGGTATACTTGATTATGTGCATACCGACTTATGGGGGCTAGCTAAAGTTGATTCTATTGGGGGATCTAAATACTTCCTATCAATAGTGGATGACTATTCTAAGAGGGTATGGGTTTATGTACTCAAAACTAAGAATGCTGCCATTAAACAAGTTCAAGGAATGGAAGACTTTAGTTGAGACTCAGACTGGCAAAAGAGTCAAGAAACTTAGGTTAGATAATGGACTTGAGTTTTGTAGTGCAATATTCAATCAATATTGCAAGAATAATGGAATAGCTAGGCACCTTACTGTTCCTACAACAAAATAGGTTAGTTGAAAGAATGAATAGAATCTTGTTAAACAAGGTTAGATGCATGCTTTCCAGTTCTGGTTTAACAAAGGGATTTTGGGCAGAAGAAGTGAGTACAATTGCTTATTTAATGAATAGATCACCCTCCTCAGCACTTGTCATGAGGACACCTATTGAGAAATGGTCGGGTGCCACCTTAAAATATGATCATTTAAGGTGTTTGGTACAGTGTGTTATGCACATGTTAATCAAGGTAAGCTGGAACCTAGAGCCCAGAAATGTATCTTTGTAGGGTATCCTAATAGAGTTAAAGCTTACAAGTTATGAACATTAGGAGAAGGCAGTCCCAAGATTATTGTGAGTAGGGATGTTACCTTTAAGGAAGATATGTACTACAAAGATGTTATGGGGTTAAAGGTCAATGACAAGTGCCAAGATAAGAAACAAAAAGGCAGTACCTAAATTGAGGTGGAGAACCCATATGAGGAGAGTGTGGATGTGTCTGGCAGCTCATCAGGTCAGAGAACTGTTAGGTTTTTGGAGTCTTGATTTGGGCTCAGGTTAAAGACAACTCAGATGCAGATTAATTAAATTAAAGACCTGTCCCGTTTTTATATAATTTTAGTCCATTAAGGTTTTTTTGAGAATTAAGTTGTAAACCCTAATTTTATCTATTTATATTGTATCATTGTACTTGTAATTCCTCACGAGTGAGGCAGAAAGCAATAAAAGAGTATCCTGGTTGCAGCCCATGGACGTAGGTCACATCGACCGAACCACGTTAAATCTCGCGTGTTCATCTTTGTTATTATTTTCTCTCGCAGTTTGATTGTGTTTGTGTGTCGATCTACACCTGGATCCCTAACAAGTGGTATACGGCTCGTAACACACGGGAAACACATAGCTAGAGAAAGTTATGATCTCTAGGTCGGTAGTACCGCCACCGTCACCTCCACCCGCGTTTACATCGCCAATTTGAAGTTCACGTTTCGATTAAAAAAAAAACGGTTTTGTCTTATATGGATGGTTGTGGTACGCAGATCAAGAAAGGAAATTATGTGTGTGTATTGGCAACGAATATTAGGAAAATTATTGAAGGTTTTTTTTTTTAATTGGATTTTATTTCTATTTTTTTTTGTCTTGGCACCGAACACATAAAAAATAAAAAATAAAGTTTGCTGCCTTTTTTTTTCTTTCTTATGTCGCATAGGAAGAAGAAAAGTGACAGCAGGTTGTTTTTTTGTTATCACCAATACCATCGTCATTCAAACGAAACCCGCATATTGTCGCCGACACTAACAACTGTGAATCACCGTTTGTTACTGCTGTTTCGCACGTGTTCTTGATCAGAAAGAAACCGAGGAATAGGTGCATCGTTGAACTAGTTTGTTTACTGTTTTTTGAGACTGAGGAAAAAAGGGTAGTGTTCAATAAAACAACACTCAAGTTCAGGCAACCGGACATAGTTGTGTTTGGCACTACTTTCAGTCTTGACTCGATTAGTAAACAGATTGTAGTTTGAGATAATGGCTGAGAGCGGAAAACTACAAATTGAGAAGTTTAACGGAAATGATTTTGGGTGGTGGAAGATGCAAATGGAGGATTTGCTTGTTCAGGAAGACTTGGATATTGTTTTGGGTGAGAAACCAGAAAATATGAAACCAACTGAATGGGAAACTTTGGATAAAAAGGCCAAGACGGTCATTTGGTTGTCGCTGACAAAGGATGTTGCGTTCAACATTCTGAAGGAAACTACAGCAAAAGGTATCATGGATGCGTTAGCTAATATGTATGAGAAGCCTTCGGCAGCAAATAAAGTTTTCTTAATTCAAAAGCTAGTTAATACAAAGATGAAAGAGGGAAGTTCAGTTTTAATGCACATCAACAACTTGAACTCGATTTTGTCAAGACTTGGGTCAGTTGGCATCAAATTCGAGGAGTTCAGGCTCTACTACTATTATCATCATTGCCTGATAGCTGGGCTGGTACTGTTACACCGATTACTAATTCCACCAGCGCGTTCACTTTAAATGGGTTTCGGGATATTATTATGGGCGAAGACACCAGACAAAGAAATTCAGGTTAATCATCAAGTGAATTACTGAATGTTGGCAGAGGAAGAAAGAATAACAGAGGTAGTGGGAGCAAGAAAAGGAAAAGGAGTCAGTCTAGGGCTCGAAATGATGTGACTTGTTGGAACTGTAAACAGGTGGGACACTTCAGGAATAAGTGTCCAAATGATCAAAAAGAAGTCAACACTGCAACAGACTACTCAGATGATGATGCTTTAATCTGTAGCGTGGAGAGCAGTGTGGATTCCTGGGTCATGGATTCTGGAGCTTTGTTTCATGCTACCCACAGCAGCGAAGCATTGCAAAATCTAAAAAAGGTGATTTTGGTAAGGTAAGACTAGCGAACAATGATGTTCTTGATGTTACGGGCATGGGTGACATGGATTTAGTTACTTCAGCTGGTTCATAGACTTTGAAAGATGTCAGGGTGATTCCTGATTTGAAGAAATAGTTGATTTCTGTCGGTCAGTTGGATGAACAGGAACATGAGGTTAAGTTCAGGAATAAGCAGTGGAAAGTTGTTAAAGGGAATCTTGTCATTGCTCGTGGAAAGAAAATGGGTTCATTGTATATGGTCAGTTTACATCTTGAAGGAAATGACGTTCCATTTCAGAAGAAGACTAAAATCTAGTTCACAGAATCTCATGGTCAGAAGAAGGTTTGCTTTGCAAGTAAGAAACCTAGAGTCACAGGAAAGATTCAAAGTGAATGTGCATGGAAGAGTTCAGGAAAACTAGTTTAAAGGATTTCGTGGCAGTGGGAGCACAGGTTGTGCTTCAGTCATAGTTCCTAGACGATAGTGGGTTAAAAGAACTAATATTCCATCTAATAAAATCTCTTTAGATGATTACTTGCTGAATATGGAGAGTATTTGTTCTCAGGGTGTTCCAGGATCTGGTAGTTTGTTTCAGTGGGAGCCAGTAGGGACGGAGAATAGGTCAGGGGCAGATACAGATGTGACTGATATCTTGAAGCTCAGGGGAGCTTCAACGGGCCTTCAGGTTAACTGATGAGAAGACCGCTGCAACCAGGAAGACAAGAAAGATTATAAGAGGTACAAGTGTTCATATCGGAAGGTAGTTTGAAGATGATCAAGCCTCCAAGTGGGAGATTGTTGGGTTGTGGAGTCTTGATTTGGGCTCGGGTTAAAGACAACTCAGAGGCAGATTAATTAAATTAAAAACCTGGCCCGCTTTTATTTAATTTTAGCCCATTAAGGTTTTCTTGAGAATTAAGTTGTAAACCCTAATTTTTTCTATTTATATTGTATCATTGTACTTGTAATTTTTCACGAGTGAGGCAAAAAGAAATAAAAGAGTATCCTGGTTGCTGCCCGTGGACGTAGGTCACATCGACCGAACCACGTTAAATCTCGCGTGTTCATATTTGTTATTATTTTCTCTCGCAGTTTGATTGTGTTTATGTGTCGATCTACACATGGATCCCTAATAAGAACTAGTGAAGGTGGACCTACTCAGTATAGCGTGGCAAGAGACAGGTCCAGAAGAAACATTGTTCCACTTGTCAGGTTCAGAAAAGATTGTGATATATCTGCATTTGTCTTTAATGTTGTAGAAGAAGTCAGCTGTGATCCATTAACATTTAATGAGGCTATTAGCTCAGTTAATAGGGATAAATGGATTGAAGCTATGAAGGATGAAATGCAGTCATTGTATAAGAATCACACTTGGGTATTGGTTGGTAGGCCTGCTGATCAGAAACTTGTAGAATGTAAGTGGTTATACCAGGTTAAAGAGTGAAAACCTGGAGTTGAAAACCCTAGATTTAAGGCTAGATTAGTTTCTAAGGGGCTCACCCAAAGAGCAGGTATTGACTAAATAGTTCTCTCCTATTGAAAAACACACTTCAATTAGAATAATCTTGTCATTAACTGCTATACATGGTTATGAAATGGAACAATTGGATGTGAAAACTGCCTTTCTACATGGGGTCTTATAAAAGGATATCTATATGCATCAGCCTCTTGGTTTTGAGGTGGAGGGCCATGAAAACAAGGTATGTCTGTTTAAGAAGTCTTTGTATGGACTTAAGCCATCTCCTAGACAATGGTATAGGAGGTTTGATGAGCATATAGTGTCATGCGGGTTCATTAGAAGTAACTATGACAGCTGTGTGTATTTTAAAGAGTATTAGGAAGGCAGTTTCATTTATCTTTTGTTGTATGTTGAAGACATGTTGGTGGCTTGTAAGGATAACGACCAGATTGAGATAACCAAGCAGTTTCTAATGAATGAGTTTGAAATGAAAGACTTGGGTTGTGCAAGGAAGATTCTAGGAATGAAGATTTATAAAGACAGGTCTAAAAAGCAGTTGTTTTTAACTCAAACTTCTTATGTGAAGAAAGTTCTGAGGAACTTCAATATGGATAAGAGTAAGCCAGTGGTTACTTCTATTGCATAACATTTCAAGCTGTCAAATTAGGATTCTCCTAGCTGTGAAGATGAAAGGAGGTATATGGAGAATATACCTTATGCTAGAGTTGTTGGAAGCTTGATGTATCTGATGGTCTGTACTAGACCTGACATTGGGTATGCAGTCAGTGTGATCAGTAGGTATTTGGCTAATCCAGGCAAGAACCATTGGGCCGCAGTCAAGTGGGTGTTAAGATACTTAAGAGGAACAGAGAACCTTGGGTTAGTGTTTAATAGTGCCAGGCATTACAACTCAATTATACATGGTTATGTGGATGTTGACTTTGCCAAAGACCTTGATAAGGGAAGGTCTCTCACTGGTTATGCTTTTTTGGTTATGGGCAACTTAGTGAGTTGGAAGGCAACTCTACAACGAGTGGTGGCTTTGTCCACTATTGAGTCAAAATATATAGCCTTAACTAAGGCTGTAAAAGAGGCTATGTGGTTGAAGGGATTTGTTGCTGAGTTGGTTGTTCCTTCTGTTTGTGTATCTATCTCTTATGATAGTCAAGGTGCTATTCAATTGTCTAAGAATCAAGTGTTTTACGAACGTACTAAACATATTAATGTCAAGCTGCATTTTATAAATGAGATTGTGCAGTCAAAGGAAGTGACTATTCAGCAGGTTGGTTCTAGTGATAATGAGGCTGACATGCTTACCAAGTTACTTCCAGGTCCTAGTTTTGTACATTGCTTACAGATGTTGGGTATTGGATGATTAACACTAAGGTGGAGATTGTTGAAAAGTAGCGTGAATCATCACAAGTTCAAAGTTTGAGGGTGTTAATTGTAGTTAACCATTTCCTTGAGGACTTATCTTGTCTAGTTATGATATACGTTGTTAAGAAGGTTGTTAGTACTTAATTACAAAGGAGTTAGATTAGAGTTAATTTTTCGTATGCATAGTTTCCTTCTTCTAACTCAGATTCAATCTTAGAGTGATGAATGAAATCATTCTTCATTTTTTGTTAATTCTTGTTCAATCGATTTATTCTTTGGTATTGTTTTCAACAATATTGTATGTTAGTAACCCATGACATATAAATACAGAGAGGTCATAGGTTTAGTCTTACTTTGAGTAAAATGCTCAGAGTTGGAATCAGAGGGTTATCCGGTAATGAGTTTCCTTCTGAGATGGTTGGGGGTGCGGTCTCGGCTAAGAAACAGATAGGTAAACCCAATTAAGATAACACATATATCTGAAACATGATCGCACATTTACTGTAAAAAAAAGTAAAAGCAAATGTGTATATTTAAAAGTTAAACCCATTAACCGACTCAAATGCAATTGGAATTTATGTAACCTAAAAGTTATTAATTGTTGAAATGGATGAATATAAAATCATTGATCGTATTCTATTACACATTACATATATAATATATAGAATAGAGAGAGGCCACCTCAATTGTTGACCATAAACGATCCACACAGATTATCCATTACTGCAAACTGCATATTTTCCGATGGTTTCCAGTGACGTTTCCTTTGATTTATGAACCAGTTATTTATCTGTTTTTGGTCCAATCCCGTTGATTCCGCTAGCGCGATTTTGTCACCTTCCTGCACAAGGTTACATACCATCAAATGGTATAGGTTAGTTTTGCTTCTAACTTCTCTAAACGGCCCGAGTACTTTATCGTTATGACATAAAACATATTTTTCAAAAAGATATAGGCTAATCCGTGAACCTGTGAAGTCATTCCAAACATTACCTGTTTAGCTAACATGTTGGCGGATTTAAACCCTAGCTACTAATAGGTTACTACTGACTCTTTAACTTCTATAGTGTGCCCAATTAATTAAGTAAATTCTTTCCTTAGGCCTAAAATAATGAAATAATGAACTAGCTTTAATGATTTTATAATAAGTTAATTTGGGTTCTTTTTATTTGTTGGGAAAACCTAATAAAAACTAAGAAATAGCAAAATAAGAAAATGTTTTTAAACAAAATGGGTAGGAAGTCGCTCAATTTGATATTTTAATATAAAACTCTTTATTCTACTGATAAAATAATTAAGCATTTCCAATCACAAACGAAAGCCAACCACTAAATATTTTAACAAAATAAAAAAAGTTAGACAATAAGTGTTTTGAGTAGAACTAACAAAATATGACCTTAAAAAATGCCAGTCTTTTACTAAACTTTTCTAACATGTTACTCAACCCACTCATTTTGCAACGTATGAAATACTACACATTAAATGTAATGTATATATGTAGTATGATGATTGATGCATGATATTAGGAGTGATGTATACTTACAGTTGGATAAGGCCATCTGTAGTGAATGTTCCACCAGTCTAGCAGCACTTGTCTTGCTTCTTTTGGTAGTTTTCCTTTCTTCTTCTTGCTTGAAAATTCATGCTTCAGAGAACTAATATATTTGCTGTATTTTCTTAGAAGTTTATCCTTGAGAGCTCGATCTTCATTTGTTGTCCAGTTGGATCTCATAACTTCTGCCTCCCCCCTACTACTCAAGTCTTCTTCTGACCTCTCTACACTTTCATCTGCTTTTCACAAAGGCAAAGCTAACATCGATCAATGTAGGAAAAACGATAATACATAGACACTACAAAGTGGAAGGCTTTCACGTAAATCCATTGGTGAAAGTGGAATTCATCGGTAAATATGGTGTGCATAACAGCATTCACAGTGGGTTTCTTATATATTTGTGAGCGTGTGTCATATATTATATGTATTGTTGTGAGCGAGGAAAAAAAAGAATACTGTTTATCTGTATATTTGGTAAAACACTATTTACTCCTATTAGTTTTAAAATAATTTTTAAAAATGGATGTGAGTGGAGAAATAAAAAATGTAATGATAAACATATAAAAAAATACCATTTAATGATATTTAATGTAATTATAAGAATAAAAATAATTAACTATTTTAGATGTTCAGTTCACCAACATTTTTCTACAGAGATGCGTGTAGTTATGTTCCCGCATATAAACATGTTAACAATTGACCTCTCTGTAAATACACCTTTATATATATTTTTAATAGGCATAAAGATAGAGGTGAGTTCAAACACAAAAAACTATCAATTAATAAATACTTAAATAATCAGTTTTTACCTTTTGATCATGGACCGATAGAAAGGTGGAAAAGGTCATGATCAGTGAATCACAACCGTCCACTAAAATATAAAATCATAATCTAAGTGATCAAAGGTGATTTAAATGAACCATTTTTGATCGATGTTAATGTAATAAACTAGGTATTTACCCTCGCAGATACGATGTGAACAATAAAAATGGAAGCAATCACGGACGCTCAAAGCGCTTGAGATGTGATTGAGAGAACATCCATTATGGTTGTAGTATGCACGGGAAAATAAGATGACAAGGGGGTAAACCTTTCGGACGTTATCCGAAGAAATTCTCATGTTACAAAATACAAGGATGCAAAGAAAGTTTGGGAGTTTTCTCGTTATCATATAGCTGTTCGAGTGTTGAAATTATTAATGTGTCAATATTGTAGATGATATGTTTAGAGTTTGAAATATTTAGTTTATTTAAATTTAAATTAGGTGATGTATCTTTATTCGATTTAAAGTTAGAGGATACCTATTCGTTTAGTATAAATAGGAGTCTCTTGTAATAGTGTTGGCGTTGTCTTTTATTACTAATAAAAGGGTCGTTATCTTGTGATTGAGTCATAAATAATCGTGTTTTAACGTGTGTTGATCAACCAATTTTCCATCAAGACACCCATAAAGAAAATTCTGGGCACATTCTATATGCATCTACAATATGTATGTATGCAAGCGTTATATATAATGTGTATATGTGTGATTAAACCATGACCCATTGGTTTCATAATATGATGTTCACTTTAGAAAACTGTGACACTTATGAATGTAATGTTAAGAGTAATTAGGTGGTAAACTTTTGTTATAAAAAAACTAAAAAGAAAACCATGATCTAGTACGTACAACAGTGTTGAATGATTTGAATTTGAGGGATGTGAAAACACTAAAGAGTGCGACTGAACGGTGGTGGGACCACCAGAACAAAACTGACGTTTTGACTGTCAAAAAAGAAATGAGAAATGATAATACAAGGTTCGTTGTGTCGAATCGCAAGCAGAGCCCTGAGGATCTTTTTATGTACGGACTTGCAATAAAATTAATGAAAAAGAAGCGAAAGCGAGACAAGATAGATAACCCGCAAAGCACGCACCTATGACCTACCTCGTTGGCCTGCTACCTTAATTCTTTACTAATGACCAAGTACAAACCCTAACGTAAACCCCATCCCATGAAGTACAGGAAAAGGTTTTTATATGTTTTTTTAAGTAAGGTAACACTGACAAACCACTTTATAAAGTTTTGAAAAAAAGTTTCATATTCACTTACTCCTCCTGGCTAGAGTTCATAATAACAACTATTCCCTTAGCTTTAATTAATTTTCCCAGAATGAATGGTGTCCTATCACCTAAATTAATTGATCATATTATATATATATATATATATATATATATATATAAACAAGTTATTTTTCCTTTTAATGTTTTGTGCTATATTTTTCAAGTATAGTCGTAAAACTAAGGAAAGATGTTTATATAATTGGGAAAAAGGAAAAGGTTCTCTTCGGCCAAAATTTTGTGGTTTGGTCGGAATTGCTGTATGGTTCGAATGGTAGGCCAACTAGTAGGCTTGAAGACACGGAGAGAACTAGACTGGAAAAAAAAAAAAAGATAATAGGTATGTGCGCAGTGTCTTAAGTTTAAATTCTATTATTTTCTCTTCGTACACAATCTACTTGTAATAGGTATAATATGGGTTGTATGCAAGAAAGACGAGTACAATCTACTTGTAATAGGTATAATATGGGTTGTATGTAAGAAAGACGAGTATTAGAGTGGAAAAAAATGCAAGAAAGACGAGTATTAAAGTGGAAAAAAATGTGAAGTTTTTATGGTTATTTTATGATTTACTAATGAACATGATTGTATAGAGATATAACCCTAAACCTAATGTTTAAACTTTAGAGGTTTTCACTTTTATATACAATATTTATATATTTCAGAAAAGTAAGATGTTGGTTCAAGCTCAATCACACACAAGAGTTTTTGTGCTTTAACTTGCTCTTTTACATCTTTTATTTTATCTCAAAGCTCACATGAATAGAAAAGACACTTGAATCTAAAGAAATGTAAACTAACTTACCACTTCATGCAAACTACCCGTGATTTATAAAACATAAAAAAGACGCTTCCAAAACAAAACTTATTGTTAACTCGTACTCCTTAACACAATCAAGATTAATCCCTATGTAATAAATTAACTTTTTATACACAAAATGAAGACGGTTAAACTCAAATAAAAAACGAACGATATTATAAATACTTTTTCGAAGCATGCGTATGAAGCTTACCTTGGCCAAACCGATAATTTTTTTAGAAGCTCACTGTTGTACTTTTACTAACCATTTCACGACTCTTAGAACTCACAACAGCAGGTCTTAAAAATGTGACCACGCAAGGGCTCGCCCCGCATTGCCCCGGAGCCCCTTTCACAGCCAAAGCCAGCTCCAAAAAAGTTTAAGTAAAAACATGCTCTCTTTCTCCTCCCTCTCACACAACCCATTTTTACAGGCTTTTGCACAAAAACATCTATTCTCTCACCTCTACATCATCCTCTCTCTTCTTAAAACTCACCCAAAAAAATTCTCTTAAGGGTATCTATAGTTTATTTTTTCATTTTTCTTTTTAATTCTTTTTGTGTGTGTGAGTGTTTTTTACAAGCAGGGACACATGATAGAAAAAGATTTTGCCTATGAGTACAAAATTTTTGCATCCGACTTGTGTTATAATAAGATTTCACCATTTCTATGATAGAGAAAACAAAATGGTTCTGCATTTCGTGCCCTATCTTTTCATGCAATCGATAAACAAGCAAACTAGAAAGAACACTACAAAGGTGAAAGAAAATGTGGCCCTACTACTGAAACATCTTTTCAATTCTATCATAAACTTAGAAGATCAAAATGTCGATTATTTAAAAAGATTATTCATTTTATACAGAGAAGAGAATATTAACATATAGGACATTTAGCCAACTTATCAACCCATTTACAACCCGTTTAACTTATTTGATACAACCCTTCAACCCATATTTGCATGTTGACTCGTTTAATTTATTTATCACAACCTTCCAACCTGTTTAACTCAATGCTAAAACCCTCTAACCCATTTACTAATTTGTTAAAGTAGATGATTTGTACTTAACCTCATCTTTTATATAACAGAACTGTTTGAATAGGAAGGGTCAAATAACAATACCACATGGCCATGTACAAAGTTACACTGTTACAACATCACGGATGTCCTTTGAAATATTATCCGATTTTAATTAAATCTAACATTAAACAAACGAATAGAATCCCTTTTGTGGTAACAGTTATCGTTAATTAAAAAAAATTATTAAATGTAATAGAGTTTGGTTGCTTAGTAAAAGACATGCCTATATTACATTTATTTATCTCTAACGGTTTTTTAAATTTTAGATGTAAAAAACAAGTTTTTTGCTAAGCAATCAGACTCTATTACCATAATATGAGCCCGAACTTATAGTGCCAAGTTTTGTTTACAACCTTTTTGCTACCTCATAATGAGGTTTAGTAACAATTTTAAAACTATTCAACACACTTCTGAGACTATTATTTTACACATCGTTTGTAACTTCTTAATTATAACTGCCTGTACTTTGTTACTGATGTATTATCTCTAAACATTTGTATATTATGTATCCGACTACCTATTTTCACTAAAATTATATATTAATGATGGTTAATACTTGGATGCTCTATGGGTGCATCCTTTAGTATAAAAATTTATCTTGTGCATAATGAAGTTTTGATGATTGTTTATGAAATATAGTTTGAGTTCTAAAATAGTTTTTAAGTTTTAAAGATTGTCTTTATAATTGGTTTTCACAAAGGTTATATTAAGTTGATAGTGTACGGTTGTTACTTGTTAGTAAGAAACTATGTTAGATCAGGTTATCAGATAGTTCCCCTAGAATGGTTATTTTTTACATACATGTAGTAATGTTAATTACCTTTCATTTTATAGTATTCACAAAGGATTTATTAATTTTACTTGTATTAGCAAAATTATCCACGTAATTAAAATATAATATCTTTTGGGTAAGTAATATTTGATAGTGGGGTCTACCCGATACTTGACCTATTTCCGTTTTACACAGAGTTTGGAAAGAGAACGAAACGTTTCGCAATATGATGTGCACGTCTTTACCCTACCCTTTGTGTGTTTGTGTATGAGTAGGGCTGCAAACGAAAAGAACGAACAGGAACAAGGCCTTGTTCGTGTTCGTTCATTAAGAAATAAACTTGTTCATGAACTGTTCATGAACTGTTTATAAACACTTGCCGAATGGATTTTCTTGTTCGTGTTCGTTCATTAAGGAAATGAATATGTTCATGAACTGTTCACGAACACTTACCGAACGCAAACGAACACAGACAAGATGTTTGAAAACAAACAAATGTTCATGAATATGACGAACACAAAAAAATGTATGAACACAAACGAATATAAATGATCACATATTTATTTCAGAATAAAATTAGTATTTTGATCATAAAATTACCAAAAATAAATAATCACATAACATAAATATCCAAAAACACTTGACATAACTGTTATAAAATAACTAACACAAAAATTAAGAACATAATCGAACACATTAACAAACATAAACGAACACATTATCGAACGTTCACGAACATAAATGAAAACGAACGAGGCTTGTGTTCATGTTTGTTCGTTTAGTTAAACGAACGGAATTTTCTTGTTCATATTCATTCATTTACTAAACGAACGAACATAAACGAACTTCCCACCGAACGTTCAGTTCGTTTGCAGCCCTGAATGTGTTTTTCATGATCTAAACCATACCTAGAGTTTACAAATCACCAACCTTTACTACTAGGTGGGCCCACCTCGTAAAATCTTATAGCGTAGGAAAATTAGAAAACATACCCGTCCATTTGTCATGAACTTGTGGTAATTCAATGAATATTTTATTAGTTAATATCTGCCTTTAAAATCAATCACCTCGAGCAAATCGGGATTTCTAGGCGTTTTGATAAATTTGCGATATAAAAACAGATCAAACCGAAATATGAACACGAGTGAAAGATCAAGGATGACCGTCTAGGGTTTCAAAATACCTAACCTAGGGTTTCAACTTTCAATTTCCCCATTCCTCTTCTACACCGCTCAATTTAAACCACCGGATCGGGCGGTTGCTTCAATTCCACCACCCCCGCCACCACCACAACCACCACCGGCGAATTACTCGAAGGAGGTATAAAACGATACAATCCAACACCGCCACCGGCGTCACCGTCTTCCGTCCCTCCGGCGACGAAAACGATACGGAAAACGAAATTCCGACGGAATAAAACACGAAGGAGACGATGAGACGCATGATTAAATAATAATAATAATATCAAGGTGGGACATAGAAGATGATGAAACTCACACAAGCACAGCACGATTATCCATGACGAAAGTAGTACGGAGAGAGAGAGAGAGAGAGAGAGAAAACACACACCTGTGTGGTAGGTTACAGAAGCTCCTTTGCACAGATCGGTGAGTTGAGTATGCATATTGTTCAAAAACGTTGTTGCTTCATCGAAAGGTCTAGCGAGATCCGATCTGTATTTATCCAGCATCTCACAGTAAGTTTCCTTTAACACAAGCACAAATTCAACAATCAGCGATAGCACATGAACAAAATAAACAAACACACAGTAAGAACAATAACTTTGACGGACCATGAATTCATCAAGCTCTGGATCGTCGCCTAAGCATGAAGAACCGCTGGAGCTCCGGCAGAAATCGTTGTCTCTGAAAATTTCGTCGAACAGATTCGCTATATCCGGTGGAGCTCCGACCTGATAACAATCAACACACATCGGTTTGAAATAACTGATTCCGTCTTCGAATGCAAAGTTTTCAATGAATCAGAAACATGAATTCGATCAACTCTTAAACAGCGTTTGAAGATCTCGAAAATAACACTAAATTCATAACTGAAATTCATGACGATGATTAACGTCTTACGCATCAAATTCATAACATTGTTAAGCAGATTTTATGCGTTTTTGATTGCAGATCCAACCATAACTGAAACCATCACTACCTCTCTCTATCTCTCTCTCTCATAGAAACAGACATATTCATACCTTTTGGCAAGCGATGTAAGCTTGAAGCAACCTAGGGTACAACGGATGCGAAACGATTTTCGCACGATTCGCACTCGAAAAGCCTTCATCCACTTGATCACCTAATCCACCGGTGTTATTACAATCACCGGAGCCTGAAACAAACACCGGCGGAGCCCTCCGTTGGCGTCGAAACTCCGGCGACCGATCACCAAACTCACGGCGATAGCCCTCTCCAACCGCATCGGCATCCGTCGCTGCAACTTGCTGATGATTCATCAGTCCGTACATCTCCTCCATGAATGATGAGATGATTGGAAAAGGAGGGAGAATTTAGCGTGGGAACAAGAAGAAGAAAGCCCCAGCAGCACCTGAATGTCTGGTCTTATCCATCATCATCATGCACCATTCTCACCTTCTTTCACTTCTATCCTTCCTTTTTTGGGGGGGTTCACGCGCCACCTGCAGCGCGTTGGTTGCCTGATTGGAGAGGTGGGGTTGATTGAGCTGTGGTCCGTTCGATGTGGTTCGTATGTAGCCAATGGAGGTTAGGGTATGGATACTATGTTTATTTGTTACAATAGCCAATCGGGTTAATTAATAGTTTGCTATATATGTTTTTTAAGAGAGCAAGTTGTTCTTTTTATTAACCGAACCAAGCTGCTAAGCTTGTTTACGGTTGAACCAAAATCGAACGCCTTAATTTTCGAGTATTTTTCGATTAAAGTTAACAATTTAAAAAGTTTTAAGAAAAACTCACACTCTCGTTAAATCTTACTTTTAAATATACAACTTTTGTCTACACTATAACTAGAATCCTCAACCTCATAGGAAAGAAGATCTTCTAAGAATATAGCCACCAAATACTTCTTTTAAACGTAAATCTTTTTTTTTTACGATAATACTTAAATCCTTAGACTTTTTTCAAACCTTTTGGTACTGTTGGACCAATGCCATTTGATTTTAAAAAATAAGTAAAATTCGGTTTTGATCTATGACGTTTGATAGAAATAATATTTTTTCTTCATAAAATTATAAATATTAATTTGCCACTAAAAACGTAATCAGTTGTTAATCAGGTTTCGTACTTAAGTAATGAAGATGACGGATGGCTAGTGGTCCGTTAGTAATCTACTTTAACTCCGTAGTAATCTACTTTTGGAATTTAAAACACTGTATATCATATTACTATATTAATATTGATCATGCATTATAATATATTGAGTGCATAGGATTAAGGTATGAGTGGAAATGATTAAAAGTGGTTTTAAGAAAAATAATAAAAAATAAGCACACATGTTAGATTACTTTTTTTTAACGACAAATGTGCGACTCTACTTCGAAAGATATATGTTATTTTAATCGAGCCCGCATATCCGTTTCTCAGCCAGGACCGCACCCCAACCCCCTCAGGAGGAAACTCATTGCTGAGAAAACCTCCTGGCTCAACTCTGAACATTTTGTTAAAAGTGAGATTTGAACCCACGACCTCCTCCATATTTACATGTCATGGGTACCTCACTTTAACTAGTTGGTAAAAGAATGGTTTAACCTCAAGTCAATCATTAGTAAAGGTAAAAGGTATAATGACAACTTTAGGTGTCATAATGCTTCTTGAAGATAAAAACCATTAGGCATCACTTGTCTTCTAGAATAAGAACGTTCACTAGCATTGAAGAAGAAAATATACTTTGGATCGCTCAGGTGTTGCCCAAATGGTGAAATTATGACCACATTAGATCTAGTTAGAGTATAGCACGTGTGAATGCAATTGAAGCGTCCTAGGAAAATTCAATGTTAGTCGTGGACAGAGATGTTAAACTCATAATTAAAAAGATGCCAAAAAGTACTAAACTAAACCAAAGTTTTCTGGGCACATTGGACGTAGATATGAGAACTTCATAATTAAACGTGTTTGGGTGGTAGTAAAGCCTCATCGGCATGTGTCTAGTCATATAACCGTGTGTGGGTTTAGGGTGTCGGTCATATGATACAAGTCTCAGTGTTAATCAATAACATGGTCAAAACGTGATGTATTGTCTTTCGGTGGGCACAAAAGCGTGGTTAATTAATGGTGTCATATTTAAATGTTTTTGTTATACGCTATGTTTTTTTAAGTTAATAGCATTCAGTAGTTAGTGGTGGATTAATTACTTCATGATTTTGGTGTATTTAACAATGGTGTCTGTTTACGTTGTCGTGCCTAATACTTTGGTAACTCATGAGGTATTCTGATGTGTAGTCGCTACTTCGATGACCTAAGTAAACATGTTACATGTTTGGTGATAGGAAACAAGTAATGGCATGAACTTTTGTAAATATATTTTTGTATTTTGAAATATGTAGCTTAGAACTCAGTTGGGTAAGCTGAATTTTTTAAGCATGTATGTTATGGAGGTGTGAGAACTCAACTAGCAAGAAAAAAGCTCATACTTGACTCGTAGGCATTCAACACCTTGTGTAACAGTAGCTTCGGTTGTTGAATCTCATGCAAGTTAGGTTGTGATTGTATTGGTTGTTGGTGTCTCTTAGCATAGGATGTTGATTGAATCATTTGATTATTGTTTAGGTTAGACATTTAAGTTTTTTTTGCTTTCTTTATGGTTTGGTGTGTAACCGATAAATCACAGAGCGCGTAGGGATGTCAATGTGTTGGGTTTGGGACGGGTATGGGTAATGTGAATAGTCTGTCTCATACCCGACCCAGAACCCGTCCGGTATATATCGGGTTTTTAACCATCGACTATGTATCAGGTATATCCGTTAAAGTTATAAAAATTACCTACCGGGTATATCTATCATGTATCTATTGAAATTATAAAATCATATAAAGTTATGTTATAACTCTGTAAGATAACATTTTTATTAATTCTTATTATTTTTTATTGATGTTTCACTACTACTACTCTCTAATTTTAAAGACAAATATCAAGTTATGTTATAACTCTGTAAGATACTATATTATGCAATTGATAGGAAGATTAATCGCTATATTTAATATATAACTAATAAGTAAAATAATAATAAGTTAAAAAATAATAAGATATAATTATATATAATATAATTATTAAGTAAAATAATTACAAATAATAAAATAATCGCGGATATATAATCGGGTAAACATGTATGCTTAATTGGATAATCGGGTCGGGTAAAGGGTAAACGATGCAATCCCATACCCGCGAATAAAAAATTAATCTCATAACCGGTCCCATGCATGCTTACCCAATCTCATACTTATTCTAAATGTCTCGCGTTTGGGGTATTTCTATCTGGTTCTAATTTGATTGTCATCCCTATGAGCATGTTTAGGGGTGTGAGCTTTATATTTTGGAAAAGTTATTTGAGTGTAAGAATTTGGACTTAGGTGACATTTCTTGAGTTTGTTTACAAGCTTGATTACTTATATTGATTCTTAAAGAGAACATTTAATCATGTAAGCATATGAATAGCTGTCCAAATAGGAGAATATTGGTATTTAAGACATAGATATGCATAAATGGTACTAAATAAATAAAACGTATATAAACAATAAATAAAACTTATATGAACAATCACATATGTAAATCAGTACATGTATATTATGCATGAAATTATCCCTATATAGTTTGTAGAAGTTATCTAACTTCATGTGTGGTTTAGTGCCATGTCAATTAAAGTGATGAGGCCTAGAACTTCTAGATTATAACCATCAACCACCAACTAGTGATGGCTAAATTGACTTATAGCATTTATAAGAGAGTCTTCATAATCATCTTCATATTTATTATTTTGGAAACTTTTTTGGAATTGGTGTCTCTATTAAGATCTTCATCTTCATATATAAATTTAGAGTAATAAAAATAAAAAATATTATGTAATAGTAATCAAGTTTTAAAAATGTTTTAATTTATCACTCCTGCATGTTTTCCTCAAATTGCACCACTAAACCATTAAATCGAGTCATCATCGAACTTTCTAATATCAAAAAAGTAACGGAGGAGAAGACGTGAGGGTCCGAATTTCAAAATATGAAATTATATTAAAAAATAAAAAATGTTAGTTATAACAAAAATAAAAAAAGTACCTAAAATTCACGCCACCGTTTCACATCAGCATACAAAAAATATTTTTTAATTGAAACAAAAAGAAAAATGCTAAAAATATGTTAAAACTTATAATTTAAATAAAACATAAAATCTGAGTGACCTTAATTGTAATACTTTTTAAACTTGGGTTACCTAATTGAAACACTTTTAAAAGTTTGTTACTATTTTATAAAGTTACTCATTTTATTAACTACATCATTCATTTCCCAGGCGTTGCTGCGACACCATTTTTTCTAAAATTTATATCATAATGTAATCACGTTTTGAGAAATTTAAATAACATTACGTTGATGCAAAAAAAATTAAAAATATTATATTTGATTGGGGTAAAATCTGAATAATATCTATATCGAAACATAAATAAAAATATGCAGCAGTTATAATAGTGTATTAGTGTATTCTGATTTTTTAAAAATGTTATACTTTAAAAGCAAAGAGAAAAACCAACTTTAGAAACCTACAATTCACGCGATTAACATCAACTTTAATTAAAAATAAATTAAATGAATGGTTATCTAGTATAAAAACATAAAGTATGTATAATTGCATCTTAAGCCATACAATAAAAAATACTAAATCTAATAAGCTATGTTGCCACTCTAATTTATGTATTAATATTTATTGGATTTATGGCATTAAAATTGATTGGATTTATAACAATAGGACTCTTGGTATGATGGCGGTTTCTATTGATTAACATTCAAAAACAATGAAGGTACCACTGTCAGGAGCATGAACTTGGGTAGGAGGTAGAGGTGGCCAATAAAACCGGTTTGGCAACCGGTTCGAGAAAAAAACCCGAAACCAGTTTGGGTGCCAAACTGGTTTGGCCCAAACCGGCCTGATCGGGCGGTTCTTAATTGGGTTCTAGGGGTCCATTGTTCAAACAGGTTCCAACCCGGTCCGGTTTCAAACCTGTTTACAAACCGGTTCAGTTTCAAACCTGTATACAAACCGGTTCCCAAACTGGTACCGGTTTAAAAAAACTAGCCGTTATATAACAGCTATATAGCCGTTTTTTGGCCGTTGGAGGGGTTTTTTGACAGTTTTTTAGTGTTTTTTACCATTATACCCCCATTAGGTTAGGATATATATGTATTGGATGTTTTGGTTGAACTGCAATAAATTAAAACTCTCTCTACTCTAAAAAATCTCAAAAAATTCAACACTTTTGTGCTCTTAATAAAAACTCTCATATGGTTTCATCAAGTGCGTAATCATCCGTTGGTTGTGATGCGTCTTCAAGCAACGTGGTGGTAGCAATCCTTTCTACCAACAGGAACCCCGAAATATGGTGCAATTACGATTTATGTCAAATAGCTAGGGGTCCGAACAAAGCTCGTTGCAAGTTTTGCTATAAGTTTTTCAAAAAAGATGCAAACACAACCTTGAAAAACCACATTACGCATAAATATTGTAAGGCGTTGAAAGATAAACCGTCTCAAGGTCAAGCTTCAATGACAAACGAAGGAAATGTTTGGGCTTATAACGTTGATTCGGTTCGAGAGCAAATGGCGCATTTTGTAATTCAAGAAAGCTTGTCATTCAAACATTTCCACAACGAACGTTTGATTCGACTCATTCAATGAACTCTCCAACCATCTTACACCAATGTAAGTCGTGCTACTTTTCGAAGAGATTGTTTAAAAATGTTGAAAAAGGTAAAAATGAATTAATATCTTATTTTGAAAATTTACAAACCGGTGTTAACTTAACTAGTGATGTTTGGTCGACTTCTCACGTTTCACCGGACTCGTACATTTGTGTCACCGCCCATTGGGTTGAACCCGATTTGTGGTAATTGATGAAACGTACGATTGCGTTTGAATTGGTTGATTATCTTCACACCGGTGAAAACATTTTTATCTTATTGACAAAGTTATTAAAACGTATAAATTAGAAAACAAATTTTTTTCTATATCTTTTGATAATACGTCAAATAACACGCTTGCGATACATGATCTAAAATTAAAATATAAACCAATTTGTGACGGTATGTGTTCTTCATAGTCGATGTGTTGCGCACATTATAAACTTAGACGTTCAAGACGGTTTAAGAACGATTGAACCAACAAAAGATGGTTTTAAAAAAATGCTATGTGACATTTTTAGCAATAACCAAAGATATAATAGGTATCGCAAGTTTTGTAAAGACGCAAATTTCAAATGTTTAGGTCCGAATTGAGACGTTCCTACAAGATGGAATTTCACGTGTAACATGTTTGAAAAATTGAACAAAAAGAAAGTTTAATAGCCTTTCATAATAGTTTGGTGAGTCGTGAAAAGACAAATACTTACAATCCATCGGGTTGGGTTGTTATTAAAGAAATAAACAAAATGCTTCAAATTTTTAAAAACGCAACTACTTGTCTTTCTAAAGTTTATTATCCAACGAGTCCATTAGTACTTCACTAAATTTATTTAATGACTTCAAAATTAAATGAGATGTCGTTTAGGGGTAGACCTTATTCGAATATGATACCCCAATGAAAGAAAAACTTAAAAAGTATTTTAAAAAAATGCCTCCGGTTATTACATGTGCCGCTGCATTAAATCCTTGCTTAAATATGTCGGGGGTTGAAACTTTACTAGATAAAATAAATTCTAATTTGGATTTAGAAGAAGAAAACCCATTTTATTGTCAAAGTTTAAAAGCTACTTTTAACCAACATTTAGAAAAAAATGTTTGATGTTTATTTATTAAAATATGGTGAAACATCACACGTCCATGAGTCATTGAGGCATGCGGCATGTTTGCTTTATATAATACTTTAAGGGATGAATGTAACAAACGTTAACATAGTAACACTCAGAGTAGTGAACTCGGGAGCTATGATGGAACAAACTTTTTATCCACCATGACTCCACAAGATTTAAAAAATGTTGACTTGTTGGCTTGGTGAAAAGGTAAAAAAGATCAATTTCCCATCTTATCCACCATGGCCCGAGATTTACTAACCGTCCAAGCTTCTACGGTAGCTTCGAAATCTGTTTTTTCTGTTAGTGGCAGAATTAGATCGATTAGACGAACTCGACTCACTCTCCAAGCGGTTGAAATGTCAATTTGCTTGAAGGATTATTTGAATGCCGCGAAAACAGTACAAGACAAATGTTCACTTGAAAGAGAATTAAATGTTTCTAATTGTGTACTTTGTTTTTAAAAACAATTATTTAATGTTTCTAATTTTATATGTTTTAATTTTTACAAATAAAAATATGTAAATGAATCTTATAGGTTTATTTAATTTATACAATTAATATGTAAATGCATCTTATAAGTTTATTTAATTTATACAACTAATATGCAAATGCATCTTATAAGTTTATTTAATTTATACAATTAATATGTAAACACATCTTATAAGTTTATTTAATTTTTACAATTAATTGTTTATTTAATTTATAACTAAAAAAAACCCGAACCGGTTTAGGGCCCGAACCGGTTTCCAAATCAACCCAAACCGGTTTTATAGGTTTGGGTTTTTTTAACTCCATACCGGTTTAGAACCCGGTTTTGATCACAGTTGACCAAACCGGTTTTGGTTTGGACCCAAGCCGGTTTTAAAAAAAAAAACCCAGTTTATACACCTCTAGTAGGAGGGGTAGAAATGATAAAAGTTTCATGACAAAGTTAGGTTTAAGTATGAACCTCTTGGACTACCGTCTTATAATTTAGATTAAATTACCAAATTACCTTAAGTTTATGTATTATATAGTAGTAAAGATAAAGATAATGATTTTTTTATATATAGAGATCTATTTTAATCTATATTTATTTTGTGAATGAAATAAAGTAATGTTTATAAGTATGATGAAGACAAATGTTAATATCTTAGAGATCAATTAAACAACACTTAGAGATCAATTAAAGAAAAAACTGATATACTTTTCTATTATATCAACTTAGATGCATTAATAAGTCTGTCAACCTAAAGTTAATATCTTAAAATTCCCAAACTTCTGCAAAATATTGTAAACATATAAAAAATAAAAAATAAAAATGAAAACTTGTTATCTCTTAAACATTTCTCTAAATTTCATAAAGTGGCATTCCATACATATAATAATGTATTTTTTTTACCATAAGATGCTACAAATTTGTACATACACATTCAAAAATTTCTAAGCTAATATTTTACCACATCAAAAGGGTCAACATGACATTCATGTAAATAAAAAGCTATCTAGATAACCACTATATATACTAATGATTCTTAGCTCACGTGATTGAGGTGATGTATCCCAAAACTTCATAAAAATAGGGGGATATCTTCTGTTCAAAGTCTTACATGTGATAAAAAAAAGGTTGAAACCGTGTATATATATAAATCTATCTTCGATATGTCGGGTTAGTGGATTTTCTCACCTAAGATGGATTTCCTCTTAAGGGTGGTCTCGGTTTGGTACTAGAGATATGAAAATGATCGAGTCACACAGTGGCTCGTCAGTATTCTTTTAGTTGTTTAAAAAAAAGATAAACTATTAATATTGTACAAGTGACCACTTACGTAATATACATTTATTTTAAACAATTTAGGAAAAGTTTACGGTACAAAGCCATAATTTCATGCGAAGTGTACGAAATGATAACAACCATTGATTTAACAGATGAATGGTTCAGATTTAAGCTGACAATATTACGCAAAGAATGTGGCTGGAGGGGTAAATTTGAAAATAGCCTATAATTGTTAACTTTTTTCAATTTCCCCCCATTTTTTTAAACGCATATAACTTTTTTATACGATATTATATTTTTGAAAAAATCACACTATAAATCAAACATTTTATCCTCTTTAATATGAGTATAGCATTGCTATACTTTTCTTTTTAAAAAAATTAACACTTTTATTTAAAACGTTTACGTGTTGTGCGTATAACTTGCGTGATTATTAACTGTGTAATTATGAATATAACTTGGTAATTATCATATAAATTGCATAATTATAAATATAACTTGCGTAATTATTTTTTATGACGTGGTAATTTTACTTTGTGTAATAATAGCTATAACTTGCGTAGTTATGAATATAACTTGTGTAATTATGTACTTTTTATGCGTAATTATAGGGCGGACGAAATTATCCCTCCGCGAAAAACATGTGTCACGTCCTGATGGCTTCCTACGATTCACACAAAAATTACACTTTGTATAGTAACCGCTCCCATTTATCCGAGTTTAACATATCAAAATTAATATTGTTAAGAGAATTATTTTACTTTAAAAGTAAACATCATATTTTATGATAGCACCTCAAAATAATAAAATCTACCTCAGATCACTCGATTGGTATTGAAACTCATTTTATTATTTATTATTTCCTTTTAGTATCAAATAATTAATGTTAGGTACATTGGATGAGTAATCAATATCCGATGTTAATTCATGCATATTATAAATCTTGAAGTATGGTTTCAGTTCCAACATAATATCTCTGATATATGGACTTTGCCTTTTCTCTAGTCGACATCATATGTCTCATATTATGCACATAACTTTAGGGGCAAAATGTTTTTGCCTTAATGATTGAATTTTTGGAACATATAACAATATATATAATATAATAAATGTCAAACTTTTATTTGGCTACACAAAGAAATCACATACGAAAAAACAAATGTTTTATCACTCATTTATCAATGTTAAAAAATATGGCTAATGCGACATCTTAAAAGTAACATTTTTAAAATAGTTGCATTTGATTTTAAGGCAACTACAAAGTTTTACACAAAAGGATGCAATGCCATCTTTTCGTTGAACAATTGTAAATTTTGTTTATATTGACAACTTGTTAGCAGAGTTGCAAAGTTGTTAGATGTTTCATTTTTTTATAACTTTTTTATCGACTCTCAGACTTAAAAAATATGATTTTTATGAAATTAAGAATTTGCGTTGCAACTTGCTTTTTTCCAATGTTTCAACATGAATTTTTTCACTGTTTCACTGTATTTATATAAAGTTCCAAATATTATCCATGATTTCACCGCAACGCCCGAGTTTACGTCTACTTATTATCTAATAACTGATAACTCGACTCCACTTTTTATTTGCTTTTACATTCTTAAAGTTCCAATATTCACTTGGAAAACATGCATCCTAAAACCTTAAATTTCCTTTAGTAATTGTTACTTCTGGTTTGTTTTGAACTATAAAAGCTTGAAGATCGACACACGAAATCAAAATCTCATTACCATAAAATCCAGTCTTTACTTAAAGACAATGCTAGGGGTATCGTTGCTTGTACAACTTGATTCTACTAGTACGTTAAAACATTTCATATCTTAAAAGAAAAAAAAACTACTCATTGTCTTTTTAATGGTGGACCAAATTTTCATAAATAGACGCATCTAAATACTATCATGATATCTTTCATAGTTATCGTTTATATTATAAAAGATTCTGTGTTTCCTCAAAAAGATGACAAGTGAAAAGGTAAAAGCAAACACAAGACGTTATTGAACAAAACAATACTAAATAAGAAACCCCCATTCAATTAGGTATACTCTCTTTTGCTATATATGGATTACAAATAGGCATAGCCTTACTTTAAACATTGAATGTTGATGAAAACCATTTGCTATTTCTTTATGTTTGGTGTCATGGTACGCGTTTGTTTGTTTCTCCTACTATATATTCAAAAAACAAGGTAGGCAAAGGGAAAGTGTGGTAATAAATAATCCACATGTAGCCCTTGCACACTTTACAAAATATACCATCACATTATACTTGACTTGTATCCTGAAAGTGTAGAAACACCTTTCACAAAACAAAAAGAAAATTTTTATTATTATATTGTTTGAATTTCAATATAAAGACGAAAAAGAAAAAACTGCAAACAAATTACAAGGTGCAGAATGACTGAAAAGAAACTAGGTTTTGACTAATGATTTCAGTTTAACATATGTTTCTTAAAATAGTTTTTAGACCACCAAGATGAACCTAACTGTCTCCTAGAATATAACAGCCTAAATAGATTGTATTAATAGGATTATCCTAGTACATGAAAGTTGAAACTATATCTGAAACGAGTGTGTGTAGTGCAGAGAAGGCTGAGAATTCTTCTAAATGTGGTTTCTGAAACATGTAGGTTCCAGTGTTTTCAAGAGCGTGCTTAACAACCCACATATGCTTGATACTATACTAGAAATCATGGATGTGAGAAGTATTGTTATCAATAAACACTTAATTCTGTCACTAGTAGAATTAATACACAATTAACTTCTGTTTAGTTGATGAATTATTGCACACTAAGCTAAATACAGTGCACAATTAACTGGACATGTGATGCACAACTAGCTCATGAGTCAATGCACCACAACCCCAAAATATGATGCACTGTTGACTGTGAATCAGCGCACCAGAACCCTAAAAATAATGCACACTTTTAAATTTCAACCTCTTGATTTCGAGTGTCGATATATCATTCATCTCAACTTCATTGTAGACATGATTTAGTTCTTTGTGAACCTCTCACGTAGTAAAACACACACGCTAAATAATAGTTATATTGGTAATATATATATAATTATTTGTATCCAAAATAAGTGAAAAATATAATTTTTACTAAAATTTTCAACAAAATGTCAACTGAGGTAGTGAACTCACTCAAAGGACATTTAGCCCAATGATACCAAGATATTATGACGTTTCTCCTAAATTAGTGAGAATTCAAGATGTCCACAAGGTATTGTAGTTTATGCACTCTAATATCTTGGGTCTCTAGTGGACCAAGATTCACATTCTTGACTTACATTACAACAAATAGCTTGGTGCATCCCATATGGTAAGTGCACACATGTTAGCCCAAGACCCATCCGATCTTGACAATCATAATACTCTTGAGTCTTATAATAGTGATAACAAAGTTTGAACCCAAGAGCATGTACACATATCTTGGGTTCAAGTATGGAGCGTGTCAACGCTCGACAACAAACACATCCAATGTTCTTCTTTTTATTGTTGAACGCATGCACACTCTAAACCTAGTTCTAAAACACATTACATTGCCTTTAAATTCTTTTTGTGTATATAATCATCCATAATACACAAGCCATCATACACTAACATTGCATTATTATCAAAGCCTTCAAAATTCTTAATCATACAAACCTAGATTTTTTTTGTTCGAACTGTTCTCAAAGCCTTTAATTTTTTTTAGTAGCTTCCGTAGGTGCTAAGTTATTCATATGACAAAATGCCAAAAGAGTTAAACAAAAGATAGGAAGGTAGATCTTTTGTTTAAAGAACAATACAGAAAAAAAACATTGATCTGTGTGATTATGAAAGTTTCAGATCTTTTGAATAATACAATATTTGTGCATTGATGGTTTCCACACATATAGATGATTATACAAAAAAGTGTGAATTGCATTGTTGTGTAAAAGTTTTATGTGGAGATTTAAGCAACCTAATCGATTATTATGCATGCGTTCTTTTAATAACTGCCAAATGTATTAGTTTGTAGAATTGGGTTTTTTTTTGTGAATCGATTTTTTTTATTGTAAACTAATGAAAATAAAAAAAAGAATTTTTTTGTTATTATATATATTTAAAAAAAAATGTCCTACCAGGTTTCCATACCCTAGTCAGACGCCAGACCTAACCTGACCCTAGTCAGTTACACACAACCACAATGGTTTGGCTTTAGTTGTGCCCTACCATACCCGTCTCCTACCCGGTTCCTACCCGATTTAGTTATACCCAGTTTCATACCATGTACCAAATGTGCCCCTCTACTTTCTATCATATGTTTGAATTTAATTTTACCTTATATAGACTGTCTTCTCCCACCAGCCCACTACAGTGTAACCTAAGTGGGGTGTTTTTAGTTTTCATGGGCTTATTTGGGCCAAATTATACGGACTGAACGGGTCATCCGGATCATAACTTGGGTTTTGGCAAAATCCCCCAAATTGCACCGTCTTCTTCGTTAAACACCTGCTCGTAATTCGTAATCGAATCATCTCGTCGATCACTGCTTCACCTGAATCTTTTCTAGCTCGAATCAGGTATCAAAATCGAATCATCTCGTTATCAACTTATCTCATCTTGCTGAATCTAATTCATACACCTAATTAAGTTTGTTAGTAAGTTTTTTTCGTCTAATATTAAACTTTGACTGATATTTGTTTGTTTAACTCGGAGTGGTGGTACGTAGCTTGAACTATAGTTTTATGTCAAGTGTTGGGTTGGGAGCGTGAGAATGTGAAGCTCTTTATTATTTCAATTTCAGATTCTCAGTTGCAAATGTTGTATAAATAATGTTATAGTTTTAGATGCGTATTTATAGTTTATGATCAAAATGGTCATAATTTGAAGTTGAAACCAGTTAAAGTTATGGTTTCAGATGCATATTTATAGTTTATGATCAAAATGGTCATGATTTGAACCAGTTGTTGATGCAAATTTGTCTTATACATGAGGAGAGAGCTGTCGTGGAATTATGAACACTACAATTCGCTACTCATAGAGTATGTGTATATATTGAAGAGACTACCCCGTAATGAACATAGAGTAATTTACCCAAACACGATACTTGGTGTCGAAGCAATTTGAGACAAATACATACATCTAAAGGATGCAAACAAATTCTTAACAGATATGAAGGAGTTCAATTAGTTACCCTATCATAATATCCTGGTTTCTTTGATCTGATCCATTTTTGCAATCCTTAACAAAAAAATTATGCTACCACTTGCTAGTTTCAAGGAGAATTCGTGTCTTTTATGTGATCCAACTTCACATTACTCGGCTAATCGCCTAATTTTAATAAAGGGGTAACTTGTTGATTTTGGTTTATCGTAACTATGTATGTTAGAAATGCGTGTTTCTTTACGTTTGGATTTATGTGCATGTTCATGAGTTATAGCCAATAGATGATTTTCTTGGTTTGCAGGGAAAGTTTATTTTCAGAGTCTGTGATCACTTATATTTGATAATGGAAGTCCAAAAAGAATCAGAAGAAAACATTCCCTATGTAAGGCTTACTTTTCTGATTTGCACAATATATAATAGCCATGCTCTCATTTGGTTCTTTGTTGATTAGTGTGCTTTCATAGTGGAAAAATGAGGGTTGTTTTGTTTTGTGCAACATTGAGAAGGGAGACTACGATTATGTTGGTGTAAGTCATGGGAGAAATCAAGGAAACTGAATAAAATTAAAATGGAAAAATAGATAAGGTGCATTCAGCTTTCATAGTTGTTATATTTGCATGCCTAAAGAAAGGATTTAGCAGTCATCAGACTTGTATTCTAAGTACACAACGGTTAAGTCACAGGCAGTGACTTTCATTTGACAGAACCACGTTAAATCCCCATGTTCTTTAGTTTTTCATATTGTGATCGTTTGTAAATACCAAACATAGTAAATCTTTTGGAGGTAGGCAAGTGAAAAAACAGTAAAAATTCTGTGGCTAAGTTACCTGTTATGTTGCATCTGTTTTCTTGAGCCGGATGCTTGTGTTCTAGACAGTGATTAAGGTTATTTTTGGTTAACCACAAGGCCCATAACAGTTAGTTCACATTCGCATTGAATCAGTTCACTCAGCATCATAGAGCTAATAGCCTACACATATTAATAATCCAAAGACAGTCCAAGCTACATTTATTAAAGTTAATCTGTCACCACAAGTTCTTAGATATTTACTTTTTACGCTATGAACACAGACAACATCAAAAGTGGCTGGAACTGTCAATTGGGGTACAGCAACTGTAGTTGGAGTATTTGCTGGCATGTTATATGGAGGCATGAAGGAAGCCAATGCTTCAGTTGTAAGTTTGCTTGTGCAGAAAATAATCTTTCATTTAATTACATGTTTTGTTTTTGGAATTGAGGGGTTTCATATATCTTCAAATACTCAACTTTTATACCCTTAAGAATGACTTGCAGTCTGACAACTAGGGGTCAGGAGGCTGAATTGAACATATGGACCTGCAAACGACTGAATTTGTTAATATTATAAGTTTATAATGATAAAGATATAAATTGCTGAAGAAAGCTATATAGGAGGTTGTATGCAGTAATTCAACCTTCTACCTGTTTAGCCCGTTCCTTTTTAGTTGACTTTTTTGGTAAAAGATAAACCAGCACGACCTTTTAATAAGCTAATGTCAAAATTTCCTTAAAATGAATACCGCGAATTTTTTATGTAAATTTTTTGATATAGTAATATGGACTGGCATTTCTGCGAATATTCTCAGAGCAAGGATGCAGAAGTAACATTGAAACTAGGGAGCACGAGCGACAAACGGGAACAATATCGATTAATGAGAGATGCAATGGAAAAAAGGTTCATTAGTATCACACGTGGTTCAATTGTTGGTGGTGTTCGGCTTGGAATGTTTACAGCTACATTTTACGGGTTGCAAAACATTCTTGCTGATAAACGAGGAGTACATGATGTTTATAATGTTGTTGGAGCTGGTTCTGCTACTGCTGCTACATTTGGTCTAATCAGTAAGAAGTTTTAATTATTAATATTAAAAAAATGCCAAATCTTTCAGCTGATCTTTGGATTTCTGTTCTGGACAGTGATTTGAAGTTGCAATAATCAGTTTTTATTTGTCTAAAACACTAAAAAACTTTTAATTATGTGATTATTACAACTTCAAGTAGCTGTAGAAGCACATCCCAACTCTATAAAAGTGCACATCCAAACACCCCCTAATTAGTCGCTTCTTATCTTATTCCTGCTTATTCAGCAGCACATAATCACTTTAAAAATGCACATCCAAACACCCCCTTAATATCTGATTTTTTTAATTCTTGATTATTTAGCATCACATATAATCACTTTAAAAATAAATATCCAAACACCCCCTTAATAGCCGATTTTCTGGTTTTTGATTATTCAATTTCACGTAATCACTTTGAAAACACACATCCAAACACCCTCCTTAATAGCAGATCTATCTAACTCTTGATTATTTAATTTCACATAATCACTTTGAAGACACACAATTAAACACCCCTTAATACAAAGTGGGCCTGAAATAATAAGAAGTTTGAGTATACTTAACGCTAATGTTCTTTCTTTGATGTTTTCAGTGCCTGGGTCACTCACCTGGCGTGGAAGAAACGTACTGTTGGGTTCGGTTTTAGGTGCAGCAGTTTGCTTCCCTTTAGGTGATTCATTTTGACCCTTAACCTCTATAAAATTACTGTTAGACCCTTTAAATAAGAACTGTAAAATATTTTGGTGATAGGTTGGCTTCATTTGAAACTAGTGGAGAAAGCAAATGAACAGAACCCGGTTTTGTCTGAAAGTAACACAGCAAAGCCGAGTGTGAGTGCTGCAATCAAAGGTCTTGGAGGGAATACGAGCGATCAATAGTGGCGCTGCAGCAACTCTGAAATTGTAAAATAGGACATGACATCAAGTTTGATGACGAAAAAGGTTTTTATGACCTAAACTACAAGGAGGCGGTTAACATACTTCAGGAGTGTAGTTTTAATATCAGCTTCTTTTCCTATTTGGTTCTTGTTTTCTTAATAAAAGGTGTCTCCTTTTGTGGTATGCTTATATTATAGATTTCGCTCTTAAGTATTAGAAGTTATAGTTTTAATGGTTTTAATCAGAGGTGCGAACAACTATTTGTTTTAGGTGTTAAATCTGCTTATAGTGAGTTCAAAGTTGAGATGGTGTACTAAGTAAAAGTGGTGAGGTGTGTTTAGCACATTATGGTTCTTCCTCTTTAAGTTTTTCGATCATCATCAACTACCCATTATCATTGTAACACAAATTTTCACACCAGAGTCTGTTCGAACATGACCCACCAAATGTGTTCTACAGTTATGTCATCAATCGGAATCAGAATTTACAAACCATTATCAAACATCCTACCAAACGATTAATCGGTTTACAAAAGCCAAAAGCATATTGAATAAAAGGAAGAAAGAGATGGAGGGAGTGAGGGAGGGAGGGAGGGAGAAAGAGGAGTGTGAAATCTAGATGGTAAGGTGGGAGGGTCACATTCATTGGACACTTGTTGTTATACCCCAGTTGCCCTTACTGATGACGGAGGCGGTGTTCCTTGTTGACAATCACTCCACATCAGCACCCATGCTACATCATTTCACCTCTTGGCAAATACTCTTATGCGCATCATCACGACAGACTTGACAGGTGCTCATCAAGGGCAATGTTGCCTCGCCAAAACCGAGAGTGAGAGCAGTGTTCCTCCTTGACAGGACTCACTTGCCAGCCTCCCACGTCCCAAAACCTAAACTACACCCTCCCACCTAAAGGTGTGGCCGTGTGGGTGAAATGGTCTTTTTTATTTTATTTTGCAATAACTTCTTTACTATAAACAATACTTAAAACGATTAAAATAAATAGTCGTCCACACTAAGAATCAAAACATTAGTAAACCAATATATTAAAATTAAAAGTATAATGTCTCGTACTTAACAAAAAAATCTAAAATCTAAAAGACATCCTCAACAATTTGTATAATTTTTTATTGTTTTCCTTATAAAATTCCTCTTAATTATTGATCAAACAATTAAGTTGGAAAGTTTAATTTCTCTTTCTTACCAACAAAACACAAATTCTTTAAAGCATTCATAATAGTTTTCTCATCTCTATCCCCATATTTACATTAAAAACATTATTCTTTTCACTATCTCATTCAACTAAATAATACTTTTTAATATATTTATCATTATTTTTTCTCTTTCCTTCACTCACAACCACTTTTAAAACTATTAAAAAATTTATGGGGGTTGTACCGTGTTTTCTCAAATATGAGGAATCATGGTACAATCCCTATAAATATTCTCCATCCTTCACTCACAACCACTAAGAACCATCCCTCAAAATATAGAGCACCCACTCACATCGAAAATGAAAAACCTACTATGAATGCTTAGTATTTCATAAACAAGTCGTATATATTTTTGTTCCCTAAATCATTGTATTCTTAGTTTTTTTCCCTAAGAGCTTGGTTTGGAATATATTTGTGTATCAATAATTTATTTAATATGAGCAAAATGAAAAGGATTTAAGAGGCAACCTTTAAGAAAAATAAAATCAACATCACTTAGCTCCCATGAAAATCTCACTAGAGTTTAAATCAACCCACTCCACTTTTTATTTCTTAAATGCCAGTTCTTCTTAAAAGAACATTTAGTTTTATATCTTCTATATCTTTTAGATTTTAATTAAATATGATATAATCAAGACAAAGAAAATGAATTGATAAGATATCCTGCTGACAATTCTAGTTTTTAAACATTGATGTTAGGGGATTTTTAAATATGAACTGATTTAGTAACTTTAAAAGAAAAATATTAGAATTGTAGTATGAACTAATCATCAACGAGTATAATTATTATTTAAGAAAAACAATATTTTGTTTCAACGTCCATCGTTCTATCATTACTACTAAATACGTATCCCCCAAACTCAAAAGGACAACACCTGCTCGATAACAAACTCAAACAACCGTTTAAAATTCAAGGGACCATGAGATTTTACATAACATGATCATCTCACCTTATGCGCAAACAACCATTTCAATTATGACATAACATTCAAACACTCGTTTCATTATATGCTTAACAACCGTCTAGCCTACCAACAGTTGTCTTGCATGTTTTAAAACGATTGTTTGTAGGTGACGTGAAAATAGATCGGTGGTGTAGATAATTAGAAATTAGAATATAGTCGACCCTTTAGATATGATAAATTTTAAGGGTGTGCAAGAAACCGAAATAACAGAACTGCAACCGAAATAACCGACGCAACCGAACCGAAAAAACCGAAACCAATAAGAAACCGATGGTTTGGTTTGTTGATTTTTTAAAACCGAATTTTTCGGTTTGGTTTCGGTTTTGCTTGTAAAAGAACAAAAAAACCGAACCGAAACCATAAAGCCAAACTTGTAAATTTAGAGGTGTATTCATATATATATATATATATATATATATATAAACATGACTAGCCTATAAATTACTTATTTAACTTATGTTATCTAAAATAGATAAATATTTACGTTTCGAAAATAATCTTTAAACTTTTTTGTTTGGTAGACTAAATTTGTTTTATTGAATTTTTTATTATTCTATTTTATTAATTGCAATTAACTTTAATGTTAGGTAATTTATAAGAATATGTAGATTATGTTTAAAAATCAATAAAATGATTTAAGTCTAAACTATCTAGCTTAAATTCATTACTTTGGATCAAATTTTTTTTTAAAAACATGAAGCCCAAACACAAACCAAAAAAACCGAAAACCAAGAACCGAAAAAACCGAAACCGAACAGTTTTAAAAACCTAAAAATCAAAATATCGATTTTTAGTTTTGGTTTTAAACTAAAATCAAAACAAACCGACTATACAAACCCATGATAAATTTATATGACTGAGAAAAATATTATCATTTTTTTTTCCGTGAGACACCAGCCAACATCCACCTACAATAACATCGTTCATATCTCAACTCCAAGAGCCCCATTTTCTTCATATCGAGTTCATCCGTTTCACTATAAGGTTAGTTTTCTATCGATCACTTTGCGATCGCTTGATTCACCAATAAGGTTAGTTTTCTATCGATTTCACTATTCAACTGTATCAATTTTCAATCATCACGATTATTCACCATAGATTTCAACGTATAGATAACCCTAGTCCTCGTAATCAGCACTCCGTTCAGTTTCCGATTGTAATTTCACTTTCAGGTATCAAATTACTGAACTGTTGTATCATCATCATCATCATCATTGAGTTTTCGAGTTTACAAGTGAAATCAGATCGTTTCGGTCAGTGGATTAACGATCATTAGATTTAGATTATCTGATACTCCAGATTCAGCTTGTGATTTTAGTATATTTGTTTCGATTGTTAGGTTGATACCAATTGATTAATAATTTGGAGTCTGAAGGTCAAGAGTCCAATCTCCTTTCCTGGTGAGGAATAGAACTTTCTAGTTGGTGCTTTTAACTTTCTGATGATATTAATTAAAACTGTTGTATTTTTAGTTTGATTATTATTTACTTATGATGTGTTTACCATAGGATGATGAATGGAGAGGGGACTAGTGAAACTGTATCCTTGAGTGATAAATTTGATGATGAGTTATTAAACTGGAAGGTTTCAGACGTGAAGCTGTTGAATGATAGAAGTAATGAGGCATCGCCAGTTTCATCTCGTTACTCATCGTGTGGTGAATCAGAGTTTGATAGGTACTGTAGTGCTAATTCTGCAATGGGTACACCTAGTTTGTGTGGTTCGGTTGGTACATTTCATGACTTCCCTGAGTCTGATATTGGTTCTGTAAAAAGTTCCAGATTTGGAGATTTAGGTGGTTTGGAGAATTTTAGTTTGGGTGGGAAGTTTGAGAATAAAAATTCATTAGCATTGGGGAAATTAGGTGAATATAGTCAGAAAAACAGTGAAAAATCAGAACAAACGTCGGTGGTGATTGGAAATGAAATGAACTCATACGATGAAATGGAAATTGAAACCTCTTTATCAGATTTGGAAGATGGAGGGGGTGTGGTTACGTGGAAATCCGATGTTAATTCTAGAAAAATGCAAGTTAATTCTACTAATAAAGAAACAATGGAAGAGCATATGGTAAATGAAAGGGTGGAAGAAGGTTCCGAGTCTTGTGCAGGTGTTGACGAGGTCAACCATGTTTATGATGGTGAAACCTCATCACAATTAGGACATTCAGAATCAGAAGGCTCTATGTATGGTTACGGTACAGATAATGAGGAAATGACTGGTTTGCCCTTTAGATGTTACACCAGTTATTCACAGGAAAAGAACAAAATTCATGAAAACTCATTGCTAATGACTTCAACAGTAGCATATGGTTCTGATGATTTGAACGATTACATGCAAGAAACTATGGAAAACCCTCAAGATTTATTTGTCAAAGATGAAATTCTGAAACACAACCAAAAAGAAGTTGGAAGTGAAGATTGCACCTCAAAATCCACTGTTGTATGTGAAAAAATTGACATGTTACATAAACAAGAAAACGTTACAAAACTATTTGTCAAAGGTGAAATCCCACAACACAACCAAGATGAAATTGGAAGTGAAGACCACACCTCAATATCCACCGTTGTGTGTGAAAAAATTGACGTGCCAGATGAACAAGAAAAAGTGGCAATTCCAAAACACAACCAAAATGAAATTGGAAGTGAAGATCACACCTCAAAATCCACCGTGGTGTGTGAAAGTATTGGCATGCCACATAAACAAGAAAAAGTGACGGGTATATTTGTCATTTCCAAACAAACAGAAGTTTTAAGTCAACTCAGGACTGAAGAGGTTTCTCAAGATGTATTGCCTAAAAAACATGGAAATACAATTTTAAATGGAACCACAGACAATATTACGCTTGATTGTGCACGGTCAACTTTTACTCAAGATGCTGAAGACAATGCATATTCGCTCCAGTCATTGCCAATTATTAATGCAGAGCAAAGAAAAGATGCTACTCCAGTTACATTAAATATTCATGAAGATATCGAAATGGCAAGTAAGGTCAGTATTACTTTTTGCTCCTTTTTGTGTATTTCCTTTGAGCAATGAACTATTATATAGTAAATTATAGTAACCTTGCTATGTACATTTTCACAGGCAGAAAACTATGAACTGAATGAATTCTTTGATGAAGTTGTTTTTGATATGGAAGAGATACTACTTAATTCTGGTGAGTCTCCTGCAGCTAGATTCACCCGTCGCAGGGAACAACATAGTCACGTTTCTCTCCCTTCAAGGGACGGTGGCTCTACTGCTTCAACTTCTAGTATCGACACCTATGACTCACTTATTCAAAACCCTTACAAAATTGATGGCGTTGAAGTAATTGGTGCAAAACAAAAGAAAGGGGATGTCTCATTGGGTGAAAGATTAGTGGGAGTTAAGGAATACACTGTTTACAAATTAAGTGTATGGAGTGGGACCCACCAATGGGAAGTGGAACGGAGATACCGTGATTTTTTTACTCTTTACCGCCGTTTAAAATCATCATTTGCCAATAAAGGTCTTGACCTCCCTTCTCCTTGGTCGATGGTTGAGCGAGAGTCAAGAAAATATTTTGGGAATTCATCTCCAGATGTCGTTTTAGAGAGAAGTGCTCTTATACAAGAATGCTTACAATCTATTTTACGCTCCAAATTTTCGTCCAATCTCCCCAATTCTCTTATATGGTTCTTAGCCCCGCCAAGAAATGGGCCTGATAATTTGCCACAAATTGGAAACAAGCCTACGCACACACTGGGTCAGTCGATATCACTTATTGTTGAAAGTGGGCCCTATAAATCAATGAGACAGATGTTAGAAGGTCAACAATATTCTTGTGCGGGTTGTCATAAATATTTTGACGAGGGGAAAACTCGGTTATGGGAATTTGTACAGACATTTGGGTGGGGCAAGCCTCGTGTTTGTGAATACAGCGGTCAGGTCTTTTGTTCATCTTGTCATATAAACGAAACCGCAATATTGCCTGCTAGGGTTTTGCATTGGTGGGATTTTAAAGAATATCCTGTGTCCCAGCTGGCTAAATCATATCTTGATTCTATTCATGACAAGGTAATTTTTAATATTCATACTTTATCTTTGGATGTTGATATGCTCTACTTGTAGGTGGCGATGTTCAGGTTATATTCTATATCTAATGGTGGTATAAGATACCAAAAAAAAAATTGCTGGAAAGGAATGTGCCAGTAGGTTGAATGTGTCGGAATTATTTGAAAGTCGCTCAAAATCCCTCCTAAATTATTTTATTCAAAAGATTAGGTTATATTGAAATAATTGAATTTGGGAGTCATATTTGACTAGTTTATTGTTTATAAAAGTTTGGACAAAAGTGTTCCATGTCAACCTGTGCCAAAAGTTATTTGGTTTTGACCCGTTACCCAACCTGCCCATTTTATCTATACCATAGGAACACTTGATTTTAGGTACTTGTATAAATATTAGTTCCTTTACCCATGCATCCACACAGACATCTTTTGGAGAGAAAATCGAAACATTTTTAGGCATGTAAACAATTGTTGCTGTACTAAGTGTCTAAAAAGAGAGAACTAGGGTTAAGTGTGATGTGAAATTGAAGGATGCTATATAATGAGTTAAAGGCAATTTGAACCATTGTATTCTGCCTTTAGGTTTAAACAACCTAATATTTTCTTAAATTCAAAGAAAAACCACTGCTGTTGGCAAGTAGCATAGAAATGGGCAAACTTTTATGGATGTGATGTGCCGAGAATTCAATTTTGATGGCATTAAACTTATGAAATGAGCACGTTAGTTTGAGAAAAATTATAATAATTACAAAGGAACAATCATTTAACATGCATAATATCATCAACTGAAATTAATAGCTTGGTGTATCTAAAATATAATAATTTCATGCTAAAATATTTTCATTAGCTAACAAATGTATGTCACCAGCCCATGTTACTACATCACTTGTGACGTCTGCTCATTTTTCTTTTTCTTTTTCATTCTCATGCATTTTTTAAAATGTGCACGTTTTAGAGGTTATTAAGATTGTGTATGTTTTCAAAATGACAAATAAAATAGCATGATTGAAGAAAGTGTGAAAAAGAACTATAAACTTCATCTATTAAACTAATAACATCTTAATCATATGTTTATTTCTGCTATTTCTACAGTTTCAACTATAGTCTATTTTTCCTAATTTAAAAGTATGATTAATCTTTTTTAATCCTTTTTTTAGCCGATGCTTTGTGTAAGCGCTGTGAACCCGTTCCTAATTTCCAAAATTCCACCTTTACAACATGTTGTAAATGTCCGAAAAAGAATTGGGAGAATGCTTCCATACGTTCGTTGCCCATACCGTAGGTCCATATACAAAGGAGTTGGATCCAGGAGATATATTCTTGAAAGCAGTGATTTTTTTGCTCTAAAAGACCTTGTTGATCTTTCCAAAGGGGTATTTGCAGGTTAGTGCCGATTGTCATACAGTTTATATAATTCTTTATATATTATATCAAATGATAATGTCAAAGGCATATGTAATTGTCCAATTTTTGTTTCATGTGGATTTATTCAATAGATTATAATATCTTTAGGTTTGAACCCTATATCACTACAGAACATTATCAGGGGTAAAAGTAATTCATTTATAGAAACATTTTAAATTGGACAAAAGATGATGACTTTCTTTCAGGGTTTACTTGTAAACCTATTGCGTTGGGTCATGGTTTATCTTTTAATCAGCCAAATGGTTTAATCTAGAAAGATGCTAAAAAGGAAACAGGTCAAAAGGGTTGAAACTCTCCCAAATGTGCTTTCAATACATATAACCTTCTCAAATGTTCGTCCTGTTTAGAAATTGTTTTAGTAATAATATGGTTTTTGAAGTCATGTTTATGAGTTTATCAGACTAGTTATTACTTATTCAAAAAAGTCTTTGAATATTGAACAAATAGTACTTTCTTGTTAACTTTGGATTTTCTTATTTTTCCTGCAGCACTGCCTGTGATGGTAGAGACTATTTCCAAAAAAATTGTGAATCATATAACTGATGAATGTTTAATATGTTATGATGTGGGTGTCCCGTGTGGTGCTAGACAAGCATGTGATGATCCATCTTCTCTTATTTTTCCATTTCAGGTAAAACAATTTGTCCATACTTTTTTCTTTATCTATTTGTTTGAAAGCATAATGCATCTATCCACATCCTTTGGCATCCATGTCAACGGAAACATTAGATTTCTTTTCATGATGTTTTTAGATAAAAGGATAACGAATTCCGGTTGGATTCCTAAATATTCTAATTTAAGAACATTAGCTTTCAAAAATTCCGATTTAGGCTCATCGATCAAATCAATGACTTGGCAGTTTCTTTGACTAAGTTGACTTTCTGATGTGTTGCCTACATGCTGCTAGAAAGCTGCCTTATAAAATTGCACAATTGTAGAAGTAAAACTTATAAGCTTAACTTTTAACAAATAACCTAGTAAAATGACAACAACATCCTCAAACACCACCAAAAGAAAGAGAATTCCATGTTGAAAAATGGGATATGTTTGCATCTACAGGAAGGTGAGGTTGAAAGATGTAAATCTTGTGAGTTGGTTTACCACAAGGCTTGCTTCAAGAAGATAGCTACTTGCCCATGTGGTGTTATCAGAAACCCTGATGTTAGCCAGAATGAGGTACGGGTCGCTCCAAACAATTTGGGTCAGGATACGGAGTCGAAGTCTTCACTGGGGTTCCTTTCAGGGCTGTTGTCAAAGGCTAGTTCTTCAAAGTTCTGGAGGCCCAAGGACAATGATGATACGGTAATCCCAATGGGTTCTTTACCAAGTTCTTCACTTTGATTGTTTTGCTTGTATTTTATAAAAATGGTATAAATTTTGAATTCGCTATATTATATGGGAAACTTTTGTACTCTTATTCTTGTGAAGCATTTGTTTGTAAATGATGTCATGAGCACGCACTCAAAAATAATAGTTGAAATTAGTTATGATCTATACAAACATACAAGTGCGTGTAGAAAGGTTGGTTTAGTTTTATAAATATATAGGGGCACGTTCAATACAAAACCACTTCTAAGAACAGTGAGAATGACAAATACTTATACGGGTCGGATATTATGAGAGAAAGAGAGTTGCTTGAGGTATTGCTTCATGTACAATTAGGGTAAAAGCTTTGATATGTAAGTGAGACCAGCAAAATGTAACTTGAGGTGTTGCTTCATGTAAAAATGAGGTAAAAGCTTGATCTGTAAACGAGACATGCAAGATGTAACTTTTGGTAGCATTTAGAGCAACAACTGGAGTATAAAGCTCTCGTCTAGCTCCTTGGGCTTATTAAAACCAAAGTGATTACATATTCATTTCATGTAACAAGGATAAAGATATATGTAAAACAATATGTACAAGTGTTATAGTTCTGATGACTCAAAAAGTAATATTGTATTGAACTTCATGCGTATGAATTGTTTTGATTGGTTTGGTATTAGCGAATCATGCATTAAATCAAACCTTGTGATTCACAATTTCATAAACCAAAATCAAATCAAACCAAACCAACTACAACAAGCATAAATGAATTGTGACCCAATAGTAAGTGGTTTGTTACGGACCAAATAGAAAAACTCAACCCAAAAAGTTACTCTAGTAAGTAAGGAATCCATTTGGTCTATAAACCTCTCATCAGTTATCCATACTATCAATATGGGACGAACCTCATACTTTACAATAGTTCAATCTATAACATGGTTCAAGCTAGTTTTGGGGAGAAATCAAATGTAAAAGGTAACCTATAAATTTATGAAAAACATTGCATCATCCTTGCGCATCTTATTGATTCCACCTTAACTAATAAAACACAAGTCATCAAACTTCAAAATTTAGAATATCTTTGGAATTCAAAAATCTTTACATATTTAACTATACAGTCAAGTCCTTCCACAGATATTCAACAAAATTCTTTTATGTGACATTTACCAAATACACAAGCCAATCTTCACTACCTTCACATGATCAACTTCTGCAAATATTGCAGCAAAGTAGAACATGGTAGAGCATCATCATGTGTGTGTAAATACACACAAACACACACCTCAAATGTTATCTGTAGCATCCCCTAATGTTGAAAGAGCAAAGGGAGCAACAGCCACATTAAATGTCTTTGACCCTACTTTATCAATATGCTTCATTTCAAAGTCACCCTCCTATAATGTAAATAATTAAATAATCAGGCAAAAATATATCATAAAATGTTCAAGGAAAAAAAATGACAATACAGATGCAGAAATTAGAGTACTCACCATTCTTCCGGTAGGAGTGGTTAATGGGCATGCTGATGAATATTCAAAACTATTATTAGGAAGTATAACTGGTTGTTCACCAATAACTCCAATACCCCTATAAGAAAGTTTATTAAAAATTCAAAATAAACTACACAAAATGGGGAAAAAACACCTCAGCAATGTAAAGAGAGATCATACCAAACATCCTCGGATTTCTCATTAGCATTGGTGATTATCCAGTGTCTCTTGAGAAGTTGAACGGGGCGGTTTGAATTATTAGTAATTCGTATTCTGTATGCAAAGAAATATTGGTCTCTCAGAGGTTGACTGCGCCCTTCAATGTACACACTCCTAACTTGAACCCTGATCCCCTAAAATGAATGATAATTTTTCTATGTTAATTCATCAACTGATTTCAAATTTTAAGGTTTTAGCAACTGAGAAAGAAACATATAATTCAAGTTCATTAAGAATGGGGAATACGAAATCACCACCTACTGAATGCTTTCACTGTAAACTTTGATGGGAACCTACTACCTTGTGTTGTTATATTAATATGTACTATAATTATATGAATTAAATTGGAAATCTATGAGACTACAAAAGATTCTATTTGAAAGAAAAGCGAAAAGTATGATTATATTTCCATGTATACATATATCATGCCATATCACGCACACATAACCATAGTTGTCAATAGCGAATAACGGTAAATAGCGACAAGCTACCTATACGCTACGTAGCGAATAGCGGTAAATAGCGCCCGCTATTTCGTGTTTAGCGATAAGGTAGTACAAACTTTAAGAAATGTTTTACATTCAATAAATAACATGTTTAGCTATGAAGTAGTAGAAAATTTAAGCAAACACCACCAAATCAGCTAAAATACTCCATTTGGGTCATTTTATAGTTATAAAAAAATTTAAAAAAATAAAAAAAAGAAAAAAATCGCTACTGGTCGCTATTCACAAATAGCGACACCTTGTCTATACGCCATGTAGCGCGCTATAGCGGTCTCTATAGCCGCTATTGACAACAGGGCACATAACAAGACACAAACTTAACATTTGGCCTCTCATACAGTCATACCAATCAATACTATTACGCACAAGGAGCTCATTGCTTTGTTGACTTCTCACGAGGTCTCCTATCTTGGAATTACCCCCACGGCCCCACCCAAGCACACTTATATGTGGAACGCACCTAAAATATGTTTGTGGTATTTGACCTAGTTATTCCTTACGTCCCAATATCTCTCCTCTAGCCGGCATGATATGGGATTACTTAAATGTCCACAGACTATACACTTTTAAAAACCCATATTCCAGAATTTGTTAATGGTATTTCACTTATCTCTAAGGGGAAAAAACTAACTTGACATCAAATAGCATACCAAGCCTAAAAATGAGAAAATCCAAGTTCCATCATACTAGTCTTCATATTTTAGTCCAATTTTGCAAAAAGATGAGAATTGGTTATGTTCCAAGATACAAAAGAAGAAAGATGCTTAACCTTGCCACTACTTAGGAGAGAGAATAGGGAGGAGTGAGAGGTAAAGAGTACATAAAGGAACCTAACAACGAAAATGATAAAGAGAAGACAGTTATAATACCAAAATGATAAAGAGGAGATAGTTATAATACCAAGGTTGTTGCATCACTTGAACATTTCAGTAGGTAGTGAGGAGCGATTTCTTTTATCTGATCACGGTATCTTGCTGCGTCCTAAAAGGGTATAAAAGGAGACAACAATGAGCAGATCACCCTCACCAATGAAACATGTAGTGCAGTTTATAAAACAGGAAAACAATGGTGCTGAAAATGACTCCAACAGATGACATACAAGAAACACTCAAACACACCATCAAACATGAACAACTTCAACCCAAATCGGTATGCCACACTACTCAATTTTGAAAAGGAAGATTCGAAATTTGAACAATGATGCTTCTGAACACTAGAAATGCTTGCTTTGTGAGTAAATCAAACAGTATATTAGTTGAATATAGTACCTCAAACTTCTCATTTGCAATCGCATCCCTCATCAAACCTCGAAGCCTTAAAACAGGTTCCTCCTCTTCGAATGATCTCAAAGAATCACGAAGTCTAGCAGCCTCTTCGTAATCCTACACAAGTATCATATTGACAATAAACATTATCATTATCCTCAAACTGATCAAAATTACATTCTGCATCACACTTCAGTCAATAATAAGCTTCTACAATCAAATACATGAAGCATTATCACTGATTTCATCAATAGAACTGAAAATTTCATAAATTCAAATGAAAACCTAACCTCAGTCTTAGCGGCAAGTTCCATCTGCTGTTTCAACAAAGCATAAGTCTGATTCCGTGCAAAAAACGAACTCGAACTCTCCTGACTCCGACTCTCCGCTCCTCCGGCCTCAGCTCCGGCACCGGCGCCACCGTCTCTCTCCGACGCACGAGCAATTACTCTCCAATTCCTCCTCCTCCTCCGATCTCCACAATTCAACCTCACCGGAGCATCTCCGGCACCGAAACTCGTCGGAACCGGCGTCGTATGGCGGGATTCAACGTTATTGAATTCCACAAACAGCTTTAAGCTTACCGAATGCATAATTGATCAATTTCTGCTAATAATAGCACGATTTATTCGTTGATTCGATTGTTTTTTTGGAAAATGAAACACAAATGTTGTAAATTAGGGCAAGATCCGGCGAAACTGGGAGAAAATAGAGTACCTGAGGGAATTTGGGCAAAGATGTGGAAGATTTGGTGTGACTAATATTTGGATGATGTGTGGATAATAGATATTTGGCTTGAATCACATATACTTGTGTTCATTAGCTCGATTGGTATCCATTTTAGATTTTTATGGTGTGTGTTTGTTAGAATAATATAATATTCTAGCGGGTGGGTTTAAATGAATGTGTGCTTCACATTCAATGGGGGTTTTGGTATGTAAGTGAGGGCGTGGAAGTTAGGGATGAGATTCGCGCTGGTACCGAACCGAATTGTACAGATACTGAAAGTATAAAAAACCGAATATTGGTACCAGTATCAACGTTGTTCGGTCGGTGCCAGTACTGATGGTGTTCGGTCGGTGCCGGTACTTTATTAAAAAATTTCCATCCCTAGTGGAAGCGAGTGAGAGGTATAGACAAATGAAGATGCAGTATAGAGAGGAAGAATCATTGACATCTTCATGCCGAATTAGTGAAGCAACAAAGAAGGAAGCCAAAGCCAAAGGATGGAAAGTGATATGAAATGATAGTACCACAAGGGACACCTCCACCAGCCCTCTCAAGCGGTTGTACTTCTTTTAGCTTTAGTTTTAAAAGATTCTTCTGTGATGCACGTGGCCGTCTAACACCAATGCGGTGGAAGGAGTTCAAGAACGGCAAAATTTCATTGTACATGTTTGTGGTCATATAAGACTCAGATGCAAAGAAGAGATTTTCATAAGAGGTGATGGGGAGACAAAATGAGAGCTTATGTAAAGATTGTTGAGGTATGTGTACGACATGGGAAACTCAAACGAACACATCAAGTCTTCGATTCAGCACTTCGGTGTTCATTAGGTTGTAGAACATCTTTGAATTATTCATCTTTGTTGTTCATCTTCTTCGGCAAAAACACCAACATCATCGTCAAAAGTTTCATTCTCGGTTGATTAATAAGGTATTTAATCATTTGTACATCTTCACTCGATTGTTGTTCATCGTTATTCAATTGGATTATATGTTCATCATTATTCGTTTGTACATCTTCTCTCAATTGTTGTTCATCATCATTCAATCAGCTATTCAATTGGATTGTATGTTCAAAAGTTTATTGGTATGTTGGTGAGTATATATTAGAAATATATATAAAAAACAAAAACTTAACGGAATAATTGACTACTCTCTCTCTCAGGCAAAAATAAAATAAACTAAAAAATAAAAACAACATATTACGGGGATAGTTCGAGTAAACAAGTATGCGTATTTCAGGTAATAAGGCGAGTATCATCTAATATTATACCATCTTATACCCATGAAAATTTGTAATACTAACTCGATACCCAAATACACCATCCCATTACTTGTCACGAATGTTTCGTTTACAGTCCTGCATACAAATACTTTTTATATACACAATAATAACAAGTTTTAAGTAAAATAGTATATGTCTAGAAAGAACGATCATATGAATAGAAGGAAATAATCAAATATTGTTGGCAATTTAAGGGGTGTGAATTGATTATACACACAAGGTTGATATAGAAATGAAGATGTTTGTCGACCCACCTAAACTGTTCAATAAAAGGTTCATAATAGGTTTAAGTTGTATGTTAATTGGTTAACCATTGAAATTCAAAGTTTACTTTAAAAGTAAATAATTATCAACTATTCAATAGTATGTTGAGCATAAACAATTCAATACATTCAACTAAGTGACTCGTGTATTACCCATGTTTTTTATGTATATGACTATTTAATGCATAAAAGTTAACAATTCAATACATTCACCTAAATGACTCTTGTATTACTCATGTTTTCTATGTATATGACTATTTAATGCATAAAAGTTGGACATAAGAATTTTCCTATTCAATGTAGTGAAGTCTAGACACATCCAAACACTAGTTTATAAATCGGATGAATAGATACATAGGGATATCGTTATGAACATGATGTACTGGATCAAGGTGATCCAAACATATTAGAAGTCTTTAAAACAATCAGATATTAATTCTTAAGATCAATCATACAAGTAGTGTTATGTGACGTTTTAAACTTATAGAAGATTTGAGGAATAATGGTGTTGTACTGTAGTCATATATAGGTGGCCTTTGTCTATGTTTGGTGTTCGTTTACAAAAGAGTTTATTATTTTACCCTTTTGTACTGTATTTATAATACATTTTCTTTATATTATGTGAGTTTATTATAGTTTACTGACTACTGAAAGCCTCATAACCACTTATCACATGTGGCGACTCATGGCCGCTCATTGCATTTGCACTTTTGTCATGATGACAATTTCACAGTACACGAGTCCCAACCATCGTATATTTTAACGTTTTGCGTTGTATCAATAGAGTTTAATGTTGAACGCTGTTAGAGTTCACACCTTCTCGCCTTTAGATAAATTGATAACATCTAGAAGTTGTTTTCACCTTGTTAATTTAGTGATATGCGTTAACAATATAATATGATATTGGTAATCAACCGTGCTTGTTTGAGAGACATTTTCCCCGATAGAGAGACGCTTTGGGGATGAAGTCCAAAATAATTACTTTGGTAGTAGTTTATGCATTGTTAAAACATGATGCTACAAAACTTCTAATAAAGCAATAATTTTACGCGTTGTCCCCACTCCCCCCACCACCCATTTCTTTGAGCAAAACATGGATTGAATTCGAACAATGTCGTGCTAATTAAGGAGTATTATTTTGTTCAAATCACTTCCCAAATATGTAAGGTAAAAGCAACTTTCAAACACTCTCAAGTTAACATAAGACTAGAAAATTTGTTGTAACATGTACAAGATAAATTTATATTAGTGATTGCTTAGAAACATATTTAATCCTAATATTATAAATCCTAGAAATCTAATTTACGATAGAAATAACTTGTTAATGTTATATAACTCTAAGTAGTTCCCATAAAGACGCTCCATATCTACAACAAAGACACTTTGTTCATTTACTTTAGCTTTTATAATTGTTTTATTGAATAAAAATATTATATTTTAAGTGTTTATCGAATGACGAAAACCAAAATCATTACAACTAGATTTTGGTGCCGCACGTTTCCGCGGCCACGAGTTTTAGCGTTTTGTTGCTAAATTGTTTAACGATCAGTGATAGAAGGCATAAATATTAGATGTCAAACGTTTTATCAGTTGCATAAGATCATCATATGTTTGTTAGAACTATACAAAAGAGTGTAAACTATCAGTTGCATAAGATCATCATATGTTTGTTAGGACTATACAAAAGAGTGCTGGTGTGGCACTGCAAAAGATGGACCTGATAATGAACGACGTTATGCATATAATATAACGTCTTCCATGATTCTTGCAAAAGGCTGGTGTCTTGCAAAATAGGTCACTGCTGCTGGAAGTCCTTTGTTGCAAAAGTTAGTCCCCTGTGCATCGTTACTGTTCTTTGGCTTTCTGTTTTGTCGAGCCTCTACACCTGTAAGTAAGTTATATGTTTGTTTGTAAGCTAAAGTACTAACGTTTATTAGGCATGGTAAAGTTGCTCTTTGTTGTACCTTGTTCACGGGTTCTTTTTGGGGTTTTAACGGATGGGGTTGCAGGTGCAGCTGAAGATGAGGTAGCTGCCTCTGTTGTGGATGGTGGTGCTTCATAGGCGTTGTTGACCGCAATCGCTTTAGTTGGGTTATCATTCTTCACTTGAATTTCAAAGATGAATGGCTTGTTAATCAAGTCTTCTAGCTCTGGTGGCAATGGGGTTGTTGTTGCTTTGTGAGGTTATTATATCATAGCAAGTTTTGCCCACAAGTGTTGTTACAACGCTATCAAAGAAGACTGCATCTACCGTGCAGCTATCATCAGCAATTGTTGCACTAAATCTATAACTGCAGATGCAAAAATAAATGGATTAAAATTCTATTATTCAACATTTTTTTTGTATTGTGCATTGTAAAATACCGGTACGAGTGTTCATCTTGAAATCCATGAGCAGGGCAGTAGTGCTTGTGACCACTTTGATACGCTTTGTGTGCATATTTTAAACATGATTCATAGTACCAACCACCTTCAATTTCTGTTATTCTAGCTAAACATGTGTAAGGTGTTTCCTGTTGTAGTATACATGTAATTTTAAAGTTAGAATAGCCCTAAACAGCAATGTTAGTTAATTATAGTTTTGTGCAGATTAGAAGTTACCTTTTTGTTTCTTGTAGTTGATTCAGAATCTCATAAAGCAATGTAAGGTTTGATTCAGCAACTTTGTTTCTAGTTGGAAGAGAAGCTACTTCAGATGGTGGTAGATGCTTGAACCTGATTTTGATTTTAGATGGATGCAGTTAGTTACAGCTTCTACTGCGGCTGATAAAAGATATAATCTCTGTTATACCTTTGAATTAGGGTTGGTAGATGCGCTATGCATGGATTAATATATACTTCAGTTGCAGAACCGTTGGAAATAATCAGTTAATGCTAATGTAAACCATTTTGCTTTTATGAATTATATTTGATAGCTGATGATAGATTAGCTTCGAGGTTAAGAGACTTGATAACCTACCCTAAACCTTAAACACATAATGAACAAAAAGAAAGACGAATCTCACCCCAAATACTTCATTTCTACCCGATGCAATTACAAGCTATTGAGAGTATGCGTATTTGAAAGAGAAACAACTAATAAAGCGAGAAATTGTTCTCCACTTTGAAACCATGGGTTTCACTTACTTTTTCTGATGTAGTTTTCAAGTTCTTGAGCTGCAGAGGAGTCGTCATTGAAATCATCATCAACCCAATTTATTTTCCCACAGTTAACACTTGGTATATCAAAGAAGCCACAAAGCAATGCAAATCAAAGTAAACTCTAAATCAAAAGCAAAACACATAAGAACACACAAAAATTGATTGAAAACTTACGACTTCATGGTTTAAGAGAAAAGGGGTCTGTGAATCCCAATACGAACGTCGATTACCCATGAACCCTCTTTACGAATTGATGAGCGCAGATCGAGGACGAACCCTGAGCAAGAAATTGATTGAAAATTGATCACCCATGAACCATGTTACCTTCTTCAATGGATGAGCAGTTGAACACAAATGATGAAAGGAAATAGAAGATGAGGCGGTGGAAGGTTGGGCGGAGAATGCAACACGTATCACTTGTATAGGAAATACCATAAACATCCTTGGTCACTGTAGCCACCGACCAAGAATAATAATATGCGTTTGGTAGTTAATATATTGTGAACCAGTTTTTAGAAACACGTGTAGTAAACGGGTAAATGAAAATATTAAAGTAATATTTATTTATTAATATTTAGAAAATAAAAAATAATTTTTTAAAATAAAATATGATCGAAATTACGTATAATTAATTACTTTAGGTAATTAAACAATAATAATATTTTTTTCAAACTTTCGTCATTAAAAAAATTTTGATTAAAAATTTGTTTTTTTTAAATACTCCAAGTTTTTCTAAAAATACTTTATTTAAACAATGTTTTTTTTAAAGCTCTTTGTATATAAAAAAACTTTATATTTCATAGAACTTTATTTTTTTTAAAAATTACATTTTTTAATAAAAAAACATGTTTTTAATATACCAAAAAATTGTTTTATAATTTGAAAAGTATAAATAATATGATTAGCATTTAATGTATTATTAGATTATTAGATGGTTAATATTTATTCTAGTAATGACGCATGTTCAAATCCTAGTTGGAGTTTAGGTGGATAGTGTAACAAAAATATCATGTGGTTTTTTAACATTTTTGATTAATTAGTATAAATAACTAGACGTAATTCATGTATCTCACAATATACATATTATTGAGAATAAAATATTATCTAGAAATATAACACAACCGAAATGTCGTTATTTTTGTGATTTTTATGTAGTTATTTTTTGCGATTTTTATTATATAATATGGAATAGGCCCGGTGGTCTCCACCGAGTTGTGATATCTAGTGATGAAAGAGTTGAGAATATTCTAGTTTGAGGGTTGGTGAAAGTTTGGTAAGGGGGTTGGGGAAGGTCTTTTTATAGCGTATGTTTTTGTTGGTTTTATTTAATACATTAATTTCTTTTTGTAAAAATTTTAAAAGAGGAAGATATATTAATATACGTGATACACATACCTAATTACAACTTAAATTTTAAAGATTTAATTGAATAAATTGAAATTTATTACAAGTAAATATAATTACCTAAAATAGCAATTCCATTTCAAATTTGTTACATTTTTAGTACTATATTAAAAGTTGTACTCTGCACTCCATAGAAATTTTCAATTTTCAATTACAAACCGATTACACCAAAAATCAAATTAAACCAAACCTGTATTTCAGCCGTACCGAATTAATCACTCAATTAAAAACTTCAATTTGTTAAACCGAGAAAACTTTATATTACTTTAGTAAAAACATTTAAAAAACTTGATTACAACTAGATGATCTGTCTATGAACTTATTAACTTTTTTTGTACAACCTGTTAAAATCCAAAACCCGAAACCCAAACCAGTAAACACCCAAAACAACAAAATTGGTTTTTAAACAACAACTCACACTTTCATCAAACCTACTCTCATACTTTACCGGACAATAAAACTCGAACCGACAACCTGGAAGAAAGATAGATATCATTTACAACTTCAAAATACCACTAGACTATAATTTTTAGGTTGGTGAGGCCAAATCTGATATCCCAAGAATATCCCCATATAAAAAACACCGTAAAACGATATAAAACTAAACAAAAACCCAAACAAATTCACTCTTCAAAAGCACCCCCACTGCATCGGCGGAGGCTCCAAGACACCTTCATTTACGGTATCTACCTACTCCGATCATCAATCGGAGATCTCACAATATGCAGACATACTCCTTCAATCTCCAATCTTCAATCTCAAATCTCAAGCCTCGAAACCACAGGCTCAATCATGCTGCATATCATCCTCTACCGTTGAAATCGTCTGTCAATTTGCGGCCTATTAATGGTGTTTCGAGCTTTAGGTTGCCTTCAGTATGCTGTTCGGCTTCGCCGAGGAAGGTAGGTGGCTGGATTTCTTCTCCGTCGCCGGTGCCGGAGCGTGAATCCGGTGGTTTTGAGGTCAGAGCGGCGTCGGTTCCTGATAGTGCTGATGGTGGCGACGCGGCGGCGTTGGGGAAGTCGAAGCTTGTGGAGACGCTGTTGCTTGGGTCGTTGTTTGGGCTTTGGTACCTGTTTAACATCTACTTCAATATTTATAATAAACAGGTTTGTTGTGATGTTCATTGGATTTTGGTTTTGAGTTAGACATGATTTATGTTTAGTTTCGTGGCGGATTTCTCTATGTGTGTGTTTTAGTAATGTGTATGTGCTTGTTTTGAATCGCTTAGTGTTGCGATTGTAGACACTTGTGAAATTACGATGAGTTAGGGTGCACAAAAGAGTAGGTTTTATAGATCGATGCATTGGTAAGTTCGGCAATTCATTGCTGTTACGGGATTCCTAATATATAGGCTTGTTTTGATTTGCATACTGTTAGAGGTTTGGTAATTATGTAGATCTGATTCATGTATGCTTTGATGACTTTAGAGATCCATATAGCACAGGGAAAGTGGCTTAGTTTGGCGGTTTTTGGTGATTTAATTGCTCATGTGTAACCTTTGAACATCTGGTGTTCAATTGTGTATGATTTTGTTTTTGCTTGACATGTAATTAACTGATTTACATTTTAGTGGTGAAATTACTGGCAGAGTAGAATATCTGTGCAACATTTTGGTCAACTATTAGTTGTAAGATATGTCCAAATGAAGCAACAACATACATAAAGAAATTGCTGCATTGAGTTTTGATTCAATTTTTTATAGTCTTTAGCTGGGAAACATGTGTTAGACTGCTGGAAATTTCTTATTGAAACGTAATTTCATTTTCTTGTGATCAATGCTGCAGGTTTTGAAGGTCTTCCCAAGTCCAATTACCATGACTACGGTACAGTTTGGTGTTGGGAGTGTCATTGTGTTGTTGATGTGGACATTAAATCTTCACAAACGACCAAAAATTAGCGGTGCACAGGTACTTCCATGTTATGGAGAACATATTTATCTCTTTATGTTTTCTTTCTTCATGCTAATTCGTTGTATTTTGCAGCTTTTAGCAATCCTACCATTGGCTATGGTGCATACCATGGGCAATCTTTTCACAAACATGAGTCTTGGAAAAGTTGCTGTTTCATTTACCCACACAATCAAAGCTATGGAACCATTTTTCTCAGTTTTACTGTCTGCTATGTTCCTAGGAGAGGTATACATATTATCCACATGGACCACGTTATATTCTTGTATTTGTTATGCTCCTGACTTCATTTAAATGTTTTTTTTTAAAGTCAATTCATTTTGGTATTTACTGATACTCTGATAGATGCCAACACCATGGGTGGTTGCTTCGCTTTTACCAATTGCTGGTGGAGTGGCCCTTGCATCAATGACTGAAGCCTCATTCAATTGGTATAGATTAGAATTTATAATATACATTTCATTATCTTTTGATATTCTCATGATTATTTATTCAAGAAAGAACACATTTTTTTTATCATTTAGTGATATTTGTTTGTTGTAATATTATATTATTATCCTTATAATCTGATCATTGCATTTGGTAACAGGGCTGGATTCTGGAGCGCAATGGCATCCAATGTATCATTTCAGTCGCGTAATGTTCTTAGCAAGAAATTTATGGTTAAGAAAGAGGTATCTTCAGCAAGCAGTTTTTTATTTTTTTATTTTATTATTAATATCTCTTTTTGATGTAGTGCAATTGATTTTATATGTATTATTTTCTTATAACAATGATGTTTTTTACAGGAATCATTGGATAACATTTCACTCTTTTCAATTATAACAATTATGTCATTTTTCTTGTTGGCCCCTGTTGCTTTCTTTGTTGAAGGATTGAGGCTTACCCCTGCGTACCTCCAATCTGCTGTGAGTATTTCTTAAAGTTAACTGCCATAATTTGCTTTTTTTGAGAATATTTATTTTTGGTGCGACTGATTTTTTAAATATTTTTTTCAGGGATTGAATGTCCAACAAATATACGTTAGGTCTCTTCTTGCTGCAATCTGCTTCCATGCCTATCAGCAGGTAATCTTTAAATATTTATCTCTGTTGTCTTTGATTTTTAAAGTTACAAGTTGACCAACCCGATCACCGATTAACCTGACCCGAATACTGATTAAATATAATTTATTTGGTTTGGTCTTCGGGTTGACTTTCGACATCTAAAAACCCGAGGAACTCGAAACTCGATTGAAAAACCTGAATGACACCCCTATTAGTACATGATATAACTAATTAAGGAGTTGACTTTTCTATTTGAATGGAATTTAGAAGTCAACCGTTGAACAATTTTACGTTTCAGATAATTAGAATTTACAGTACAGTTCAGCAAGCTAACACAAATGTGTTCTGCAGGTTTCCTATATGATTTTACAAAGGGTATCTCCAGTCACGCACTCTGTTGGTAACTGTGTGAAACGTGTGGTGGTGATCGTGACCTCTGTTCTGTTCTTCCGAACACCTGTTTCACCTATCAATTCCATAGGTAATGTTTGGACATTTTACTATAGTCCCTCATCTTTTCTAGAGCTACTTATTTTGATCCATCTATATGTAAATGGGTTTGATTTCAGTTAATTCTTAAATCTCCAAAAGGTCAAACATGTAGAAATTAAAAAAACAAGCTATAACTAAAATTGATAAAAAATCACACAAGGCGTCCTCGAATGTATAAAGCCACATAATCATATTTGACATATTAATCTGTTTAAATATTTTTTGGGAAAAGGTATATATTACATCGATAGGGGTGGGCCGAAAAACCAAATAACCACACCATAACCAAAATAGCCGAAAAACTGAACAATTAACCGAACTGATTGAGAAATGGTTATGATTTTTTTTATAACCAACTTTTATGGTTCGACTATGGTTATATGTATATAAATAACAAATGGTTAACCAAAGTAACCTAATCATCTTTTCCAGTAACCGTTTTAGCCCGAAACTGAACATAAAAGAACCATGCCCACTTTAGTTTGAGGGCAACCGACCCAACCCGAATACCTTGACATGTACTGAAAAATTATATGATACACGTAATTGATATGATTGTTGTAACTTTTAAATTTTAATCTTCAGGCACCGGAGTTGCCCTTGCCGGAGTGTTCCTATACTCTCAGGTGAAACGCTTAAAGCCTAAGAAGGCTTGAAGCTGCGCCAACTGCTGATCATATGCCTTCTTAAAATGAGATTTCGGGTGATATTTTTTCTGTATTTTACTAGATTTTGATTTTTGGGACTTAAATTCTATCTTATGAAGGTACTACTTTTGAAGCACAATGTGCAATCTTTTATTGCTTTCAAAATCCTCCAAATCTTTTATTCTTTTACAAGCACTCAAGTTTATTAAATATATAAGAGGAAATCTACAGATTAACCTGTGAAATCATCTCCATCAGATCCATCTCCTTCATTTCACCCTGCAGATATGAATCCGCCTCTTCACCTCCGCCATTATTACAAGGTAAATCATCAAGCAATGATTCAATATTATCATCCCACTCCAGCAACCTCTCATCCATTGCTAGTTCTGGCACCTCGCCAAAATCAAAATCTTCTTGCTCCACCACTGATGGCGGTGATTTTACAACCGCAGTGTTGTGACTGTGACTGCGAGTTGAATTCATTCTTCCCCTTGGTAAGTTCAAGCTCTTGATGTAGTTTTGCAAAATAGGGCTTGGTTTTGGCCACTTTGATCGGCATTTTCGCCTCGTGTATTGCCGCCTTTTGGTTGCGTTCCAGTGGTTTTTGGTTGAGTTTTCAGTTCTACCGGGAAGCTTCTTTGCGATCTCTGACCATTTGTTTCCCACCTCTGCGTGTGCTGCGATCAGTATTTGGTCTTCCTCTTCCGTCCAGAAATCCTTCTGCTGATCGTTTTTTCATTAATCAAGTACGTATACAAATCGTCATAGATATCATTGGTATATTATCTAATATTTGTTTTTTTATGTTCTAAATATTTTGTACTTATTTATCGAACATTTTCAAAGAGTAATACTAGTAATATTAAAACAGACCTTGATGTCGGGTCTAAGATGGTTGTGCCATCTCTCCCTGCACTGCTTGCCAATCCGCCCTCTCAGCATTTGCGCGATATATGACCATTTTCGCATGCCATATTTCTCCACCATATCTTTCAAAACCCTACAAGTTGAGCACACTCATCCTTTAGTTTTGGACACATGATTCATTTAATGACTAGTACATTACCTGTCTTCTTCTTTGGTCCATTGCCCTTTTGATGAATTTGCCTTAGTTTTCCCTTTGCTGTTTTTTCTATCACTTTTCTTTGTTTCATTGTCAGCAGTAACACACGATCCTTCATCTGCGACGAAGAAACTCATCGGTTTTGGATGTAGAACCGGGCATATGGGTGAGCGTTCCATCAGCCCTAAACTGGTTGACAAATCCACTTGTGTCCAACCAGTATGATTTTTGTTTTGGTTGGTTAAACTCACTACCATTCCACCATGGTTTACTTGTTCAATAGGCTTGAACTCGTAAAAATCAACATCACTCGAACCAAATCCACCCAATCCGTAGGGCATCACGCCAAATGGGTCGTATCCCACATGAGTTGAGTAATCCGGGTTGAATGATGAACCCTCGAGTTTGTGTAAATCTTGAAAGACTCCTTTCGTGTCGATTGGAAAATCATCTTCGAATTTGAATTCATGGTCTAATTTGGGTTTCGAGTAATTTTCATAAGCAACATCCATCGGAGAGACTCTGAATAACACAAAGCTTGGAGAGAGTGATTTAGTCTTCTCTCTTTTATCTTAAATTCGAATTTATTCATTTTGTTGTCATTTAATAGGTTGAAATTTAATTAAGAGTGAACATAAATGATGTTTATGGTAATCCAATGGTTAGGATTAGTTTATGACCAAACTTTAAGCTGGTCAAAACACACTATAAATCTTTTCTTTAAAACTTGAATACGAATGCAATAAACCAATATAAATGTGATTATATTTTATTTTTTATTAAATCGTTTATTTATTTTATAATGTATTATTATTTTACAAATACATCAGTAACATTATTATCGATTTAACTTTAACCAAATTGTGCAAGATAACTTGTTATACAGGTCCTGTTATTACTATTTCTTGATAAAGCTAAATAAAGTTATGTAATTAATAACAAGTTGTTTTGTCCAAATGTGGCTATATTTATAAAAAAAAAAATCAACGCTTTTACATTTATTTTTGCAGTAAAAAATATTCTTCAAATTTTGAGACAATCAAGTCCCGACTTTATTAGTTCAAAATCAAAACTAAAATATTATCGAGGTTTATATCTTTGTTTATTACTATAATCTGTTCATCATCTACAATCATACCCTTTATTTTACCTTAAAAAATTATTTATAAATTATTTGAAATATAAAAATAATTTCCATATTAGGATAATAATGTTACATAGACATAGTATGTGAATATATTTTAGTCGTATTTTTCGTTTTAGTATTAAATATATCTATTTTTCAGTTTTCATTTCGAAGGTGCCCCTGTCACAATGATAGGTCGTATTCTATGGTTACGAGTCTACCATATATGTCTTTTTCATTCCGTCGAAAATCTTATTAAAATATAAATCATTTTTATATTTTGTTCTCGAATTTAATAGTCTGTTCTAAAATGCTTATTAAATAAAAATAATGTTTATTTTGATTATTTTTTGGTATAGCATATGAAATTAAACAATTTAAATTAAAACTTAATGACAATAATAGAAAAATACATAAACATAATAAGTACTTATCCAGCTAATTTAAAAAAATATCATGAATATATTTTCTAAGAGCAAAATTCTATATTGTTTTTGGCTAGTAATATTTATACCTTGAACTTCTTAGAAAACTTTAATTTACTAAATATAATTTTGGCTTTTAAAGGGGGTGAAAAAAAAACAAGTTAAAAAATTGGTCATTTGTCGAATATTGAATTAATTGCCTTTTAATTAACAACTAGTAAATGAGACTAGAGTTACATTTGACCATTAATTTATGAATTAAATACACAAACCAATTCTTCTTTATTACACATACTTAATAGCCTATTTTTATTATCATTGTATTTTTAAGTTTTAACAAAGCATAACAAAGAAAAAAAATGCCCACAATACATTACTTTCTAAACCTGCATCATATATTTAAGTTTTAACTAAAAGTATTTTGATGATCAAGTATTTAAAATCACTTTTGTGGTATCAAATTTTGAAACATATATTCTCATACATTTAGTTAATTTATAACTAGATAACATTTAAAGAATTTTAATGTGTTATTTTGGTAGTAAAACAAGTAGATTAAAAATGGTGAACCGATGTATACAGATGTTGTTGCGAATTTTTATCATGGTGCTTTTGTATATCGTTGTTTATTTGTTATTGTGATCTTATAATGGATGTGTCTTTGTTGACTTTATCTCTTAGTGGTATACTCTCAAGATTTGTCTTTAAGAGCAAGATTACAACCTGCACTTGTGCATACGATAATATTCACTTGTGGATTATGAAACCAAACAATGCATGTACTAAAACTTTTCATTGTATTATATGTACTTTTCGATTATTCAATATTAAATCAACCGTATAGATGGTTTTGTTTGCTATTATGTGTAAGTATGATATTTGTAAGAGGTTAAATATGATAATCAAGGAAATGTCACATGTGAAATTTTAACATTTTAAAAGGATACTAGTGAAATTTATGCATAATATGATAAATTATTCGAATAATAATTTCATATAATCTTATAAGGGTGTTGCTAACGAACCACCATCCTCTTACACACTTGATGGGCCCTATCACATTAGGGTGTTGTCATACCTTAGTGAGTGCAATCAAAAAGTGTAGTCTTGTAAGCATTGAGTGTGATCATACTTAGTCACACTCACACTTACTAAACATGTGTAATAGGTTAGTGAGTGGGAGAGTTTTGAATAGAGGAGAAATAAATAGTTTGAAGATGATAGAAAGCCCCACGCTCGTGAGTGTAATCATGCTAAGGAGGGCCACGCCGCTTTCAGGCTTCGCGGGGGGGGGGGGGGGGGGGGGGTTCTGCTAGTAACCAGACCGCCACATAAGCCATACCCATTCTCTCATAGTCATTGAGTATAACACATAGCCTTAAAAAATAATATCCTTCTCATAAAATGGTACGTATGCTAAGTATATAAATGGTACATTTAGCCGCTACTTGTAAAAATATCTTGTCTAAAACACAAATTTCTAATACATAATGTATAATCCTCTTTAGTTTAGAAGTGTATGTATGTATGTATGTATGTATGTATGTGTGTATGTATATATATATATATATATATATATATATATATATATATATATGAATTTTCCTTGTTTTTTAGTTTCTATTTAAAAGTTATGTTTTTTTATAGGCCTAACACAAATAAATTTGTTGAATAATTGGACACATGACTCTCTACACTTTCAAATATCACATTTCTCTATACTTAGCTAATGTCAATGAGTGAAATTAGAATTGTTACTTAAAAGATATTTTAAATATATATATATATATATAATCGGTGGAGAGGAGAGGATGCGAGGCTGTGAGCCATGTTATGAAAAACAGAACGGTCTAGGGAAAAGACATTTTATAGTTTTTTTAATTTATTTCCTAAACCCATATTTTAATACCATCTAAATGCTAAAGATATAGACCTAGGTATTTTGGATGTATTAGTTTTATAGTTTTAGATTACTGTTTGTTTTAACATTGTTAACCAAATAAATTATCATAATTTAACCTGTCCATTTTACTACAATGGATTGGGAACTAAAGACTGTAAACTTAGTGCGCGCGAATGAATTGAGAATTAGAGTTCATTTGATTTCAAACCGACCCAACCAGACCCAAAAAATGTGTAAGTCGAGTTTGATCACTTGTTTTCTGCCCATAACATACACATGCAATAATATGAAAACATGCAGTAATTATACAACTGTCGACACTTAACAAACATTACAAAAGAAACATTAAACACACAATAATGACATTAACCTCTCAAGCACCATTGAAATTGCAAAAGTTTCATGAGGAAGAAACTCTCCTAATTTCACCAAGATTTGATGGACCAGGACTTGGAGTTTGCTTGATTTCTAGCCCTTTTCCAGGTGATCTGGGGCTCCTATCAACCCTTGAATCGTAAAAATGTGGGCTAAAAGAGCATTGTGATACACGTGGGCTATATGAAGGCTGCATTTCTCGTTGGGTATGGGTCGAGCTTGTTACTTTTGGACTGCTGGAGTGACGGATCTCTCCTCGGCTTCTTGTTATAATCCCATCAAGAACTTCACCACTATCGATCGGAGATGGTCTTGAATGAACATCCTCTTCCTGCAAGTGCACACATTAAAAAGAAGTTATGAGCCATAAAATCTATAAGGAGCCCCAAACTTTAGCATGATTTCAAGGAGCTGTTGCATATGATCACTTTCCTTGATATCACTTCATCGCCTACTGGGCTATTGCCACTATATACTACTTCTTGACTAGTGTATTTGTGTATGGATGATGTATGATTCCATGGATACGTACTTCTTAATGTGTATTGGGTAGGTATGACATATTATATATGTTTCTTGTCTCCGAATGTATATCGATCACTCACTGTGTGTTGTATTGGTACATGATGTGCTATTGATGATCTACTATACGGTCATTGTGCTCTGCTCTGCTGTGTCATCTATATTCTCTTTTAATTACTTTAGAGCCGAGGGTCTCTCTGGAGTAGCCTTTTTATCGATTGTGGTTGAGGTAAGGTTTGCTTACATCCCACCCTCCCCAGACCTCATCAGTAGCTTGATTATTGACAAGATTAACCGAGTTTGGTTATGGTATTTCAAATTTTGAACTTTGTTGCGGGTAGTTTATTTAGTTCCAATAAGGCCCCTAATGTATTTTTTCTACGTAGAGGGATTAAATTGTAAACAAGGCCTTAACTACCATAACTAACTGATTACTCCTAATCAGTTGTTATCAAGCTACATAAGCAACAATACTTGATCAATGAACTCACGGATATGTGTATGAATTTCCTCTCTTATGTTTCAACTTCTTTCTATTCATGAATCCAATTAATACCGTAACAAAATTTTGGTTAAACCCTTATAAAGAAGATAGTATTGTCCTCTAATAAGACCCATCACATGCTTAAAAAGATTATTAAAAAAATACATTTTTCCCTCACAAAGCACGTGTTTTGTCGTTTGCTAGAATGTAATCATGTATCGATCAATTACTGCTTCTTTATTTTATTTTAATGGTGTTAGAAGAGAAAATGGTTGACTTACACCAAATGCCATATTGTAGGTTGTGGGAGGTGCTTCTTCATATTCTGCAGCATCCAAATCTTGAAGATGTGCACCTTTGAAAAATTTGGGAAGCAGATATTGTCTTGCAGGAACAAGAAGCATGATCAAAAGTGGGAAAAGAACACTAGCAATTGGGATCCAAGTTATGCCAAAACAAGCAAGCAAGTAAATCGTTTGGAAAACCGTGAAAAATGCAACCGTCTTGAAAGGCACAGTTTCCACAAAAGTAGCATGATTTTCCTCCAGAACCCTGATCAGAATGGCATTAACAAAAGATTATAACATCTAGGATACATATATACATATTAATGGAACTTGCAGTCACAACAATCAGTTTTTAGAGTTCGAATAAACAATTTTGAATACTTAGTTTCATATGACCTGTGAACAAGTTAATATGTAAACTTATTTTGTAGGGTATGATTTTGATTTTGTAGGAATTCCAAGTCTGTCAAATATGGAAGATGTCCTTATAAGTCAGCTTATCGTACAAGTTGAACTTACTCAGTAATATCATATTTTCTTCTCAAAAAAGATCGAGTAATTGGTAGGCATCTAGCATGCTTATGGCCCACATCATAGTAGGAAGTCAACACATTAGAAATAAAGAAGCAAAACAACAAAGAAAATTGACCCTTTTTTATTTGAATTTAAAAACGCCTAGGTTTTGAATCTCTAACAAGTAGAGGTGACAATTTCAATCTATTTTTATATAAATGGATCAATTCCATTTTATGTTTTATCTCTCTAAAAGGTCAATTCCACATTATGTTTTATCTCTAACCAGTAAAACAAGTAAACTAAAAAGGTTAGAAAAAACGAATTAAATGGGTTGAAAATCGTCTAAAGGCACCTTTAAGCATAAACTATGTTAAGTTAATTTACTCAATTACTTTAATTGTTACTGAAATTATATATTTTATAGTCAAATCTACAAATTTTGAAACTTTTTGACACAAGTGTTTTGGGACAAAAGATGACTTTCGCATGCACAAAACAATTACTTGTGACGCCCCATTACATGACCCACCCGTATCAACTTTTTTGAATGCAATTGGAGCTGAGAACTTACTTGTATCTTCGACTTGGAGCTGTAAAAAGTAACAATATTCTGTCCCAAAATTGATTACCACGCAAGCTCTCAATCGCCATAAAAGCAAAATAACCCCAAAGAACCGAAGTGGGAATCTTTTTAAGAACAGGCATAGCGGCAACACAACCACCAACCATTAATGCTTGTAACAGATTGCTCAAACGCTGTTCCTTCACTTCAACATTTAACAAATCATCGACATCTTTATTCACATCAAAGACAGTTTCATCAATGGGTGCATCAATGTAACCACCACTAGTAGCGTGTTGTATTGTTGTTTCTTTCAGCTCTTTTAGTCCCTGTCTTAAAGATTATTATTTAGATAAGTACAGAAAATGAAGTTTAAATAGATTAAAGTTATGGGTGAGGTTATTCTACAAAGTGTATTTTTGCTACAAAGTGTGAAAAGACACAATTAGGCTAAAAAAGTCACAAAAAATTATATCTCACAATCTAAATCGAATTTCAAAAAGTACTTCGGAGTCTCTGTTCCTCCCGTCGTCCTCTTTCAGAAAAAAAAATAAAAAAATTTCATTGTGTCTTTTATGACACAATGACGTCATTGTGTATTTCATTAATGACATAATAAAAAAACGTTAATTTTTTTTATTTTTATTTTTTATTTTTCATTTATTTTTTTTCTTAGTGAGGACGGCTAGGGGAACAAAAACTCGGAATTACTTTTTTGAAATTCGATTTAGATTGTGAGATATAATTTTTTTTGTGACTTTTTTTTTACTCATTGTGTCTTCTCACACTTTGTAGCAAAAATACACTTTGTATTTGAACCTCTTTATAAAGTTATTTAGTTATGTACCAGAGTTGATGGATTTTGATAAACAAGTGGAGTCTGCATTTCATTGTATGCGCGTTGCATGTTTCGGTATAAATCACCCAAGTTTGAGTTTTCACGGATACTTCTTCTAGCAGTAGATACAAGTTTATTTCGTAGCAGCTGTTTTAAAAAAGAAAATGTTTTGTTACAAAAAAGCACAAAGAAATTATAAATTTTAACAGTTACACATCATTGGAATAAAATATTATAGGCTAGCACATGCTTGCAAACATATTTTTAATAGTGTAAATATCATTTTGGGAGCATTTACACTAGTTTTCCCCAGAACAATCATATAGTAGGTTATTTCTAGCATAAAAAAATATGATTTATTAATCACTAATTTCAGATAAGTATATAAATTAGCCGTCAAGTAGGATAAGATAGTTTATAGCATAGAAAAAGGAAGTAGTTGGAAAGGAAACAGACAAATGAAGATAATATAAACTACCTTCAATCCAATGAAAGAGTAGACAGTTGACTTTTAAGTGTCAAATAAGCTATTTTGAAATTTAATATAATGGCAAATTGAACTATGTGAGGTACAGAAATGAATTGAAAATTAAGAAAAAACTAAACAATGCTATTTTTGAATCATTAATATAAGAAGTGGGCTCTTTTGGGGACTAAAAGGGGAGTCCTAGCTTGTTATTTATAAATTGCTATGACGTCATGGTCGGGCGTAAGTGTTGTAAAGGAGAAGAATGGCCTAGATGTGTACAAAATAACTTTAAAAACAATATTGCACAAATATGCATGTCCATTAACAATCACACAACACATTAATTTAAGCAATTAATTTAAGAGTGTATCACCCTGCTGTGATAAGATAAGAGGGAAAATATCTCAATTTATCTTGAATAAAATACCTGATGTTTCAAGGTGGCTAAGCTCTTTGTGTGCATAGGTGATTGTGGAATAACTCCATTGGCAGGAGGAATGCCAATTAGCCCACATAGTAAGGTCTGTTCAAGTAAAAAGAACAACATAATAAATAAATATGTTATAAGAAAAATAGGAGTAAAATCCCATGAAATATCACTAACCAAAAAACCTAAAAGAAGAAGGTCATAATGATATGAAGGCGGTTTCTTTAAATTAAACTCTTTTTGTTGTGCAAGTTGAGATGCAACACTGTGATCAAAATAATAAAGAACTGCAATCATAGTAGCTGGAACAACAGCTCCAATTATATAAACAAGTGGGACATTTAACATATCCTGCAAGAAATACGATATTTAAGAATTAAGAAAAAATAAAATAAAACGTGTTCGTATTAATGTAAGTTATAAGCATAAAAGAACACCTTTGCAATGGTCCAATTTGAATAAGCACCAGGAGACCAAGGATTCGGACTAAATAGTCGTCTTGGTATTCCTTCGGGGACACTATTAGTTGGTATGTATGACACACCTGTCCAAACAACCACCATAAGTGGGACCCCATAATCCGCAATAAATCCCCTTAGCCATCCTTGAATTAAGAATCAGAAGTCAGCAAATGTTCTCACTTCAATAAGATCAATAGCTAACATAAGTTTTGGCATTCGTATTAAGGGGGGGTAGTTGGACTCACGATTATCAACTTTCAATGTTTGGATAAACAAATTCTGCTATTAATAATTCGATTATTTAATCAGTTATAGGTAATGAAAGCACAATAGTGATTTTCTAAGGGTAAAATAAAATGACCTATTTTTAGACACCTCTCCTTTTTATTCCTTTTAAAACAATTATTTTTGGTCTTTTTAATTTTCAATGCATAATTAGAAGCACATCCAAACACTATCTACTACAACCCATTCTATTACAGCTTATTAGCTTATTCGGGTTGTATGATATGACAAAACCACTTTTAAAACGCAAACCCAAACACCCCCTTAGTCACGAAGACCAAAGCTGAGACACTAACCTGTTCCATATCGCCAGGATCTTGCTTTACGGCTTTTTAAAGAAGTAAGAAGAAGGCCAAACGATAAAACCAAAGCAAACATTCCATTTCCAAAACGCCATGAAGGTTGCATTGCAGGTTGATTCGGGTTTTCACTTTTTGGTATACCAAACTCCTCCACAACTCCCTATGAAATTAGAATTTTGTTAAATTTGGTTTTTTGTAAACTTATTATGAATATGCAAGTCGCATTAATCAGTTCTAAAAAAAGATCTAGTGGACTAGTGGTTACAACTTACCACCCTGTGTTGCAAATCACCACAATCACCATTGGTTTAGTAAGTTTCATTCAAGTCAAAATGGAAGGTAACTGTACTTACTTTAATAGCTTGCTGCATAAAGAGCATTGCAATTAAAAGACCGAATAATTCACCAGCTACTCGTGTGAATCTATTGATGATTGAGCAAGCACCCATAATAGACAACAAGACCAACAGAAAAGCCGTCCACACACAAACCCTGTTCCCATTGAACCAAAAATAAGTTTCTTAAAACCATGCATTCTCAAGAATTTGTTAGTTTTAAGCAGAGGTGACAGTTCTAATCCATTTACTCATGACCAACTCGATTTGGGCCTATGTTTTATCTCTAACATGTCAAATGGACACATCAAAAGAATCAGTGTAGATGGCAAAAGAGGCTGAAAGTCATCTAAAGTGTTCTTTCAGGGGTTACTAATGGTAAAACCAACCAACTTTCATCATTTTGGCAGTTTAAGCCTCAAACTTTTTCCATAGTGGTTTCGTCCCTTAACTTTTCATGACTTGTTAATTTTTCTTTTAACTGAATTAAACAAAATAAATAGTGAACGAACCAATATAAAGAAAAAAAACACTTAAGGACACCACAACGAAAATTTGTTAGGGAACTCGATCTATAAAATACTGAAAGTTGGTTTTGGTTAAATCCAATATAAACCCTAAATATATATAGGTTCGAATAACCAAAAACAAAAGTTAAGTGCTGGTTTTGACCACTGTCAAGCCTATTTCTAATGCATACAACGTCCAAAATCATTTTATGCAAATACTAATAATATGTAATAATATAACTTTCAAAATATTATTTATTATAAAGAAAAACTGGACAACGAGGGTTTTCGGGTCAACCCAACGGCCCACTCATTTTTCTTCCTCTAGTTTTAAGCCAAGAGTGTTCATAAAATACCATGCGGTCCAGGCTAAGAAAAGAGGTTTCCCTAAGTGCTTTTGATCCTTAGCAAAATTGAACATAAAAGTGTACATTAACACTGTTGGTTCAGCAACACCTAATATAAGAAGTGGCTGCCCTCCAATTATAGAGTGAATAATCCCACAAAGTGCAGTTGAAGCTAGAGTTTGGACTGCAGTTAGACTTCCCTCTGTATCAAATAAACATTAAATTACACTTTTTGTAGCCTATATATGATATAACAAAGTGAGAATGTAAACATCTTGACTCTTAATATAGTTTCTAACCAGTGTCTCTTTCTAGTTGCTCCCCAAATGATATAACCGGTATTGCTGAAGCAAAGAATATATATGTCGTTGGAGCCAGAATCCTAATAAAGAAAACAGAATCTTGTAATGAAAAGCATAATAACACTATTTTGCTTTTTGAAAACTCAATTGTAATTCCAGTAATGAAAGAATCGCGAACCTGATACCAGCCCGGATGCCACCAGTCCAATCTTGTTTGTAGCACAGTAATCTTCCTTTGAGATCATTACTAATCCCACGAAAGGGAACGAATGTTTCTTCCATAAATATGAAATATTTTGGTTATATCACACTTGATAGACTCTTTAAATATGCGTTGAATGTTCTTATTATTCGACAGACCGTTTTGAAATAGGAAGGATATTAAAACACTTAGAGAGGCGAAAAACACAGAAATTCAAACGTGCATACAGAAGATATGTGTAGAAATGGGCAGAAATACAAGTATGTTTATTGCATCACTGACAGAGTGATGATTGAAATACTTATTTGTCATTTATGTTTATTATATAACGATCCCCATGAGATCCATGAAAGTTCTAATATCTGCAATTGCTGATCATTAGTTCATTACATCTCAGGAGATCAGTAAAGAATCAATGACTATATTCTGTTAAGAATAATCAAAGAATCAATTAATGAATTTGAACCGAAAGAAGTTCTCCTTCTCTAAACTCCATGATCAAGTGAAAAACTAGTTAACGAAACGAATTCATTGGAAACTGATAACAGATGAATTAACGAAATAGCAAAGTACTCTCCATCTATTAAGATCCCTCAACTAACGGTTGACTTGATCAAAAAGCAGACCCATCACCTCACTACACTTCTTTGACAGAGCAAAAACAAGGGAATTTCATCAAATAGTTGGCGTGCAATGAAATCACAAGAACAATTACATGTTATGAACTTTGAGAAATGAAACCAACTTCAAGATATGTGTAGAGTACTTAAAGGAATGCTGATCGAAACACTAACGAGACCCCATTTACTAAAAACAAGAATTCAATCAAATTCAAGAAAATCCTTGATCTTTATGCGAAATTAGCGAGAATACATGCTTAAAATGTTAAATTCAAGATTCAGATGAGTGCAGACCAAATGAACATTAGCTAACCGAGTAATGATTACTTTGCTTTTACATTACAATCACAAGAAGAAGATGAATTCAAACTGTTCAACAGAAGAACACGTGCTTACACAACCTTGAATTTACATGAATTTGGAAGAAACCCAAATCGATTGAACAATGGCAATAGGAAAGATTGGGAAGCAAAGAGAGCAATTCGTTTGGGAAAGAAACACTTGGGGGGTATTTCTGGCGTGAAAGAGAGGGAGACAGAGATATTGTGAGGTGAGTGATGAGTGAATATATAAATAAACACTCGGGCATGCTCCTGTTGAACATAGAACACAAACCCAACACGCATAATTTAAGAGAGAGAGAGTGTGTATGTGTGTGTAAAAGTTAGGGAGAAAGTTACAGATTTGAGTTAAAAAGTAGTAGGATGACATCTTGTCACTGTTTCACTGAGGAAGAACAATGGCGTTTGAGAAATTGATTTCATTGGGGAAGAAGATGGAGGTTACATTTCCTTACTTCCACACACCGGTGCGAAAAAAAAAATTAAATCTTTAACATCTGAGTATTACTTGGTGTAACATGTTTTCCGTCCAGGTAATATGTTTTTCTTTCAAAATAGCGAGCTGGTGCGTGCGTGAGTGATATTTCATCCATAAATTTACCTGATAATTGTGTTTAAAGTATTCGTTGGACGTTAAAAAAATATTAAAATCTAAATAAAAAACCGAAAAAATCAAATTATATGAAAAAGTGAAAATTCAAAATATCGAATATTTGATTAATCAAAATTATAAAAGTGTTTTACGAAATTTGGGTCCGAATATCCGGAATATAATATAAATTATATTTTGAATATTAAAAAGATAGATACGAATTAAATATATGATACTAGAGTTTCAGATTTAATTTTGGTCCCCCTCCCTTTTTATGAAATATAATATCAACAATAACTATTTATATTGAAAAGACAAATATGAATTGAGTACTAAAATATAATACTTGTCATAAATATTATTAGAATTTTAGATTGTTGGTTTTAGTATTTAAATTTCTATATGAAATTTTGAATGCGGATTCTACTGCTGAAATCAACTACCCATATTTTAAATCCAAAAATTAGATATCCAAAATTTTAAATATTTGATTTTAAAAAGGCCTACTTCACACGTCATCTTTTTCTTCCAAGTCAGAGTCCCATCTCCTTTGTTAATCTTTTCTTTTCTCTTCTCAAAAAGCATTTTACTACTCTCAATTTTTACTAAACATTTTTTAATAAATAATAAAATAATTTTTTTTAATAATACAAATATAATTTAAAAAGTGAATGGATTTCATTAATAATATAAATTACAAAATGAAAGAAAATTACATGATAACAAAATACCAAGTTTAAAAGAAGGTACAAACTATTTGTTGAGTGCAAGTATGCAGACTTTTTAACATGCTTAACAAGGTTTGCTCGGATTTTGTGGAAGGTTTCTTAAGAAAGCAATTTTCTAACGATCTTGACGTTTTCTTATAGATCATCATGAATGGGGGAGCTCGTGCCCATGAAATGAACATAAAGCATGACCATCGTCTAGTAAGATCATATTGTGTAATATGATGCAACTGTACATGAGTATTCTAATTTTGCATGAGTGTTTGGAAACAAAAAGGTTTTCACAAAATAAGCCTTGTTTGGCTATCGTCAACAGGATAATATTCATATTTGAATTGTTAACCGTTTACATGAAATGAACAATCAAACGTTATTCCATTGAGTAGATAATTGTTTAATGACAATTGATTACAAACATTGAGATCTTTGTTGGAACACGTAACACCAATAATGCATGCAAAAACCATCAATCTTAAGATGCTATGTACTTGAGTATATCATAGGGTGTGGGTGATCACATCTTATTAATTGACCCCCGTCATCTCATTGCACAATTTCTCCAGTCATAGATTATACAATCGATACTTCCTAGCATTCTTGAAAAACCATGCATTAATTCATGTGTCCTGTATAAAATTGTACTTGTCTTGTTGTTGGTTTATGCAAATATTCACCCCTGCACATTTGAATAATATCGACACAAAAGAGGCCAAGAGATTTATGTGAAAATCTTTCAGATGTCTTTAGGTGCTCATAACACGTGTCAAAAAATGTCCCGTAAGCAAGTTGGCGTATTGTGGATGTTTAATTTTATAACAAGGTGAAAAGATGTTTACTTCTAGCATCCTAACATACCTTAAGAAAAGGATATTTCTGTAACATTTACCCAATTTTCAAACTATAAACTTAAATCCGAACCCGTGTGAGTCAATTTTATAAATCAAATTCATTATTTGGTCATTTTATTTATTTTTGTGTTCCAAATACAATACATGTGTCACTTAAACAATTTAATTTAATTTTATAAATTATAAAATAAAATTTATAAATTTTAAAATGTTATTAATACTTATAAGATTTTAAATATCAATTAAAATAAATAATCATATTGCAAAGTTTTTGTGAGATTTATTAAAGTTTATAAAGATTTTATAAAAAATTAAATGGACTAAATTAAAATTAGGGTTTTAATATATTTAGAGTTTAAATTGTAATTATTCATTTATTTATTTTATTTTATTTAAGTTTATATATATTTTTTAAATTCCAATCATAACCCCATTTTAATAGACTTGTAATTCATCATTAATATCATTTATAACCCTCTTCTAACCTCAACTATAAAAGTAAGTTTTAGGCTTTATTTTTCATTTGCTCATTCTCTAAAAATCTCACTCACAAACCTTTCTTTTATCCTTTGATTTTGATCAATTTCTTTTACAAGTAAGTTCAAGAATTTTTTAATGTTAAGGTAATCTTATATTACTTTAGTAATCTTATATTGCTGTTTATATTATGTATTTCTATATTGTTTCAATTTTTTTTATTTTATTTTAGTTTAAAAAATCATCCTAACATCCAAGCATACACTATATTATTGTATGATGGATGTAAGGAATATAAATGATGAACAAATTCATCAATGATTTGTTTCACCTATTGTTCTCATGACTTTATGTACTTACTTTTATTATTTATTCTACTAAATCTTTTTTATTTTAATCATGATCATTTGATCATTAACTTTCTAAGATTCACTAACCTTCTAACAATCACTAACATTCCTAAATCAAGCTAACAACACGCTAACATAAACAAAGAATCCTATTTGCACATGGAAGCCTATGCCGTCGCATTTGGTTATTCCACAAGATTGTTTCTCTAAATGATGGCTATCCTGAAGTCTTGGAACATTCTTTATAACACAAATGAAGTATATTATACTATATATCAACATTTTAAGATTTGTTTTAACCCGTTTTATGCTTTAACAATTTTAAAATGCACATAAGTGCCTGACTAAAATTTTGGTAAAATATAGTCTGACTTCAACTAACCATTACTTGGTCATAACAAACTAAATTTGAGTAAAATCAGACTCTAATATTAAGTTAATTGAATTACATTTTCAAAGATAGTTTATACGTCTTCAAACTCAATCGGACGACTCAACAATAGACTTCACAAGATAAGTGCGCATTGCATCATCTTTTGTCTTATGCTACTGTTGTGACTTATTTTCGGGTCATTTCATAAAAACTTTCCGAAACGAAAGTTGTCCGAAAGACTCTGAATTAGTTAACTGTAAATTTTTATAATTTTATGAAACCGTTTGATATTTTTAAAACCTGTTCAAATACGTACCAAACATTTTGTCCAGAATCTAAAATTTGTGCAATGGTCCTTTTTTCAGTCTAGCTTTCGCCTTCTGGCATTCTCTAAACGTCCTAACTTCTTGTAATGAATTCTGACATCAAGTTATTATTTTTTTATCCTTTAGAACATCACCCTTGACTTTTGAACATCCAAGCTTTCTTATGAACCCTACAACCATCATTATACAATATGTTATTCATAACCCATTTTTCATATTTTATATTTTGGAAAAATCATATGATTCAGTATTCAATCTTTGATATTCATTGTTATTTCATTCTAAATTCAATTCAAAACATACTATGTTATCACTTGCAATTATGTGTTTATAGTTAGATAAAATAGATAATAACACAATCATTAATTCATACAATCACGGTAATAATGATAGATCTCCTGGTTTGACAAACACATCCCACTTGTTTATTCGCGTGGTGATTAAAACTGAAATCATACATTCTATAAGGCTTCGTTTACGGACCGAGTCAATTCAGTCATTGGTTTGGTTGTGTTGATTTGTCTTTTATGTTACACTATTGCATTATAAGTTTTGACATTGCCATGTGAATTGAATTGTTTTTAATCATTTAATCAATCTATATATGTATTCAAATCTGTGTTTACTCACCGGCTAATTCGTTAGCTAACTCGTTATTTTTTTTACATGATTTCAGGAATGCAAATCGGTGGACTTTTGAATACACATTTAGGGCTTGGACTTAGTAAAAAATTATGGACAATATCATTATGTTTACTTGAATTTTTATTTGATTTTAATGCATCGATTGATTAGTATTATATAATAAATATACATTTAATATTATTTCAACTTATTTAATTCCATATGCTATGAACAATCGATTCACATTCGTCCGCCCTGATGATTCCGCCATCGGTCGGGGTGTCACAATTTTCTTTCCATGTCTTCCGTAATCCTAAAATAACTTTACGCATTCAATACCTTTCCCTAAACATGGTGAGACCATAAAGACAATCTTCATCGAAATAATCTTCCATAAGAAGATGATGGTGTATCCATATTTTTGAAGAGAATTTAGGAAGAAAGTATTAAATTTTTAATGGAGTTTGAATGATAATTTATTTGGCCATAAAGATATTTAAAGGATATTACTTTATGTTAATTTCTAGTAGCTCAAGGGGTTATTTTACCAGTGTTGAACAGTATAATCGGTGATCGAAGGTCGTTCCCCATCCCCTTACCATGCATTGGACGAGGTTTCCTTATGGCTAAAATATTAGCTCACGCTTTCCTCCTTGTTCTTAAAACAATATGCTCTCCCTTAAGAATATAAGTAAGATTAATTACAAAGATGATATTTTTGCTCAAATTAATATTTTGATCCTTAACTTTGAGAAGTTACATATTTAGACTGATAGTTGGCAAATAGTCTTTAGAGGAGATGGTTTGTTATTTTTGAAGTTAAATGTATATGAGTGACCAAATTACCCTTAAAAAACTAAAACCTTGTGGACCACAGCTTATTTAAAATAAAAGGCACTCATAAGATAGACCAACTTAGATAGAAAGCCAATAATAACCACTAGCATAACCTAGTGATAAAGGTGTATCTTCTTCATTCAAAAGATGTTGGATTCAAGTCTTACTTGAGTGATGAAACAAATACAGCTGGTCGCGACAACAATTTGTGATTTGGATGATATTAGGTTAAGACAAATGGGGGGAAAGCTAGCTAATCGTTTATTCGATTAAGGTGAATTCCATGTCCTCTATTTTAATGGTTTTAAGCGATCTTGGGACCGACTCATGTAAAGGGATATAAATATAAAATGTCTAAATACGGATTCAACACGTTAATATGTGTTGAGGAAGATCAAATCAGAAGGTGTTTTTTGTGGCCTTTGGGTTTGTTTTGATTAAATTAAATGAGTATCTTAAGTTGGTCATGAGTATGACGGTGTGTGTAATGGGCAAAACTTTTGTTTGTTAAACATTAATTTTGAACAATTCAGAGTCCGATTTAGTAGTATGCCAAATGGGTTATGGCAATATCTATATTATAAATAAACTAGCGGGAGAACCCGCGCTTTACGGTTGGAGACTCAATGATTTTCAACAAAATTAAAATAAAACATAGATAGAAGAAAATACTTCTCAACGAAAGCCTAACATGCACGTTGAATTGCATTTTTATTTTCTTAAAAGTACTTCTCGATGAAAACGTCATATAAGAAAAAGCAAAACATAGCACACGTTTTGCATAGTTTTTTTGTTAAAATCAAATTTATCTTGTCTAGGAACACCACCCTTGATCGGGGTTGATTTTTTTAACCTATGCCCTTATATTAATAGTTAAAATTAAAATTTAAATTAAAATTAAAAGGTTTACATGCTATTATTTTAAAATGTCATATTTCACCTCTTATTTATTTATTATTTGATGTTATTTTATTTTTTTATTTAGTAAAAAATAAAAGGTTTACATGCTATAAATGTAGTTAAAATACAAATTAATCCCTTTTGATTTGATTTATTTTCATTTAGGCCTAAAGTTATAAATCAAACTTAATTCATATATTATTTTATAATTATAATTATAATTATTGATTGATTTATTTATTATTTTAAAATACCATATTTCACCTCTTACTTTCTTTATTATTTGATGTTATTTTAGATTTTTTAAAATTAATTAAAATAAAAGGTTTGCATGCTTAAAATGAGTAAAATTACTAAGGTTTACATGTTATTAATAAGGAGGAAATGAGAAGATATCATTTTTATGTATGATAAATTGTACCTTACACATTAAAACTTGTGTTAGGTGTCTTAAAACTTATGTAAAATTATACTAGACAAAGAGATGTTGTATATAGTAATATAGATAATAATTAATGAGACATGTGTCAATCTCTGGTGTCTACTCACCATTATTTTCCCGTTTATATCTCTTATTAAATGACGAGACACGTGCAACTTTTTGTTAATTTATCATCCTTATTTTTTTTTACTTTTATCTCCTATTAAATAATTAAACTAAGAATAATTTTTTAGATATTTATAAATTTTTAAATTCAAAATTTTGTTTATCATCAATTAAATTGTATAATTTGTTTTATACTTTCTAAATTATCAGTACTAATTACTATCTATTAAAATTTTATTCAACTCGTATAAAATATATGTTCTCTAACCTAATTGATTTATAAGAGGGGTGGTGGTTTAAGTTTAAAATCGAGTGAAGGGTGACATGGTGGTGGTTTAGGTTTAAGATGATGAAGAGGTGGGTCCTATTTATTTACTCAATTTATTATTCTTAATTTAATTATTAATTTTTTATAATTAAAAATATTAAACGAGCCGTCAATTTAATATTATATTTGTTTTTTCTTTTAACCATAAGGGTATTTTAGTTATTTTTTTAGTATTATAATCTATAATCTATAATCCATAATAAATAAAGATTTTAATGAGAAAACATGTCAATCTCTAAGGCCTCCAGACCAATATTTTCTTGCTTATATATACTATTAAGTGACGAGACACATACCACTCTCTAGTGATTTATCATTTTTATTTTTTTGTTTCTTTATCTTATTAAATAATTATATTAATTTTTTTATAGATATTTTTAAATTTAAAATTTTGTTTATCAATTGTTTTATAGTTTCTAAATTATCAGTACTAATTACTATTTTTTAAAATTCATTCAACTTGTATAATACACAGGTTTTCCTAACCTAGTTGATTTATAAGAGGGGTGATGGTTTAAGTTCAAAATCGAGTGAAGGGTGACATGGCGGTGTTTTAGGTTTAAGATGATGAAATGGTGGGTCCTATTTATTTTACTCAATTTAATAGTCTTAATATTAATGTAAACATCATGGGATTAAAGTTTCAGTGTATGCTAATACTTGTAGCCTATGGTGTGAGCGTCCATGTGATATGACTGATTTAGAGTCATTGGATTGAGTTTGGGGATGAGTATACTAAAGAAATGTATATAATTCTTTAGCAGTAGAAATGTTTATTTTGATAAAGTTGAATGTTTTAAAGTTTTAAATTGTAGACTCAATAGCGTAAGGTTGTTTTTAATATGTGTTTTAGGTTGAGTCGTGGTAGGTAGTGACATGGCATCTTCATGCTATCTGACAAGGACAATAGGCATACTAAATCAAGGTCATTTGTAAGGTGTTAACTAGTAATGAACTTTGTGATGTAATTTTTAAAGTCTTTTGTTCGTGATATGTAATTCTAATTCACTGGCCGGTTTTTGGGTGTAATAAGAATAAGTTAGTGTGAATGTTAGGAGAAATATAAGCTTATATCGACAACTTCACATGTATAATTGTTAACTCATTGATTTTGACAACTGTTCTGACGTCATGTAATATGTTTAAATTTTTTAAAACTTGTTGGAGCTTATCAAACCTGATTTGTCAATGCCAAAATAAATTCTGAATACTTAACCAATAAGAGTCAATATCTCGATCTTTCATATTTAAGCGTTCTAATTTTTAGAACTTCATATTGAAAAAACTACATGTGTAGCTAATATTTGAATGATCAGCACAAGCTATCAACTTCTATATAGATAGAGCTAGATGTGATATCTGGATGGAATAATATTGTCCAATATATAGCATGAGACTTTAACTTCTATTTTGGTAAAGCTAAATCCTAATGAGTGTTTCTAAACAAGTACAAAGATTTACATACTAAATAAACATATATTATACATGGGTTCAAGTCGCATGTTGGATATATCTTATAAGCTTTTACAAGCTAAGACTTGACATGAATTTGTAAGTACTTTTATCTAAATCATCATCAAATTTATAGCAATTACAGTCCGACCTAATACGTCCAAGATCATCATTATTCAAGAGAAGTAAATGAACCTACTATCTCTTTCAAAGAACATCATTTCAGTTGTAGTAATTAAGACATACAACTTGAAATTGATGAATGTACATGTATATATGATCAAGATCCCTAAATATCATTTGTATAGGTACTATTCATATAAGTAGTTTAAAACAAGTCCAACCTAGTTAAAATTTCCAAACTTTTCACTTATATAATCACCTAACACACTTAATCATCATGTCTATCTTGTTTCCACACACTTAATCATCATGTCTATCTTGTTTTCCAGCTCAAAAGTGCTTTAGCCGCATATGATTATTTGAAGTGTCTTTTAATAAAATGTTTCATATATTTATGATAATATTATTAGATATTAAGATTTGATTATGTACATGTTTTTTTTAACTATACGAGTAATTAAATCTTTATAATACACACATCGATACACTTTAAGTTTGTATTATACTATTGGTTACCATTGTTCTTATTTATTTTATTCAAACATCACCATCATTGTCCGCATCACCATCTAACCACCATCAACCATCGTCTCGGCATCGTAACAAATCATGATATCAATTTTCAATCATCATCACATCATGATCACTAACTTCACATGTAATCACCGTATGCTAACACGAATCCACCTCCATTAAAGTCTCATCATCTTCATCACCATATGCAAAGCACATCCTATCCCATCTTGCCATCCGCCATCATCCTCTCTGTCATCACCGTCTGAAGAGAAGAAAAACCCAAAACGATGACATTAATATAAATTAATAAATTCTAGACTGAAAATAAAGAAAATAAAAAAAAAAACAAAACAAAACAATAACTTCTTATTTATGTTTCTAGAAAAGGTTACTACACTTATCTTATATAAAATATGCATTAATTCGAAGAATATGAGTGAAATGAAAAAATAATAATGTTTCATTAGATCATTAAATTTGTGACTTTTATAGTATTGTTCATTACATTTATACGTGAATATATATATTAATCACATATCTCCTAATTTTACTCCATCACATAAAACCTATTTAAAAAATAAGTGGACGTATCTACCCCTCAAAATTAAATTAGCTACTTTCATCCACTTAAGCAAACTACTAAAAATCGACTAATCAATTACATTAATTGGTAGATTACGTAGATCTAATGTCCATGGTCAATTCTCACAATTCTTAGAGCATTTGAATTTTTAAGTGGACCACCACCCTATATATACACACACGCATTAGATTTGAAACTCATGTATTACATTTATCAAATAAATAAAAATATTAGTAATTTATTAATCAAAATTTAAAAATGTTGAAACGATATTTGAGATAAGGTATAATTAAAATCAGTATAAGTAAGTAATTTAAGTAATAAAGCATTAATATTAAAAATAGAAATATATAGTTATAATTCATAAACCTCTAATGTCTTATTTGTATTCAACTAGTGAGTGTGACGTGCGCTATGCTGCGAGGGTTGTAAAATTTAAAAGCTTATAAATTCTGATTATTTATATGTTAGCATTAACCACTCATAAAAAATTTCACGTGCAAAATCTTATAGAAAAATGTAATAGAAAAAAGTACTATAAAATGAATTCTCAAAGCGAAAAAGAAATGTAATGAATGCATAAATGGTAACTTTATTAAAGTTAAATAGTTGGATTGTATATTGGTTAAAAGAAAGGGGAAGAAAACTTTACTAACGTTCAAAAGATTCAAAATATATTTGACATAACTTGAGTGATTAAGTGTACAATTAAAAAAATCAAAGAATAAGTAGGTCGTCAGTTTGGAAAAGAAAAATAAAACATTTAGAAGTATACAACGATTTTATTTCACCAATTTATTTTTTAAAACTAATCATTTTAGAAAACCAAAACAACTTTTAGGAAAACACAATGGTAAACACAAAAAACAGAATGATGAGTAGAAAAAAGACAATGACACATTTATCATTGTGTTTTACATTTTATATCAGTTTGTGTTATTTAGTCATTATTTGTAATGTACTAGATAAACTAGTTGTTATATTATGATTGTGTTTTACATATTAGAAATATATATAACAGTGTTATTTCTACATTGTGTTTTCCAAAACTCATAATTTTAGAATAACAAAATGGTGTTCAAAAAATATAATGACGAACTAAAAGACACAATGATTCGAGAAAAACAGAACGACGAGCATGATTCACAATGAGCTGGAATACGTGATTTTTTTTTTTTATATATAACAATACTGTACTCGTTTTAAATATAAAAAATAATGATTTCCATGGTGTAGTTTTTAATTAAAAAGATAGTGTAGATAAAAGTTATGAACATTTATAAAAATAAAGAACTTAAAAAAAATCAATAAAAGTGATAATGACTAAAATATTATTCCAACAAGTTTTTACCTATAAACTTATTGATTGAAAAAACAGATGTTATTGTTTCCCTGCAAAATAACATTTCTTTAAAAAGGCTAAGAAGTAATCTTTAATTTTTTTAATTAATTGTTAGAAATAAAGTGTAAGTAAAAAAAGATAGAAGGGTATTTTGGGTATAGACCCTTTTGGTGACTTTTTTTTTACTTCTCCCACATAATTTTTTAACGTTTATAACTTTTCATATGATATTTAAAAAAATACAGCATAAAATCAAATATTTTTTACTTAAGAAAAGTATAGTATTACTATAAAAATTAACATTTTAAAAACTATATAAAAATATATTATGTTGAATTAAAATTCAACACATTAATGTGTTGTATTTTTTATGATTATTAAAAAATCAGCACATTTTTGTGTTGTCATACAAAATCCAGCAAGTTGAAGTACATTTAGAAAAAAAATAAAATAAAATGTAGCATGTGTTGTGGTATTTCATCGTAAAGAAAAACAAAACAACACGTTTTGTATTATTTTACTGTAAAAACAAAATATAACAATACATTTTGTATCGTTTTAACGCAAAACAAGACGTCCTATGCTCCTTTAACGCAAAGCAACACATTTTCGGTTGCTTTTAACGCAAAACAACACGTTATCTGCTGCTTTAAAGCAAAATAGCACGTGTTGATTTAACACAAATATAGTAAAACTATACGATCTAAGTTGATTACCAGTAGAATCTAGTATGTTAAAAATAAACTTAATAAAATCCTTCATATTGAAAAAAAAATCAACCAATTCAACACATAAAAACTCTAGCATAGAAAACAAAAATCCAACGCACTCTCTAAAAGCATTGAAAAATCCAATAACAAAATAAACAATAAAGTTCAACTCAATTTTTCTCCGTTTGCTAAAATCTATAACAACAAACAAACACAAAGTACATCATAAGCAAGGAAGAATCAAATTTCAACATATTTTAGCTCATTGCCACATATAAAATTTCTAAATAGATTTTAGGTTTCTCCCAATTTAATCATGAAGCTTATATCATGTTCAATGTGAATTCAAAGTGGCAAAAACAAACACACATACAGTGAGGATTAAATATAGAACAAAAGTAACATTAAAATAATTCTTATTTATGTGTGATACAAATTAAAGAGATTGCAAGTTGCAACAGTGTTGGAGATGCATTAGAAAATTTAGTCTTTTTCTTTTGGACTTAAATTAATTATGCCTCATGTCATGCTATTATTCGTACTCACCATTATTTTTTATAAATATATTTCTCATTTTAACATCTACAAGTGAATTCCAAGCTGTGAAACCCTAAACTTAGATGTGAAACTTTTTAATATTACGTAGTTTTATCTATACACACCCAATTCCTATTTGTTATACTTCACTCCTATTTCTTTACAAATCAAATCTGTATGAAAGTTGGGGTTGATAATGCATATATTAATGGAGTTGTTTCACTAACGGGATGCTAATAGGGAAAGTTTCCATTTTCATATTTGGGTCTTGCTATTGATTCAAACATGTCAAAAATTTATACTTGGGAAGTGATTATTCAACGGTTTTGAGTCAGGCTCACTATATTGAAGACAAGTTTACTTTTCATAGGTGCCCGGACCTTGCTTGTTTCTTCTATTCTTGGTGCAATTGGGGTGTACCACATGTCTTTATTTTATTGTCCAGGTAAGGGTTTTGAGGATACTAGAACGTATCGCGGATTTTTTTTAGGGTTTATTGGAGGAGGAAAATAAATTACATTGGGTCCCATGGAAAAATATGTTGCCATCAGCGTTTAATAAAGTGCTTATTTAAAAGTGGAGATGGTGGTAAGTAACCGAGAGTCCAAACATGTGGGTGATTTGATTACGTGGTTGTATCAAATACAAGTTATTTTTAAAGACTTGGCTATCAATAAGTGGTACGGGTAAGTAAGGTCGTATTCATAGGGAATTGGTGGAAAGTGTAAACTTATAAACCAACTAGTTATGTACAGAAACAAATATCGATTGTGAGTTAATTTTGAGAAAACAGTTTGCAAAGCAAATAACTCAATCAAGGTTCTGAAAATTATTAGGAGAAAAACAACTACTTCCATGATCCAGGTTCAAAGATTCACATAAACTCGTTAACCTAGTGTGAAGAACACAAAGAAATGAACTTGTAACGATTTAATTAAATTGATAATCAATAATAAGTTTTTAATACTAACTCGTGGGCCTAATTACCCAATCATAGATGCCAAATACCCTTAGTTACCAAACTGTTCACGATGCAAGAAAACCAATATTGAATAATAAGAGACGGATATTTGAAACACAAATAATTCTTTTAATTTAACCAAACCACAAGTGAATTTGTACTATCACTCAAAACAATTTAAGAAACCTAGGTTAAACAAAGTTAATACGTCACTTACACGAACCCATCACCTGAAGGTGATTACAAAAGAAATTAGTCGCTCATTTGGATGCTTAAATTCTCAACTGCAATGGAATCTTGATTAAGCCTCAAAGAATGGTGATGGATTGATGTTTTGATGGTTAAATCACCCTTGGTAACCAAAACTTGGATTTCTTCTTTACTTTTTGCTGCTTAATGTGCCAGTTATGGGTAAAAGGCTAGTGTAATATGCGCTGGCAAGGTAGTACCGTGTGTTGGGTCGTCATTATGAAACTCTAATCTCCTTATGCTTCATTAGCTCATGATCACTCTCAAACCTCATTAACTACATCATAATCATTATGTAATGATTATTACAAAATCCTAATGAGCCTCTTTACTTCTCTAGCCTCGCTATAGATAAAATTCAAGCTCCTGTACTTTGCATTATCTTCCCGAAAAATTTAAACTCTCATCCGTAAGCTTCCATTCATCCATAATCTCCTGCACACTCGTTTAAACATCTAATTAGTGATCTTTAAGCTTAAAGCATCTGTAACACAAACATATCTTAAAGTAATCGTGTTAATCATCCATAAACACATTAAAATAAGAAACTACATACTTTTAACACCCGTTAAAACCACCTGCTCGGTGGGTTAAATTCATTTTGGCTTTATGTGGAGATTGTATGGGGTTTCTTTTGAATGGGTGGCAGATTAAGGGGAATTTTTTCAGGGCATGAATGTTGAAATATTTTGCTAACTTAGACGAAATGGGGATCATTTCGTGCCTAATGATATCTAGATGTATTGGGAGGGGGGATTCCACTTCTTTTTGGAAAGATAGGTGGTTGGGTGATGTCTCGTTTTATGTTATTGTACGCTTTAGAACACAATAAACCATGTTTCGTGTCTCTAAGGGAGAGAATACTGCTAGTTGGTGTCTGTAGCCCATGCTAGGGTTGAGGCCTCATAATTTATGGCTGGATCTTGCCCAGATTTTAGATAAATGAGTTTAGAAGGTTAATGGAGCTAAAGACTTCTAAACATATTCTTGGTGAGTGTTCTAGTATTAAGAGTATTCGGAATATGGTGTATGTGTGGGAGGGGATTACTTGTCCATTGTTGCTTCATCTGTCCGAGCGCATAGAATGGTATATATGAGAGCTATAATATCTCGATAGTTAAGAAAAATGAGACGGGTTTGGTGACATATGGTACATGATTGGCGATTTGGAGCCTTCCATTGGATGCAAGGAGCTTTTATTTGATGTGGTTGTTCATTATTTATTTTTGTGGAATTCTAGTAGGAATAAGAAATTCAACCTAAAATGTACTGAGTGATTTCAAAATCCACTTACGTATTTATAAATTATTTTTTCCTTGCTAGCATATTGTAGTCGTGATTTTAAAATTTCGCCATTAAAAATAAAAACCTACCCCGTCATCATATACCTTTAAAAATCCACTTCTAATATCATGATGTTCAATATTAGATCGGAACATAAATCCCGTACATATTCCAAGAGGAGAATATGATTGAATAACACAATGTAATTTTCTAGTTGTTCTTCATGAGTCAAATCAAACTTCAATAATATAAAATATGAATAGTATGCTAGTAAGATGATAGTCGGTATTAACAAAATCTCTTCATTCAAAAAGTAAGATTATAAATGAATCTAATTCTATATATCTAGGATCGTATCAAATCATTAAATATTTAAAATTAAAGCGGAAGAATCATTTAAACTATCTAAGTTAGAAAAAAAAAACATTCAAAACAGTAGTTTTACGAGATAGTAATATAATATATCTTAGATAATTCACATCCCAATGGTATATGTAACATATCTTTGATTTTGAGGAAAAGAAATTTGATTTTGACTAGCTTGTAAGGTCATACATCCAATTCTCAAACAATTCCATGTCTTTAGAATTATACGGGAAACAATAGTGAAACCTTAAATATACCAACTCAAGTTTATCCTCATATCCTTGTTTTCTTAATAAAATGATATAAAGATAAAGAATAAAGAAGGAGATGTGTGAGGTTTATAGAAAATAATATTTTAATATAAGTGCCGGTAATTTTTAGTTAAATTTAAAGCATATGGACGAGAAATGTGATATGAATGCACTTATAGAGAGTTGTTAACTCAAAATTATGTCACTATGTTACGACTTATGTGTATGTACAATTATATTTTTATTTAGTTTGTTTTGTGGTGTTCATGATTAATTAATTATTTAGTACATTCGTTATACCTTGAAAATTAAAGTTGGTGACAAAGACTTTGGTTTTTAATATAGATTAAATGAGTGAAGATATAACAAAAGATTTGACGTAGTTGTAGTGGTTTAAGCCTTCCACGGTCTTAAACTTGGCTTCAAGTCTAATAATAGATGTTACTTTTCTTTTTCTTTTCTTTTTTTTTGATATTATTTTTCATTTATTTTTATGTTTTATTTTCTAAATCATTTCATTTTCTTTGTTACTAATTTTTTTAACAAATTTGTCGATTCATTGTACTTTTTTATCACTTTTGATTTTTTATATAAATTTCATCAAAGTTAAAATTTATTTCGGTATTGGTTTTCTAACGGTTTTGATTTTTTCCAGTGTTTCAATGTTAATTTATTGAATAGTTGTGTTCTTTTATTTAAAATTTTGGATTTTATTAACATGGATTTATGACTTTTCACGCTATTGTTTACTACTTTAATCTAGAATTTTATTTAAAATTGAGTCATGTTTACATAATAACACGTGAGAACCGTCTTTTGTCTCCACCGCAACGCGATGCAAGTCGTAAAACGTGCGGAATCAACATACTTATTTTTATTACGTTTTGACGTCAAAATTTTAATGATTTAATGCCGTCGCCGCAATAGGCGGGCTTTAATACTAGTTTTATATAATACGTAAAAATATTATTTTAACATTAATGTTCGATAATGTTGTATGATATAATATCGTATCTATTAACCAAGCTAGAAATGAATATTATACTATATTATAAACTGATGCTCAAAATTTTTCGGAAAATGGTAATATTTCAAGAGCATTTGCATCTCATCTACCATTATAATCCCATCTTAAAATTTAAAAACAAATTCATCAAATTCATTCATTTCATTTTATTCCTTATTCTTATAACCCATCCTCTTAATTTTAGAGAAAAACAATCTCACCCTCAAATATAAAGATTTACTATACGTTCCTCATATTTTTTCTTAACATATTTTATAAATGGATGTGAGTAAAAGAAAAAAAGATAATAAATAAGTATTATACAATTAAGATAAGAAAAGATATGAGGAATAAAATATGAAAGGTTTTAAATATAAGTAGATTTAAATAATAGTGTAATAAATTATAGGGATGTGAAATGGAATGCTCTAATGTTTGGTCTCTGATGTTTGGTCTTATTTATGCCAACATGATTTCATAACTTAAGTTGCAAGTCAGACCATCCTCAAGATGATATTTCGGTGTCAGAAAATGGTGCATTCCCAATCAAAAGTCATGAGCTTAAATATTAGAGAATGCATGTTTAGATGATTTAATTAATTACTTCTGTAAAATTTACATCTCTCTTAAACCTATCTAGATTTTACTAAAAACAATTTATATATGCATAAGAAAAGGATAACTACTTTCTTAGAAATGAATCGGATGGGCAAGATAGATCAGGAACCGTCTACATAGTTGGTCCAGTTAAATGTATTCATTTATACCGGTCAATTATGGTGGCAATCGGCTGAACCGTTGAACTGGATGAGTGGTTGGACCTATGTTAGTTTTTTATTTTATTCTATCTTTTATTCTTTTTAAAATACCATTACAAATTCATCCACAATACTAGTCTTTATGTTTTGTTTATTAGATATTGTTTTAGTGACAAACATTGATTTATTATATTAACTAGCAAGATGCATAAATAGTTTTTAGAATTTAAGAGGACACGAAGAAGGCCAATCTAATTGGTTTGGTTTCCTTTTGTTTTTGATCAACAAGAATGTTTGAGTCTTTATTTCCTCCAGAACTCCTCTCGAGCCATGATATTTATCGTTGAAAACTTTCCAATTTCTCCCTTACAAACGCCCACATGATGTCACGTTGATCATTTGGAAAAATCTTCTTTTTCTTAGAACGGCAAATTTGTCATATTTTAATTTCTAAACTACACCTCAGATATATATTAAATACATTTGAAACTTGAATTCTCATAATAGTGCTTTTAGAGGCAAAGCGTGTGTCATTGGGCCACCAACGCTGGTGATCTTGGAATGATCTCCTACCACCAGCCGATGGAGACCACTCCTTTAGATGATCTAGCAAGCCTTTGAGGAGTCGCATGCAATTAGTTGAACTTTATACCACTTCACTACTCCTTCCCATATTTTTTGACCAAACCAACAAGAAACAAGTAGATGAAACATTGTCTCACTCGACTCCTTGCAATTTACATATACCAGTTCTACATTTACTTCTCCTCTTGCTAGCTCCTCCTACGTTGATAATCGATTTATGGTAATCGGTTTATTGATTTATGATAATCAGTTTATTGATTTATGATAATCGGTTTATTGTCGCTCTCCATGCGAAAAATTTACTTTTATGACTAGAGTTCAGTATTACCATCCAATTTTTGTTAACACTATAATTCTACACCAAAAGATAAAGTTTTCATCACAAATTCACTCCAAAAATGTAGTTTCTTATTTTTTTTTAAAGTAATTATATTCTTTTAAAATATTACGACTTCATTTGTTGATTTTAAAACAACCCGACCGCTCAACAATCTGGCTATGAAAAGCATAGATTTTTTAGAACGATTAATTTAAAATTCTCTGATACTACTCTTAGATATACATAAATGCACACATAAAACTAGACCCCTAAGCATTTGGGGAAGAACATATATATTTACTACACACTATGATGATACGTATATTCTAAAAGTCATATGATATGAATGTTGATATTACAAACAATTAATTTTGTTAAAGCTAACAAATTCTTTCGAATTTATAAAAGATAAACATGAGATACTTTAAAGATCATGAATGCTTTAACATGGTATAAGCATCGAGCTCAAGACAATGGGCATCCAAACAAAATAGCAAAAAGTGAACTAAAAGAGTGCTTGATTCATATGAAGATGGATGGAAACTTGAGAGGACCTCAAGGCTAATAAGAAGACAGACAATGATGGAGCATGTGGTTAAGTATTTCAAAACAATTTAAAATAAGGTTACATTAAGTTAGTATAAAAGTAACCCTTTAATTATATTTAAACAAACTTTATTTGCTATAATGTGTAAACTAAGCATTTTGTACTCAGTTTAAACTATATTGTGATTAAAAGAAATCCCGACACTGCAAGAATAATTCATGTTTTTGGTTATCTAACCTGTTTGAAAAACAAGTCTTGTTTGGGTTGATCCGTTTCGTTTGTGTTGATCCACTTAACCCTAGTTTAGTTAAACATGTCGATCCACTAGCCCGTTTAATCTATTTTTTGACAACCCGATAAACACGTTTAAAACTTGATTATCACCCTCAACCCAAAAACTCGTTTGGCATGTTTAGATAAACAAGTGTGTGCAAGCCATAGTTGATATTTTTTACAAAACTAAATTCAATCTGTCAATCCGCAACTCTCAACTCGCTGACCCGACACGATTCTCACCCCTAGTATATATTGATTTTATATAAATCTCTATGTAATCTTGTTTATTAAAAAAAACTAGTGTACTTTTATAAACATATTATCATACAAAGCATATAATCTTTAGGAATCATCTTCTAATAAAGACTTGCTCCCTTATTATAATTTCCTTTTCATTTGGCCATTCCCGGGGAAGAATCATTCCATGTCATCACAAATCATAAATTAAGAGCATGTAACGAACGTTGCATAGTTTAATATTCTCTATGTTTATATACATCTTTTTTGAATGTTTCTTTCTTTTTTCTTTTACCTAAGAATTATAAACATATCCAATAGCAAACAAGCAAACGCAAACAATTCTTAAAAACAAATGCAAATCCAGTATTAAAGAAACCTTTTTTGATTTAGTGTAATGAATAGGTAAAACTCATACTATCACTTAATAGTTTATTGTAATACTAGCTTTAGCAAACCCGTGTATTACACGGGTTGGATAAATAAATTATTAAATATAAAAAAATTATTAATTATAAAATAATATTCTAATATAAGATAGAGTTAATTACATAAATGGTCCCTGTGATTTGTTTAAAATAACAGGTTTGGGTATTAAGGGTTTTTTATAATAGGTTAGGGTATTGTGTTTTTAATTTTGTAACGTGTTAAGGTATTAAGACTAACAGACGTTAGTTTTTATGTTAAATCTAAAAGCATTTTTGTCTTTTCAGTTTACAAGGACTACAAATGTAACTTAAAAGATTTTTTTGTGTCATTTAATATAAAAAAAGGATTGTTTGGGTAATTAAATATATACACACACACACACATATATATATATGTATATGTGTGTCTGTATGTATATATTAAGCTACACTTTATTTCCAGAATCATGCCGGCCACCACCCCGGCCACCACCCCGGCCACCACACCGTCACATCATCTTCACCACCACCATCATCTTCAGGTCGTTAATGAAACAACAACAGCACCATCGACACCTCTTCATAGTCATCACCACCATCTCACCATCATCATCATCATCATAGCATCGTCACCACCATCTTACCATCACCATCATCGTATCATCACCACATCGAACCATCCATCCTCGATTCATCTCCATCGAACCACCAGTGTTGCTGGTTTTGATTTTCGGTTTAAAGCTCTATCTACAAGCCCTAAAATCAAGAATCCCCAATTTAAGTTTTAGAAGCTTTGGGGTTGAAGACGATGGTGGTGGTGAGGATGATGTGAGGGATACGGTGGGTGGCAGCGATGGTCGGTGGCGGTAATGGTGGGCAACAACGATTGTGGGGGGCGACGGTGGTGGTGGATTAATTTGGGGTATTGGTCTGATATCGCTGTTCAACCTTCCCCCCACCGTCACTAGCCATTGAACCATCTCTACCCCTTCTTCTTGAACGATGTTCAATCGTTAATGAAAATGACGATGATATCACTCTAGCAATCGGTGATGGTGGTTAATATTTTCCCCTTTGATGATTTTAGGGTTTTCGGTGACGATTTTAGGGTGGCGGTGGTGGTTTGAATGGTGCTGGTGGTATGTAATAGGAATGGGCAGCGGTGGCGGTGTGTTGCGGTGGTGGATTGAATAATGGTGGTGGGATGCAATGGTGGATTGAATGATGGTGGTGAGCGGTGGTGGTGGATTGAATAGTCTTTGGCGTCGGCGGTGGTGGAAAGAAGGGCGGTGGTGGGCGGCGACAGTGGTGGATGAATGGTGATGGGCGGCGACGGTGGTGGATGAATGGTGTTGGGCAGCGGCGGTGGTGGATTTAACGGTGGTGGTGGCCTGAAAAGGGCTACGATAGTGGGAGGATGGGTTGGAGTTGGTTATACTAATTGCACAAGTGGTCCTGAATTAAAAAGAGATAAATTTATAAAAATAGTCCCTCAAAGGGTATTTTAGTTATTTTAACTAAATTTAACAGAAAAGTTAACGTCTGTTTGTCTTAATATCAAATCTTGTTAGAAAATTGAAAACATAATACCCCAACCTGTTACTTTTTTTGCTTAGTATCCAAACCTGTTATTTTAAATAAACCACATGAGCCATTTATGTAATTAACTCTATAAGATATGATTGAAATTATGTATAAAAAACTATAAGTAATAAAACAATGATATTAACTTTTTAAACTATTAATTTTATACTTTTTTTTTCAAAAATAATTAAACATTTTGTTTTTGTATCAAAACAAACCATATTAAATAAAATAACATTTTTAAAAATTTTCTTATTGTAACTCTCAGTATTAATTATGTTTTTATTTTTAAAAAATCAATTTTTTAAAAGCACCAATCTAAAAAAATTTCGTATTTTTAAAAAGGCTTGATGTTTTACCAGTCCTTTAAAGAAAGTAGCCTAGATAAGTATTACAAATGCAATAAGTACAAGAACAACTAACAATTAAAAAGACACAAGTGAAAGAAAAATTACTAAGACCGTCTCCATCGCGCGTCCGTGGTCGGCCCGTCGCCGACGTGGACCGCGCCCGCCGGAGGGGCGACGATGGAAGGTGATGGTTTGAGGTGAGGGTATCCGCCCCCAAGGGCGGTGAGAAGATAGGTGGTGGTGGGCCCCACTATTAAAAATGATTTTAAATTAAAATGTTTCTAATTAAAACGTTTTAAAATCTTTAAATTAAAATAATAATTTAAGTATAATATTTTAATTAAAATGTGATAATTAAATAAAAATATTTTTAATTTTTTTTACATTTATAAAAATAATTTGTTTAGAGTTTATTTTTTTTTATTTTTTAAAATCTTTTTTGTTTTATTTATAAAGGCTATTTTTTTTGTTTTTTTTCATAAAGGCTAGTTTTTTTGTTTTATTTATAACGGCTACTTTTTTTATTTTTTCATAACGGCTAGTTTTTTTGTTCTATTAATAACGGCTACTTTTTTGTTCTATTAATAACGGCTACTGTTTTTTTTCATAACGGCTAGTTTTTTTGTTCTATTAATAACGGCTAGTTTACCTATTATAAATATGTTTTATTCACTTGAGAGTTTTTCTCAAATCACACTTCATCTTCTTTCTAACATTCTAACTCTCTTCTAAACACAATTCAAAATTCAATTCTCAATAGATCCAAGAGCCCCATTCTCTTTCACATAAATGTTAAATGATGAAACCAATGAAAAATATCCACATCAGCAACCCGCGTTCTCCCAATATCAACACCTTGGGTTCTCCCAATTCCCAAAACCCGGGGGATTCCCATATCTTTAACAATCTGGGGGATTCCCACATGTTCAACAACCTGGGGGATTCCCATATGTTCAACAACCTGGCTTCTCACAATTTCCACAACCCGGGGGATTTCCATATCTTCAACAATCTCAGTCTTCGTTGGAAGACTATCAACAATATCAAGCATGGCTTAAACATAAAGAGCTTTAAAAAGTGCAGCAATTGCAATCACAATCACATAATGAACAACTAATTGATGAAGCATCATCGTCACCCAAAAAAACACTAACAAAGAAGAAAGGGAAAGGAAAAGGAAAAGGAAAAGAAAAAGCTGAGAAGTCTGTTCGTATCAAGTGGGCAGCTGATGATGAAGTGTTGTTGGCTAAGGCTTATGTAGCCATTTCTGAAGACCCAATAATTGCCAACAGTCAAAACATACATGCATATTGGGGGAAGATAGAACAACATTACAATGCTGGGAACCCTCAAATTCCAAGAAATGCTCACAACCTTAGAAGTCACTAGCATATGATCAAAGGAAAGGTTGCTCACTTTAATGCGTCTTATGTTCGTATCAAGTCACAATACAAAAGTGGTTAGTCAGAAGACCAATATATGACCCAAGCAAAATATGATTACACGAACACTAACAATGTTACCTTCACATATGAACATGTGTGGAGGATAGTTAAAGACATTCCAAAGTATTCTGGGCCTACCAAAGTGTATGGTCATCAAGCTTCCAAAAGAACAAAGACAAGCAGCACAGGGGAGTATACCACTTCTGCTTTGGATGCCAACTTTGGCAATACTCCCGAATCAACTCAAGAGTGGGGGGTATCATTTGATGATGGTAATGATGATGATGTTGTTCTTGCAATGCAACAAGAAGATCAAGAGGAAGAACCTCTAGAAGAAGAGTCTCGAGAGGAAGCTCCAACACATCCAATGGGTAGGGACAAGGCCAAGAAGCTGGCCAAAATAAAGGGTAAAGGCATGACTTCTTCTTCTTCACTTGCTTACAAAGCAAAAAGACTAAGTCTCGTTGAAGACTTGGCTGAGACGACAAAGGCAAAGAAGAAAGCTATCCAACATTTCGACAAAAAAATTGATAAATTCTTTGAGTTGGAAGAGAAGAAAATCCTTTTTATCGACACAAGTCATATGGATCCATTCCAGCGTGCCGAACATGAAGAATTGTGTAACGAGATAAGAGAGAAATATGGAATGCCTCTTCGCAACTAATTTTTTTAGTTTAATTTGTTGTTTTGGTTTTATGTTGTGATTTTAGTTTAATGTTGTTTTATCTACTTTTATGTAACGGCTACTTTAATTAACGAATGTTTTTCTTTTCAAACGGCTAGTTTTTTTTGTCTTTGCTCTAACGGCTAGTTTTTTTGTCTTTTTTCTAACGGCTAGTTTTGTTATTTGTATAAATACCACAACGTACACCACAATCACTACAACACTTCACCCATTTTCCACACGAATTCTAAAAATGAGCATCGATGATGATAGAATACCCATGAATATTCCTCAAATGCTCACACAAGAATTTCAAAATCTTATTTTCGATGATATCAAAGATCTTGCTAATCGGTTGTTTGAGCTTGACCAAGAAGAAGAGGGAAGTTCTTCCCGACAGTGTAAGAAGCGCAAAGAGATAGATAAAGGTCGTCAGGATGGAGACGCACGATTGTGGAATGATTACTTTGCTCCAGAGCCGGTGTACGATGAGAGTTTCTTCAGACGACAGTTTAGGATGCGCATTGGTCTTTTTAATCGTATCGTCATAGATTTATCTGAACCAGATAAATCTGTACACTGGAAATATTTTACGCAAAGTATGATGCTATAGGTAGAAAGGGTCTATCACCAAGACAAAAAATGCACAAGTGCCATTCGTCAAATTGGCATATGGCACAACAGCTGACCAATGCGATGAATACTTACGCATTGGTGAAAGTACAGCTATGGAATGGCTATAAAAGTTTTGCAGGTCTATTGTGGAAATTTATTCATTTGTGTATTTAAGAAGACCAACCCAATATGACGTTGACCGGTTAGTAGCTGAACATGAAGCCCATCACGGGTTTCCTGGAATGCTTGGAAGCATTGATTGTATGCACTGGAGTTGGAGAAATTGTCCAACTGCATGGAAATGTCAATATACTCGTGGTGATCATGGGCATCCCACCATTATGCTAGAAGCAGTTGCATCACATGACCTCTGGATTTGGCATGCATTCTTTAGAGTAGCTGGATCAAACAACGATATCAATGTGCTTAATCGATCACCAGTTTTTAATCAAATCTTAAAGGGGAATGCACGCAATGTAATTTTATAGTGAATGAGAATAACTACACCACAAGGTATTATCTTGCAGATGGTATTTATCCAGAATGGGCAACACTTGTAAAGAGTTTTACATATCCACCGGAGAATAATTTGAAAATAAAGTGGTATAAAAGGCGTCAAGAGTCTGCAAGAAAGGATGTAGAAAGAGCCTTTGGTGTTCTTCAAGCTAGATGGACAATGATACGATCCCCAGCAAGATCCTCGAACTTACCGGTATTAGGTGATATAATGCATACATGTATTATATTACATAATATGATTGTAGAAGATGAATGACGTTTCATAACTAACTGATCACGTGAAGAGCAAGAACCAGAGCCAGAAAGTTACAATAACAGGACACCACCATCATTTCAAACACACCTACACAGATTTAGAAGCTTACGTAACCAGGACGCGCACCATGCATTGCGAAACGATCTAATAGAACATCTCTGGGCGAATAGGGGGATTACAAAGTAGTTTTATTATTCTTTCTATCTATTAATTTCGTATGGTCGTTTTTATTTTATTGTTTTACGTTGTTGTTTTTGTTTTATTTTAATGTAGTTGCGGTTTAATTTTATTATTTTCTTATTTAGAATTATTTAATTTAAGTACTTAACTTGATCATTTAATATTTAATTCCATTATTTATTTTAATTAAATATTTTTACAATAATTTAAATATTTTTATTTAAAGTAAATAAAAAAAATGTGAGGTAGAAAAATAAAGGTGTTTGTGGGAAGGATAGTGTTGGGGATAAAAAGTGTTTGTGGGAGGAATGGATGGAGATGAGTGAAAAGCTGATATGATATGCTGATTAGGACTGTTTGTGAGAAGGTTAAGCTGTATCGTTGTGAACAGTCTAAGGGTTCATGTTAGACACAAATTAATTAATATAATATTTCACTTCTCATCTAAAAGAATTTGTTTGTATCCTGGGGTAAAGTTATAGCATAAGCAGTTTGAACCAATAAAAATAAACACGTGAGCCTGAAATCACACCCAAAAGATATATGTCCTAGTTGATAAAGAATTCTTGAGATATATTTGATGGCTAATTTCTCCCAACATATACATTTTAAATACATCATTTTTAGTTTAGATATCTTATTCATTTTTACTTATTTTAAACAGTTTTTAGGTCATGATAGAGAAAATAAATTATATACGTGTCTAAGACTAGAGAAAACCATTTTTTTTTCACAATGCTTTCCAACAAAAAAAAATATGCAACACCATTCTTCTTATGGTGAGCATGGGTCGATTTTTACCTTCCAACTAACTCATAACCTAAGACATTGGTTACAGGAATCAGTTCGGTTAAAGTTGTTTTTTTGTTATAAAAGTGTTGGTTGGTTCTACTGTGTGGTTAATACGGTTAAACATTTTTTTGGCATTGTGAAAAATTTCATCTTGATTTTTGAATGACTAAAGGATCATTGACGGGCCACTAGCACACCCGATCATCTTCAATACTCGAGTACGAAAACCCGAGACCATCTTAAGGAGGAAACTCACGGAGATATCACTGATGTGAAAACTTTTATCTATTTACTCAATCCAACAATGTTTTGTTTGGGCTCATTTAAGTTATCATTTTTAGCCTAATGTTGGGCAAACCTTCAATCTTAATAAATGCTTTAGGTTGAGATTTTAAAAGTTAGGTTTGTATATTTATAAGATGTATAAGATCGTTAGATTACTAATGATCTTTAGCCCAACTGGTTAAGGTGAGGTACAGTGGCGAACCCAGAAAATTTTTTTTATAGCGGGAAAAAGTGGAACGATTGCATGATTTTAGAGGGAGCGTTCGGGATTTTCACATATATATAGCACTAATTTTTTTTTTTAAGTGGGGCGACTGCCCCCCCCCCCCCCCCCCCCCAAGTAGGTCCGCCCCTGGTGAGGTATCTATGACATGTAAATAAGCGGAGGTCATGGGTTCAAGTCTCACTCTAAGCAAAATGCTCAGAGTTGAGCAAGAGAGTTTTCTTAGCAATGGGTTTCCTCTCGTTTAGGAAACGGATATGTGGGCCCGATTAAGATAACACCTATCCTCTGAAGCAGGATCGTACATTTGCCGTTCAAAAAAAATAAAATATATAAGATCGTTAGATTGATGTTCAAGCCAAAGTGGCTAAATTAGTCTTGTACATATTATTAATTTTTCACGCATTAGTTATGTAAATCCAATAGCGTGTCAAATTAAACGATTAAAGATAGATTATATCCCATGCTAATAGTTTTGTTAAATATCAAAATCTATATCTATATTTATAGTATATAATAAAATAATAACTAGTATGTCACATGACACTCTCTTGTTACTCTATCAAAAAATATTCTCGTCTAAACTAATATATTATTTTAATCAAGTATTTTATTTTAAGCAACTAAATTAATAATTTATTTTGTTTTGGATTTTATTTTTTTAATATCAACTAACTACATTGTGAAATTATATATTGTTTTGAATTATACATACTTTTATAGCCAAATAAAACAACTGGTTTTTAATTTTACACAGGTCATTTGTATGTTATATTATCAAAAGAAGTATTTGAATATTTATACTCAAAAATGTAACTTTTTATTTTTCATTGTTAATATACTACCTAACTTAATCATACAAAATATTTATACATTTACGAATTATATAGTTTTATATTTTTAAACACGTGTATTACACGGATTCTAGCCTAGTGGAAAATGTAGCAAAGTTTTGAAAAATAAATCTTTCGAAATTTTCTATATTATCTTCGACCTTCTTTCACTAGAGGATGCCTTAAAACATACATGTTACTACTTCTACAAAGATTCGTTAGGAAGTCTTCGTAAGTTTGTAGATGTAAAGAAATGGCCACCTCATATGAACATGTAAAACTAAAATTATGTTATAAAATATAAAACCAGTTATCTGGTAATGATAGGAAATGACCCGCATCAGAAAGTTAAAAGAAACTCAAGGGTATTAAAAGGTGAATTTGTAGGTTTTGAATTTCGTTGTATCTTTCTGAATCATGTATATCAACAAAATTGGCCCACAAATCGTGTGTAATTTGGGCCTATTTACAGAATACAAACGGAACTATGGTCTATGGACAAAATTTGGGTCTAAAAAAGCTGTTAAAGTTACTTAGAATTAAATCTTCAATCAAAACATACGCTTACTTTCCAAATAATGGTGTAAAAATGTTAAAAGATTATTACAAATAACAGAAAACTAATTTTGAATACGTTATAAAAATATAGATGTGAGAATAGCCATTTTCTTACCAAATTGTGTATTTTCTCAGTATGTGATGTTCTTTTAAATGAAAATTTATTAGTAACAAAGTAACTAATTTCTCAAAAAAATATACATCTTGACACCGTTTGAAGTTTTCTTTAATCCTAACCAAATAAATCCACGACTAGGTACAAACCATGGATATAAAAAAGTCAGCTTAAACCACATTGTTGTTACAAACCCAAAAGGGTGCTCATGATTTGGTTAGAACAATTTACGAGAACTCTAGGCCAAACGGTGCCAAACCGTTTTATTTCACAAACTAAATGACTTATTATGGTTTTGATGGTTTTGCTGGTTTCAACTATTTATAAACATCCGCAATTAACGGTCATATGAAGAGTTTGCCAATTCTTGGACGGGAACTTCATTTTGTAAACTCTATAGAGTTTTATTTTAATGACTATGTTAGATACCCGTATGTTACACAGGTTAAAATAAATAGATTATATATATGTATAATCTAATATATGTTATAGATAACATATCAATAAAATATTTTATATAACATACATATTTAAGCTATAAACAATAGTATAAAAAAGATTTTATTATTCATAAATATCCATAAACCTCTTTATATACCTTTTTAAAGTATTTTAGTTTTTACAATGATTAACTACAAATTAAACTATATTTTAATAAAATTAAGTTTAATTAAAGTTTTCTTAATAAAATGTTATTTATTTCTAGAAAGAAATTATCATGATTAGTATGGTATTAAATAAGAGTTATTAAAAAATTTGAAGTCAAGATTTTTACTAAAATTGTAATTTATTGTGATGGTGACACATGAACAATTTTAGATGGCGATGACATTGACATGCTAGAAAATAACCATATGACTAATAGTTATTTGATTTATTAGAGTGAAAGTTATTATAGTAAAAATTAGAGTAAATATATTAAAAATAATATCAATTAATTATTCGTATCTTCGTAGATTTTTTAGTGTTCCAAGGGTTACGGGTGGTAGGGCTTACAAAATTGTAGATATATTTAAAATATTTATGAAATAAATTGTCTTGTGGTTTTTGCAACACTCTTTTTCCAAGGGTGATTCAAAAATATTTCTCTGTGTTAATTTATACAATCACGTGGCTGAGGTTTACAGAAGTGATTTTTCGTTAGGCAATTCATCATGAAGCTTTTATTCATAAAGAAGAGGATAATAAGTCTAAATGGATCAACCCGACTTGTCATGTTTCAGTCACGAGAAAGATATATGTTATGAGAAAGATATATGAAATAGATCGATATTTAGTTAACAAACGATGTTTTGAGAGGCATGGGGTGTTCTTTGCATACCGATTATATGGTGATTTTAGTTTCAAAACACCATATTATTGCAACAATAAACCAAAATCGTTTAATTTTTCCTATCAATCGTTAGTTTTTCTAAATAAACTTAGTTTTCCGCAAACAATGTGTATAATATGCACACAAAAAAACATTAAAATGATTGCTTTATATGTTTTTAAAATTTTAACGATGCCTACACATGACTTGCAATGTGTAGGTAGAAAAACAAATTTAGTTTCCCACATACAATGGTTATGATATGCGCATAAGAAGCATTAGAATCATTGTTTTATATGTTTTTCTAATTTTAAACATTATCTACGCATGACTTGCAAGGTTGAATCTATTTAAGTAATAAATTTTTTTAAAGAGAGTGTCAAAGGATTTTGTGAGAAGAGAACATATGAAAGATTAATGTGTAAAACAAACTACTTATGTCTTGCCAAAAGAAGAAACTAAAACCTTTACTTTTAACTTTTTAACTTATGTTACACTTAATTAGGTACCAGTCCTTTAAGAACAAGCTATATTGTATTTATATGATATTAAGTGAATTTAAATATATTAACACGTATTAATATATTCAAATACAAAATTAGATACACATTAAACACCCTTTTAACATTAATTCTTAATAGAAATTTTAAAACCTGGCATTAAAATAACTAGCAAGGTTACTTCTTTATTACTTTAAAGTCATGAGTTCAAGCCGTAATAAACACCTGTTACACAAAGTGTATGATAAAACAGTGCGCATCAGAGCGTGAAATATCACTTGCGGCCCCTGTGCAAAATGAAAATAAATCAAACAACAGGTGCATCTTTTTTATATCCATACTAGGTCAGTATACCGTGTATTACACAGGTTTAATAAATAAAATATTTAATAGTTACTAATAAAGTTTTATTAATTATAAAATGATATTTTGAGATAAGATATTATTGAAATTACGTATAAGAAAGAATATAAGCAATAAAACAATGATATCATTGTTTTAAACTTCTCCTATTAAACCTTTATTTTTTTATAAGAAAACAATAAATATTTTTTTTTTGAAAACAAACCATTACAAGAAATGTTAAATTAAAAATTTCCTTAGTACAACTTTGAATTTTAATTATTTTGTTTTATAAAATAATCATTTATAAGAAAACCATTTTAAAATATTTTATATTTTTAAAAAGTTTGATGTTTAAATTTTTTTCTTTAGAAGCTACATTTATAAAAACATCTCTTTCTTAAATATATTAACAAAATATTTTTAATTTCAAATAAAAAATATCATTAGTATTTAGTGTAGTTATTTTATAGAAGAAAGAAATAAGAAAATTAAAATTAGATTACCTAGAATTGTATCAAATATACTTTTAAGATTTTATTTTATTATAATCGATAGATTATTACATGGTAATATAGTATAGTAACAATAAGGCATTTTTATATAGTTTTTTTTTTTTAATTAAGAAAAATGAGTTTAGTTGCAAAATACACCGTATGCAAATACAATGGAGGTATAGATCCAGTTTCCAACTCGAATGCAAACTCAAAACCCTCCACTCGCCCCTCTTCAATAACAAAATCATCAAATCTTTCTCTTCGATCAAAACCCTAATTTCTTAATTCATCTTCGTCATCTTCACAAATGCAAATTGATCTGCAGGTACTTGTGCATTAAATCTTTCTAATAATCCTTCTTTATTTCAGAATCTTTTAGTTTCATATGCGTCCGAAATGTAACATCGTAACACATACTTGCTTTCTTTCGGGTAATCCGATGTTTTTCGTCTCTGATTACAAAAAAAATTCAATCTTTTTTATTTGTGATAGCGAAATGCTAATGCTATTGTATGTGATTTTCGTTCAGTTGTGAAGACGACGCTAGTTCTGACACTGAATTAGGGAATTAGGGTTTGGAAGTGTTTGATTTTATTTAATGTTGTTCGTATGGAAACCCTAGAAAATTCAGAAACCCTAATTGAGGGTTTAGTAGCATCTAAGGTTGATGATAATGGAAATCTATTTGGGGGAACTTTTTCGGGTGTTTCACAGTCGTTCGATTTGGGGAAAGTGAAATGTGTTGAACCTGCATTAGCACCAGTTGCAGAAAGTCATTGCATTGACTCTTGTAAAGTCAAGGGTATTGATTCAAGTAGCCATGGAGATGTTCCTATAAAAGGTATTTCCCTTTTTGTTGAATTAACGGGTGGAGTGGCAAATAAACCAGATGGAGAAAGCATACGTGATGTTGGTAATAGTTTATTGTATGAAAATCAGGTTAAGGTTGATGTTGGTCAACGGGAATCTGAGTTCAATGTTGGGGATATTGTGTGGGCAATAATCAAGAAACAGGTGAAACAATCATGGTGGCCTGGAGTCGTTTGTGATGCTGCTAATGCACCGAAAGAAACTGCAAATGAGCCGACAAGAGAAGATGATATTATGGTTAGATGTTTCGGTAATGGGAACTTTTTTTGGTGTTCCTCTTATGAAGTGAAGCCATTTGTTGGGTATTTTGATCAGTTACCTAATCAAAGTAGTGCCAAAAAGTTTCTTGATGCCTTAGAGATAGCTTTAACTGAGCTCGGTCGTCGTGTACAAACAGAGTTCACCTGTTCTTGTTCATCTAAGGTGAAAATAGAGAAAGCAGGTAACATTGGTGATCTTTCAGTGGCGCGGTTTGAACCGACAGTGTTTCTTGATTATATAAAAGATCTTGGCAAAAGAAATTTAATGCCTCACAAGATTGACTATGTTGTCAAGCAGAATTGTTTATATGCTTTTTATCGGTCATTAGGGCATCTTCAAATTCCCATGAATCAACTAAATCCAGCAAATGGGACTCCATTAAAGATAAAGAACGAAGAGGAAAACGGGTATTTTGATGATGTTACTGAAACAAGAGAAAGAAGAAAGAGCATGTTTTTGTCGTATCCAGGTGAATATGGAATTGAAGGGTCAAATGTGGATGTTAATGGAGTTGACTTGAATATAGTTAATGGTCAAAGTCAACCAGTGAAGAAGCCCCGAAAGAAGTGGACTAGAAAGAATAAAGCGGTACAAGTGAATCTATGTTCATCTGAGGTGCTTTCCCAGCTTCAGTTTGCAGCTAAAGATTGTCTTTCTCAGTGTGAAATTAAGAACTTTGATTCTGTTCAACGATTTATATCCGGATTCAGGAAATTGGCATTTCATGATTTTTCAAGTGAAATCCCCATTGAGGGGCTAAATCACCAAATCATGCAAGAAACTTTACCCAAGAAGGTGAGAAAGAAGGAAAAATCTGTCATTTCACCAGCATTAGGAAACAATTTGAATTATGGTCAACGGATTCTAGATTTCCAGAATGTTGGGTCATTTAATCTTGAAGCTCAATCAATGGCTAACAAGAGAACAGAATGGCCAGTAAATCAAGCTCCCATCTTTAATTTTGGTTATCTACCACCGACTCAACCACCACTCTGTAAACTCGAGCCTAAAAGACCAAAAACATTGCAGAAGGTGTTACTTATATGCAGACCTGGAATGCTAACATCAGCACTCCTCCAATAGTTAACCACATGGGAGTTTTATATGAAGCTCCCAGGTTTAACTTCCCAAATGCATTTGGGTCAATCCCACCGTATTTTACAGGAAATTATGGTGAACCACCAGTGGGTCCTTTTCCAACCGGTTTGATCCGTGTGCCCAAGAAAAGAGGGAGAAAGAGGAAAAACATAGTCTTGCAGGCCAACCCTGGTCCAACCACGAACTTGCCGGGCAACCCTGCTTCAACCACGAACTTGCAGGGCAACCCTGGTTCAATCACAGACTTGCAGGCAAACGCTGGTTCAACAATAGGCTTGCGGGCGAACCCTGGTTCAACCATACCTGGTTCAACCATAGGCTTGCAGGCGCACCCTGGTTCAACCATAGGCTTGCAGGCGCACCCTGGTTCAACCATAGGCTTGCAGGCGCATCCTGGTTCAACCATAGGCTTGCAGGCGCACCCTGGTTCAACCATAGGCTTGCAGGCGCACCCTGGTTCAACCATAGGCTTGCAGGCGCACCCTGGTTCAACCATAGGCTTGCCGGCGAACCCTGGCTCAACCATAGGCTTCCTGGCGAACCCTGGCTCAACCATATACTTGCAGGGTAACCCTGGTTCAACCTTAGACTTGCAGGCTAACCCTGGTTCAATCATAATCCCAAATTTGAATGAAGATATAATAGGCCAGAAAAAACACAAAAGAGTTAAAAGAAGTAAAGAAGTTGGGGTACCTTGTATCGATCTCAGTTATACCAAAGTGCAGCAGGATAATGTAGAAGTTAAAGGTACTGCTTTTCTGTTAAAGTTTTCATCAGATTATCCATTACCATCTAATCAAGATTTAAATTCAGCATTTTCAAAGTTTGGTGAATTGATTGAATCTGAAACCTTAGTATCACCCGAAAATCTAAGTGGTCAAGTTGTGTTTCTTGATTCTTCTAGTGCTGGAGGGGCATTTTGGGGTTTACAAAACGAAAAACCGTTTGGGCCGGCTCTTGTTAATTACAAGATTCAGCATCTCGCGGGTTCTGAATCTATGGTCCCGTTCAAGACTCCTATCAAGAGTCCATCTGGGCACAAACCAATGGATTCAAAAGCTATCATTCATCCAACCATGATACCAGATTTGAACACAAATTCAACTGAAGTTCGAATCTTGAAAAGAAGTAATACGATTGAAGAGATCCGACTACCATCTAAAGAGATCCAACCACCATCTAACGATAATTATCTCAGTTACAGTAAAGTTCATCAGGGTAATGAAGAGGTTACAGGGACAGCTCTTCTTTTAAAATTCTCCCCAAATCATCCATTACCTAGTTCTCAAGATTTAAATTTGGCATTCTGTAAATACGGGGAATTGAATGAATCCGAGACTCGGGTATCAGCTCAAAGTTTCACAGGTCAAGTTGTGTTCGTGAACCCATCTACTGCTGGAGACGCGATCCTTAGATTGGAAAAAGATCGACCTTTTGGATCGGCCCTGTTAAGTTATAGGGTCCATCATTTATACAATGTTCAATCTGCGGTTCGGATTAAACACCCGGTGAATGTACCTTTAGAGGTGAAACCACCTCAAGATCTTGGGGCTTTAAAAAGAAATCTTGAAATGATGAATTTAATGTTGGACAAATCTGGGGATAGTCTGTCACCAGATATGAGAGGGAAGTTGGAGAGTGAAATCAAAGGGCTGATGAACAAAGTGAGTGCTATGGGTGGTTCTTCCTCATTCTCTTGTCTATGATTGGTGATCTTTTGTTAGAATGTTTTTCATTTTATTTTAATGTATTTTAGTTGGTGGGCTAAAGAATAAAGATATAAAACTGTGGGGCCCTTTTGTTATCTTGTGTTTTGATCTCTCTTTGTGATTGTTTTGTATTGCATTGAGGGAACATAAGTGTCTTGAAGGGGATTATGCTGCATGTCTTGTGCTTCTGCAATATGATTGTGAGAATCATGATGAATTCAAAAGACTCTTTTCATCATTCTAGAAATGATTTTTTCTTTTCATGAAGTTAGGGTGCAATTGTGGAGACAAGCTTATGAGCTGTTTGAGATTAACATAAGCTATTTGAGATTGACTTGTTAAAAAAGTTAACTCTATTTGCGTACGCTTGCAATTGTGCAAACAAGCCTTAGCTTATGAGCTGTTTGAGATTGACATAAGCTATTTGAGATTGGCTTGTTAAAAATTTAACTCTGTTTGCGCTTCCTAGTCTAATTCACTATTTAACCCTATAATATGGAGTTTAATAGTGAATACCCTAAATTTATTAGTTTTCTTATTTTACTTGTCACACTAAAATTGATCATTGTAAATCACAAATTCATAACCATAATTTGTTTCCACCAAAAGTTTAAAATTGATTTTAACTGTCTGATATCACCATGGTCACTTTATACAAGCATTCAAACGCCAAAAAACCAAAGTGACTTGTATTTGGCAGTGTCAATATGCATGTAAATGTGTTTCTCTTCAAGTGGTTGAAGGTTCTAGTATCATGATAACATTGGTGTAGATTTAGTTTTAGGTTTAGAGGGTATTGGTGTAGATCTATTGGTTACCTGTTCTAAAGAAAAGGAAGAAAAAAAAAACAGAAGTCCTAAACGTGATGTAAACAAATTATAACAAAAACAATGATTAAAAACTATTGAAGTACTTAACCTGAAACTCAGAAACTTGCCCACATAAGATTATGCATAAATCCAAAAGATTTCATGGGATAAAAGTTACAAACATTATTACAAACATAACTTGTTCATGGTAATCCTAATTCAAAATCTTTAACAAAACACAGTTCTGGCAAACAATGTTTTGAATCAATTCTAAATCTTGCCATTTAAGAAACACCAAAACAAAACCAACACAGTTTCATAGCATCACTCCATCACAGCAACACCACCAACTGCCTTAATCTTCTCTATTATCTCGTTCGCCTCGTCTTTTGTGACCCCTTGTTTAATTAAAACAGGTACCTTCTCCACCATATCTTTAGCTTCCTTTAACCCAAGATTTGTAAAAGCACGCACCTCTTTAATCACCTTAATTTTAGCAGCTGCATCAAACTTCTCCAACTTGATGTCAAACACTGTTTTCTCAACTTTTTCTTCAGTCTTGGCAGACCCCGCCCCGGACCCACCTTGGGAACTCAAGTCAACCCCATCAACTGAAACCGACTGCATCTTAGGGTGCCTTAATCTTTCTCTAAGAGTGGGACCTATTTGCATACGTTCTTCAGGGGGCAGGGCTGCAATTTTTTCAGCTAGTTGAATGATTTTATCAGAAGGTGGTGGTCTTGGGCCATATGGGTCATAAAATGGGGGTAATTTGTATTTTTTCGGTTTGGCTTTGGGATCTGCAGGCACAAAATCATGTTGAAAAGAACGTGATTGCAGAGGCCCGGTTATATCACGCTGAGTGGCCCGGAAGCGAATGGATCTAAGGAGGGTTAAAGATTTCATGGTATTGTTTGATGTTAGTATGAAAGAAGGCTGATGCAATGCAATGGTTTCAAGAGATATTGTTTATATTACAACAGACGATGATCAAGCAAACAGGTTTTATAACTCTAGGATGAACTTGAAATGCATGACACTGGTCTCAATCTTCATACACCTGAAAAAAACAATCATCCAAACATATTTTACCTGACGTATGGAGCTATAACCAAACAGAACACCTTTTTAATATATTTATTACTTATAAGTTGAAATTTGCATGTAACTATAATTTGAAAAAGAATCAAACTACATATATCGTGCACACAATCATTCATTAATATGTTGTCACCTAACACAAAAGAAATGACACCAAATCAATTGAGCAACAAATGAGATGATACATTGAACATATGAAATGCATCTCAAACAGCACCAAAACCATAAAGAATCAGCACCAACTAATATACAAACAAACAAATATCCCCATTAACACCCCACTCATAGAGTACAATCTGAGAAGGATGAGATAAGAGCAAACATTACCTCAGGAGAGACAATGAGACCCGGCTCAATAGTAGCACCATCTAATATGCCTATACATAAAAAACATACACCTATCCAAAATGATACTGACAAACAATTAAATTGACAAAACAATTTGTGACAGGGGGAACGAAAATCAAATTTACTTGTACATAACTTATGTAAAAGTCCAGAAATTCACATATGTTAACACAACCATACATTAATAAATCTCTCCTTAGCAAGATTATTACTTTCAGTGACATACTGAATATAGCAAACCCAAATTCCATTGAGTTTAATACAAGACCTTTTATCAAACACCTGGAGTGCATATCTCAAATGACACCAAAAATGTCAAAAGCTTCAGCTCAATATCACAGATTTCATACTTATACCCACACAAGTACACAATAAAAACATAAAGATACCGAAAAACATAAACTTTATCGACAATCAAATGGACACAACAACTTGGAACAAAAGATGTCGTCAAAAAGAACAAGAAAAAGAAGAAAAAAAAACCCAAATTTGAAACAGCAACAAATGTATATAAAGATTGAATCATTCGACGCACCGTGATCCGATGAATCTTGAACCTCTGTTGAATCAAAAACATTAAGGTTTTTTGAAGCTTGAAGGAGAGTCGCCGCCTATGAAATCAGAATACTCAACAATCAGTGTATTTACAAATTTAAGTATTAGTTGTTTTTGGCCCTTATAGTTTATCAAATGACAATTTAGGAACTACATGTTTCTGAGATGGATCAAATTAGCAATCAATATGTTCATATAGTTAATGGGTTTTAAGCTGAAGTTATAAGCCCACTAACTTGCAGGCTTTATTAAATTCTTTGGGCCACGTGCTTTGGTAATGACATATTGACAAAAGTAGTCGCATATTATAAATTCCGATTTGTTATTGAAGACATTCTAACATTCACCAATTTAAATTCTTTTTATATCATACTCAGTATATTTCAATCCAAATTTAGAAATCATATTACATGAGATATCATGTAATAAAGTTTATTTGTTATCGCAATTCTACGATACATTTTTGACCATTGTTAAAATATGTCACTACTTTTGTAGTCTAATACGCGTGCAAGCTCATACTGATGGGGATGACTACGTGTACGTCATTATGGCACAATCATATGGCACCATTCTTGATGGTGAGTTGAATAGAATCCTCATCCGACTTTTTGCTAAAAGGAGAAGCCTCATGCTTCGTTTGTTTTGGCGATTGAAGTGCTTGGTGATGCACATATATGTTAGCTCCGCAGTTATTGTTGCGTTGTGGATATCTTTAATAGTGATCATCCATTCATTCTAACAAGATCAAGGTAAGAAGTATTAGCTTTAATAGTGATAAGCCATTCATTCTAACATGATTCATGATTTTATTCTTCTGATGCTAAAACTGATCAAGGAATCCTAATAGTAAAATCGAATAGTATACTTATGACAACTTTTGATTTCTAACTCTCATGTGATGAGGTCAATCACTATTCATTTTCACATAAAATAAAGGTATACACTAAACTTTGTATGCTATTCATTCAAAATCCCAGTGCGGTTAGAACTTCACGATGAATAATGTTGGAAAATTAGAACTAAACTCAACATGAAGTATGTCACGTAAGGTTTATTTTGTGTAATGTTAAGTTTATGTTAAATACCGTAGATTAACTCAAATTTTTATCGTTAAATGAAAACGTGTTATACTGTACCTGACTCTTTTTCAAACAAAATTATGTCGAAACGTAGTCCAACTCAAAACGTACATAAAAACACATGCAGTTGCACTGTATGTGGCGTGATAAAGTATAGATTACAATCATCCCGAATCAATTTTAAACTAAATTTACATTGAAATGTAGAGTAACTCAGATTTATACCGTCAAATAAAAACGTTTATATATTACCCGACTCATTTCAGAACAGAATTTACGTCAAAACGTTGGCGAACGTCAAAACCTATATCATCTTTAAAGGTATATAAATATGCACGGTAACGTTTTATACCCGGTCGTATAGGTACGTAAACCCGGAATTTTAAAAATCTAAAGTTTACCATTTAAATAAACAAATTATATATGTTATTATCATTTAAATATTATTATTATTATTTTATTAATATTATTACTGTAAAATCCTTCACCAATTAATATATATATATATATATATATATATATATATATATATATATATATATATATATATATATATATATATATATAATGTCTATTTTTGAAATTGATGTCTTTTAGTTTTTATATACATTCTATTAATTTATTTATATGAATATAAATAGTTTCTTGAAAAATAATTTTAGTTTAAAATAAAAATATATAATATGTGATGATATAGATACAAAAAGTCTTTTGAAATGAGGACGTAACATCAAACGCAATTAAACAAATGTTATTGAAAAATAGTTGAAATCTAATACGATAACAGACGCGAAATATGACATGTATTTAAGAAAAAACCTCATTGATAACTTTCTATCTTTTATATCTTATTTTTTTTAATCTTTAGTATATAATCATACATTCTAAAACCTTGATCAATCAAACACGTCCTTTAACAACGATCTTCTTTGTCTGTATTAATGATTAAAGAATCAATTGTTTCATTGTTTATGGAATTCTGAGAGCCGTCAAAACACGAAGAGACATATGAGTCAAATGCTAATGAGAACGCACATCTCAAGACAATTTTGGCTTTGCTTTCATCACCACTCCCTTTTACTTTTTCAATTTTCTATTCCTTTAATATCTTATTTTTTCCATTTTTTAAATTGAATCTTGTTATTAGGAAAAACAAGTAAATATTTTTTTCAATGTTGATAAGGTAAAATGCAACTTTTACTAGGAAAGATGGTCTTTAATTGATTAAACTTAGAAATTAGAAATCAACGAAAACTGGATTCGAATTCAAGACATATGCGATGGAAAATAAAACATTTACTAGTATGCCTTATTTCTAAAGGTTAAATAATAAAATTATATTTGTTTGTAGCTTGTTTATCTAAACTGTATAAAATTCACAATAAACAATATATTTTAATAAAATTATATTGCAAATGTATTGTCAATAACCTTATAACATCTTATGAATATAGATTTCATTTGCTAACATGAGAATCCCAATAAACTCACAGAATTGATCAATACCTTGCTATCAAACATAGACAAATGATCTTTAAATGTTATGATAAGAAACTAGTGTAAGTAAAGTTCGAATATAGACCTGTGTTACATAGGAATTAATCCAGTGGGTGTATCGGAGGTGGAGTCAGAATGGGCTCCGAATTTTTCATCATCCATTGAATCATCAATAAACCCTGGGATGGACGATGATAACGTTTCAGATTCCTTCTCTGATGAAGATTCGGTGGACTTCAACCTTCAAGAAGGTGAGGAAGGGGAGAAAATGGGCATCAGAGGTGGATCCGGTGAGGGGACTCCGACGGAATGTGAAGAGTCAGCAAGCAATCATGAGGTGGAGTATTCCAGAAGCATCAGAAAGCAATAGGTTCAACAACCAAAGTCGACGAAGTATGCCTGTCCCAAGGAATCTTATATTGATCAAGGTGATGGTGGAAATGTACCAATCCCGAGGCATGAAAGGGTTGAGAGAGATTCAAATTGGGCTGGGCAAATTAACAGGCCAATTCATGTGGAGGTAGAGAATGATAGCCAAAACCAAAATGGACTAGGGGGTGATGGGTCAGATACCTGTAATAAAGAAAGAGAGGCCCAGGAAGAGAATCAAGCCCATAGAGAAGACTTAAATCATTCGGTGTCGGGTGGGGAATCAGAATATTCCCGATGCTCTGGTTCCTTAGATATCAATAGGCCGGCGTCTGCTCCGATGAACCATCGACGGCAGTGGACATGCCTGAAATTAGGTATGAGGGGAAAGTATGTATCCTTGCAACTCAAAAAACCCCTTTGGTCTAGAGGTGCTTCAAGAAGAGGTAAGATTGGGGGCTCAAGAGTATCGTCGTCTTTTTCCCTTGTTAGTGAATCAGTGGAGGGTAGTAGATCAACAAGTGAGGAAGCGGAAGTAAAAAAATACTAAAGAGGTGGGGGAATTAGTTGGGTTTAAAGTGACTGGGCAGACTAGGAAGATAAGGGATGTGGTCTTAGGAGAAGGGGTCAAAAATGGTCAAATATGAATTGGTTATCTCTGAATGTTAGGGGTGCGAGGGGAAGTTCGAAGAAGACGTGGGTGTAGGGTTTAAAAAAGGAATTTTGAATTTAAGGTCCAGTTCATCGCTCTTCAGGAAACTCATGTTGAGGAGGTAAACTCGATTGACTTTAAAGGGTTTTGGGGGCAATATCAATTGGGGTTCGAAGGGGTGCCATAGGTAGGAAAGTCGGGGGGTTTGGTATCTATTTGCGACCCTTCTAGCTTTCGGTTTATTGAGGCGATTAAGGACAGACATTTTCTTATCACCATTGGGGAGGTTCATGGATGCCCTTATAAGATTGTAGTTGTCAATACATATGCCCCCTAGGATAATCAGGAAAAGGTAGAATTATGGGATAAATTTGAATCGATTAAGGGCTCTATTCAAGGTGTCTGGATTCTCTTTGGAGACTTTAATATGGTTAGGAATGCTTCGGAAAGAGTGAACTCCATATTTTGTGCATCTAGTGCAGAAAGTTTCAATAATTTCATTAGACAGGCTGATCTGATGGAGTATAGCATGGGTGGAGGGAAATTCACTTATATGTTTTCGAGTGGTAAGAAATTAAGCAAGCTTGACCGGTTTTTAGTGTGCTCGGGTTTTAATAGCTTGTGGCTAGAAGCGGCTGTTACGATGCTACCTAGGAGATATTCAGATCATAGACCGATTCTCTTGAAGTCGATGGCTTTCAACTATGGGCTAGTGCCATTCAGGTGCTTTGAATCATAGTTGTCTATGACAGGGTTTAAAGGCATGGTCAGGAAAGCCTATGAGGAAGCCTCAGTCTCGGGGCTGCCAGATAGGAGGTTTATGCGTAAGATGAAGGCGGTTAAAAGGGCCATTAAGGAATGGAGAGCAATTCGGAGAGAACAAGAAACGGGGGCTATGCTTAAATTATATGGTCAAATCAACTCTCTGGAAGTGAAAGCCGAAACGACGTCATTAACAGAAGCAGAATTGGAGGATAGATCTAGGTGGAAGAAAAAAGTTATAGAGTTGGAAGAGGCCCGGAATAGGGACTTAAGACAAAAGGCTAGAATAAAGTGGCTCGAGGATTAGCATGATAACTCATCCTTCTTCCATGGGTCAATTAAATCTAATCTAAAGAATTCTCGTATCAATGGTTTGATCATAAATGGTGTTTGGCAGGTTTCCCCTTCGGTCATTAAACAAGAGGTATTTGATCATTTCAGGGCTCGGTTCGAGGAGACTGATTTTGATAGAATGGAGTTTGTCAGCAGCGGTTTTAGAAGACTTTCTCAAGTTGAGGCTGACTCTTTGATTGCTCCATTTTTGGCCGAGGAAATTAAAGAGGCTGTTTGGGACTGCGGTGGCGATAAGGCTCCGGGTCCTGACGGCTTTAACTTTATAAAGAAGTTTTGGTGGCTGTTGAAATCTGATATAGAGGAGGTTATGCGGTTCTACTTTGGCGGCGGGGAAATTAGCTTGGGATGCAATGCTTCTTTCATAGCTTTGATCCCGAAATTACTTGAACCATTATTTATAAAGGATTATCGGCCTATTAGTTTGATAGGTTGTTTGTATAAAATTTTTGGGAAGCTATTGGCAAATAGATTGAAAAAGATGGTGCCTTTGGTGGTTAGTGAGGAACAAACTGCCTTCGTTGCGGGTAAAAGTATTTTAGAGGGTCCGTTTGTCTTGAATGAAGTTGTGGTATGGGAAAAGAAAGAATAGAGGAAATATATGCTTTTTAAAATTGACTTCGAGAAAGCATATGACTCGGTTAGTTGGGGTTTCTTAGATTCTATCCTAAGGCAAATGGGCTTTCCAGATTTATGGCGGGCTTAGATTTCTAACTACCTAAAGTCATCTAGGGCGTCGGTTTTAGTCAATGGGAATCCTACTTGGGAGTTCAATATGTCTAAGGGGTTAAGGCAATGGGACCCATTGTCCCCGTTTCTTTTTTCGATTGTCATGGAAGGGTTGAGAGTGGATTTAAAAGCTACTGGAAATTTGGGGGTTTTTCACGGCATCAAAGTGCCTAATAATGGCCCATTTTGTCTAATTTATTTTACGCAGATGACGCAATTATCTTGGGAGATTGGTCGCTCACAAATGCAAGGAACCTAGCTAGAATCCTTAGATGCTTCCATTTGGCCTCGGGTATGAAGATTAACATCTTCAAAAGCTGTCTCATGGGGATTGGAGTGTCGGACCAGGAGATGTACATACTTCTTAATATTCTTCATAGCCAGAAGGGGACTATTCCTTTTGTCCATTTGGGGGTTCTAGTGGGAGCTAATATGACAAGAGTTAGTAGCTGGAATTTGGTGGTGGACAGATTCAAGACAAGGTTATCATCGTGGAAGGCTAGCAGCCACTCTTTTGGGGGTTGGGTTGTTCTTGTTAAGTTCGTTCTAGGCAGCTTGCTTACCTACTTCTTATCACCTTTTAAAGCTCCAATGCAGGTATTGAAACAATTAGAAGGGCTTAGAAGGAAGTTCTTATAGGGAGAAAAGGAAGATAGGTTCAAGATTCTTGGTTAAAGTGGGAAGACATTTTGGGGCCAAAAGCTTTGGGTGACTTAGGGATTAGGGCGTTAAAAGATGTGAACATAGCCTTTCTATCTAAGTGGCGGTGGAAATTAGAACCCAACCAGGGTTATTATAGGCTTCGGTTATACAGGCCATTCATTTTCAACCAAGAGTGTACAAAAAAGTTCTAGTGAAGATGGTGATCCCAGGTCTGTGGAAACATGTAATTGCTGTGGAGAAAGATTTATTAAAGGAAAACATTGATTTTGACAAGATTATGGTGAGCAAGGAGGGGAATAGTAACGATATCTTCTTCTGGAAGGATAAGTGGGTCGGGGAAATGGCGCTTATGGATTGATACCCTGCCTTGTTCAAACTTGAGGTTGACAAGCATTGTAAGGTGGGTAGTAGATGTGTCGTTAATAATGAAGTCCTCACTTGGACATGGAACTGGAGCTGAAATATGGCCTTGGGCCAACCTCTTCAAGAGCTGGAGGATTTGAGTAGCCTTATACAAAGCGTTTCGGTCTCTCAAGCGGAAGACAAATGGGAGTGGTTTGAAGAGGAGAATGGTGTTTTTTTCTCGAAATCATTAAGGCTTTTATTGGAGAAGAATAGGATGCCGGTCGACATGGATCCAATGGTATGGCTTAAATGGATTCCAATGAATGTGTTATGTTTTATTTGGAGAGCTAGATTGAATCGTATCCCTAGCCGTGTGTCTCTTACACGTAGAGGTATTTCGATGCAATCGGTTGAATGTTCAGCTTGTTTTGGTATGGAGGAAGACACTTAACATGCTCTAGTAGGGTGCCTGTTTGCCAAGGAGGTTTGGAAACAGATTTGGAAGTGGTGCGGGATTGAGGTTGGTGGTAATTACGAGTTTAGGGATGTGATCAACTTCCCTTTGGAGCTCCCTCATAATTCCTCTCGTAGAAACATCATATTTTCTGTGTTTGCGGCTACTGCGTGGTCATTATGAAAGGCGAGAAATGATCACATATTTAACAACGGGAGTCTTTTAGAGGCAAGGGTTGTGTAAAGTATTAAGATTACGTCCTACTCGTGGATGAAATTCAGGGCCAATCAAGGGGATATTATGTGGCATAAGTGGTACAATTCTCCTCTATATTCTAGTTTATAGGTGTCTTAAGTGTGATGATTGTTGATCTAGTTATGTGTTTGTATGATGAGTTTTGGAGTTTGTATTCTTGGTGCTGTTGTGGCCTAGCTTCTGGCTAGTGCCCGGTTTCCTTTCTTAATAAAATTGTTGTAAAAAAAAAACATACGAATCAAATGCTATCATTTCACCACCTTTAGAAAAGGTTAAATTAGGATTATTATTTTAACATCACTTTATGGTTGTGATCAAGCTAGGGAGAGGCTAACAACTATTTCATCTCCTATGAGATATAGCTCATATCTTTTGTATTACACATCATCCAAGGTATGTTATATAGTACAGTGATACTATTTATGTGATACTCAAATTAAAGACAAAAGATTCTTTATACAGATATGATATGTTGTTGAAAATTTTAATGAAGAATATAGTTTTTCACTTGTTTTGGACATTAATAATTATTTATATTTGTTAATAAAATAATTATTTATTAGTGAATTTGTAATCTTATGTGAGAAGACCACAACGAATCAAATTGTGTTTAAAACGAAGTTAAAATAACTAAGATATCGATGCTCAAAATTGATGGAATAAATGAAATTGGTTGGTTTCGTCCCATATTAATGTCGTGATAAAACAAACCTTGAAGTGGTGAATATATAATAACTCTTGTCCTACATTAAAAGACTAATAAATCTTGAATGAATTTATAAGTGGAAGTTTTCATGGGAATGTGTTTCTATATGGTTAGGGACACCTAGTGGCTTCGCATAGCCGCTTCTAGGCCGCCTTTGTATTTTGAGCTGTGATATTTGTGAAGTAAATGATTCATTTGGTATAACTCATTTGAAACTATTACTTGCTCAAATTACACACACACAAGATATGTTTTTTGTGAAGATTGATTGAGTTTTGATAGAATTCTTTGTAATTCACAAAAATACTCCATTTCAAAACAAAGACGATTAATACAACTTTCGTATTCCAAGTTCATCATCCTTTTCTTCATTTTCTTTTCAAGATGCATTCGTTTTCATTGTTGCCTCGGGTGCGAGGATATTTCTGGCAATACAACATACGTTTAAATTCTCTCTAAAAACTACGATTAGAATCGGTTTAAATTCATGTAAACGTTATTACTTATATTCGATTTGTATGCGGTATTGTAGTTTTGTATTTCTCAATAATAATATGATTATTTTTTTTAATTATTCATAAAAGTAAACCGATGTACGTACTATACTTCTCTATAAGTTCCTACATTCTAATATTCACATGTACATCAACCAACATTTAGATGTGATCAAAATATTGTTGTTTCTGAAAGTAAAGTAGTCGACAAAACACAGTCAAGACAAATATTCATCTAGAAAAACACAACGATCGAAAAAGACATTCTCTTGATAGAATCTTAAAAAGATCAAATATTACTTGCATATTTTAGTTAAAAAAAAAAAGAAGAAAACATCAATTAAAAAACACACTAATTAGCTTTCTCGATATGTCACAAAATCCTACCTTCGATCCTGAATGTCATTTAAAACACATTCACCAACACCACTAAATATAATAATAATATTAAAACCCAAGATCCAAATTCCACCAAAGCAGTCATTTTTGGTCTCCATTCATACTAACCACTTCGAACCCTAACCACCGAACCCACTACACCAATGGGTTCGTCGTCGATGGTCCGTACCCATTCATCAACCCACCCCAAGATGACCCTAGTCCCGTCAAGTACGCACCACCACTGCCGCTACCGCCACCGGAAGTCGCACCACCACCGGTTTGATCTTGCCATTCTAAAGCCAAAAGCTTTGGCTTTACATCAAGAGAACTTATAGCATCCTCATTAACATCACTTCCTTCATGATTATATGCAATCAAACCTCTTTCCATAAAGGGATTATTAATCGAATCAAGAGTCATCCCACCAAAAGGTGAGCAAAGATTTCCACCATGGTAACTTTGCCCCATCATATTTACACCACCACCACCACCGCCGCCGCCCATCTCCGCCGCGTAACCACCGCTACCCATTATCCCCATCATCCCACCACCACCACCACCATTCTCCATGAAATCAATAGCTCTAGTGACACCACCACTCAAACTCTCAAACATAAAACTGGGAATATTATTATTACCACTCGAATTCCCAATCCCAAGCAAATTACTCCCAGAAAACTGCAAAGACGATTCGGGGTACGACAGCTGAAGATCAGTAGAGTTCATAATCAACTGATGATGATGATGAGGGTGAGTAGTGTGACTGTTCATGTTCATGTTCATGTTCATGTTCATGTTCATGTTCATGTTAGTCAAATGTGAGTTCTGCTGGTGGCTGTTATGGATGTTATGCTCATTGTTGCCGTTGGTGGTGGTGTTAACGGTGGCGGTGGTTTTCTTGGTGGTTGATGAGACTTTCTTGTTTTTCCGGCAGCCACCACCGACGGGGATGTTGCGGAGGGTGCCACCCTTGGTCCAGTATCGGCGACATGTTTTGCAGAAGTAACGGGGTTGGGTGAGTGAGTAGTTGTTGTAGTAGCAGAATTTGGTGTGGGTGGAGTCGCACCGTGGGCACTTGAGGGCTTGGTCGTGGGGTGGTCGGAGCCGGCGTTCCATTAAGGGTCGGGAGCATGCGAGCATTGGGTCCGTGATGCCTGAGGGTGATGATGAGTCCAGTGCAGGTTCCTCCGCCATTGTGCCCTGCAGATGATAATAATAATGATAATAATATTATTATTATTGATGATGATGATGGTGGTGGTGGTGGTGGTTTCAGTATTAAAGGGGTTATCAGAATCTGTGTCAGGAAGTGTACTTTCAGAACATTCATTCAGAAGGTACGTACAGAAAGGTAAAGACATACATTCTTCTTATTATTTATTGTTTGAAATTTGATTATATTTTTATGAAAAATGTAAGAATATATATAATCTTGTGTTTTGAAGTTTGAAAAACAATTACTCTATTATGCAGACTGTGAAAATGTATGTTTTGCCGCCTAAAACAAGCGTTTAACTTTGTACATTCTAACTCCTGCAAGCACTGTAAATACGATGTTATAAACCTAAGCTCGAAATCTTTTAAAATCACCTCATTTTAATTAACTAATATAAAACTATAATATTTTAGCAGTTAAATACCTGGAAATTACTTATCTTAATTGTACTCTTTACATCAAAACTTCTTTCGATCACAATGTTTAATTTATGAACTTAATATGTTCAAATCACTACCACACAATTAACAAGAGGTGCGCTACTAGAAACGAAAAAAAAAATTCATATGCAAAGTAAAATGATGTATTTTTCATGTTAATCAACAAATATGATGTAATTTTAACACGCAAACTTAGGTGTATATATATAACAACACCATATTCACTATCCCTTGTTAATTAATGGATCTTAACATGAAGTTAGTACCTGAAACCAGTCGGGTGAGTCCATGCAAACTTGAAGCGACGTTAAACCCATTCGATAACAAACAAGTGAAATGATTCTATAAATATAGAACCAAAACCCTAACACACACCAAGTGTGCAGGAGTGTGTGTATGTGAGCGTAAATGTGAAGTATGCAATGGAAACTATGGTGGTGGTGGTGGTGGTGGATATATGTAAATAAGAAGGAAGAAAAAGTAACCAGTGGTGGGGTCCCCTTGGGGTAGGGTAGCTGGGACCCACATCTGCCGTCGCCCCGTCGGTGACATATTCTGAATGTGGGTCCTACACGGTGTCCTTAAGATTAACGAACGGGAGAGATCTTATGTGTGATCTTTGTGCAGTGTGATCTTGACCGTTGGATCGGTGGGACATCTGACTGATGGTGACAGTATGTTGTTTTATTTTGTTAAAACCGAAAGATCTATCTGCTTAGTGGGGTCTGAGATTGTCTGTGTGTGGGCCCACTTGGTTGCTTGTAACACGCAAGGCATAAATTCGTTTTGGTGACGTGTCGTAATGAGTGGTGTCCACGTGGATATTGTGTTAGTGAAGTTATGGTACACTGGCTGATAATAACCCTTTGCACAGTGTATGTTTTAACCTCCCAAGCTGGAAACATTTACTTTCAAGTAAGAATGCATGATTTTGTATAACCTTTAAGATGGTGTAAATACGAAAACAAGTGTGACGTTTCTCTTTCTACAGTTTAGATATAATGATTCATTAATCAAACTAGGCCCGCACTAGCAAAAACCCGATCAGACAAGTTGAATCAATGATGTAACTGAAGCAATGAAACCTATATTAAACGGTTTGGTTTATATTTTAAATATCCTTTTGGTTTTTGGTATATGGTCTAGTCCAAAATCACTACTAGCCAATACTCGCGGATGGCTAACAAAGTAAAACTTACCAAGAAGAAATATACGGATTAAGTAGTGTCCTTAGCACAACACGAGCGAGTCATGGAATAAAGAAGTGGACGACGGTGGGAAGGATGTTAAAAGCTTGTTAATTCGGAGAAACTTCATATTTTGCTCTAGTATCATATTATGTTATGTTAAACCATATTTACATACATCAGACAAATACATAATTTTGATAAATGCAACAAAATTAAATAATATATTCAGAACATAAAAAGCATTTAAAATTATAGATGAATCTAACAATATGTCAATTAACCTATATTTCCTATAATTTTTTAGTAAACTAAATCATAGTTGGCCGGAAACCAACGGATTTGTTTTTGGATCATATGACAAAAATGGAATTAAAAAACTAATCAAATTCGATCTAGTTATTATTTACTGATTGCCATGGAAAAAAAAAGATAAAAATATCATCATCTTTTAAAAGAACAAGCTGATAACATGCACACCGTGTATATATTAAGAAAGAAGTACTGTTCAAAGTAGAAAGAGGGTAAAGTTATATCATATATGTCAAAATTCCTGAGATTTAAAAATATTATTTAAAAAAGATCATGACTAAGATATTTATTTTTTTATGATTATTATTTATTTTTAGAGTTGTACTACTCATGAAACAATTAAGGGGATCTGCGAGTTTTGGTAATGATGACATTCTAAGTCTAAAATTGACACTTTGTTCTTTCTTTACACTTAAAAGAGTGTTTCATCATTAAAAGACAACTCAACGATAAATCAAGAATTTTTGTAGGACATCATTAATAGTTCATGACTTCAATCATGCAAATTCAAATTCTTACGTACAATTTTTATTTTATTTTCTTAAATAATTTAACTAATAGGCAAATTATATGAAAACTAATATAAAACAAGGAAAAAATATGCATCTCGTTTTATAAGAACCATATTTCATACGATGTGTATCGGAAAAAGTGATTAGTTATTTCTCTATATAAATACAAGATATATGACCATAAGAGTTCAGAATTTTTATCTTATTTTAATGACACATATGTAAACGATAATTATATAGGTTTCCAAAAGTTAGTTTATAGAAGTTTAAAACTCTAATAAAACAGGAGAGAATCTACTATCGCTACAAGAAACTGGAGTTATGATGATGACAAAAGTCGTTGTGATAGACTCCTAATCATCGTCTTTGGCTAAGGCGACGACGGGACAACTTGATCATCACAATTTTGTCGTTATATACAGGTCATATTTTTGCCGTCACCAAAACTCTTGTTATCATGATAAGTCGTCGCCAAATACTTTAGGCAAAAGTTTTTCCATAGGTCCTGTAGAATTTTTTTTAAATTTTAATTATAAATAAAATTAAAATTAAAAAAAATAAAATTGTGGTAAGCCTATGGCTACGAACTGCTGATCCTTTTGTTTTATTTTCATTTTTATATTTTTCTAGTTTTTTAAATGATTACAGGTCATTTTTAAACACATTAATATACTAAAACAAAGCTAATATTATGAATATCTAAACGAAAGTCAATTTACACATACAAACGAAACTACTAATGCACACATCGTTTAATTTGTTACAAATCAAGAAACGATCTATCTAATTGTTGGCATGTTGATCATCTTTATCGTTATCAGGGTTTGATTTCCTTCTTTCAAATTCTTGCATACGTCCTTGTATTTCACGCATTTATTGCTTAAATGCACGTTGATGACAATCCACCTGACAGTTCATAACAAGATATGTTTTTTTTTACCTTTCGCCTAACACTCATCGTATGACCATGCTTTTGTCATAGGGCGAGGTTCAAACATTCCATCTTATTTACTGGCGATTCACCAGCCTTCATTTCCATTTGACCATATTGATTTTTAGTTTTTCCTTACATTATTAAACAACAAAATAAATAATCATTCATATTTTTAATAAAATTCAAGAGGAAAACTACTGTAAATTAGAATACCAAAATGATCAATTAGAAATAATAAAAGAATTGTTAGAGATATTAAGTCTATTAAAATGTGTTCGAGTGAGTTTAATCCATTTACCCTAAATGTTGGTCAAAACTCCCCAAATATGCGCACAAAACGCAAACTCTAGAAACGTAGGAGAAATAGCTACAAAATTTTCTTATTTAATATTTAACTCGTTAAAATGTATACATATCTTATAATTAGATAAAATATTAAAAAAACAGCCGCAAAAATGGACAATCCAAAGTTTATCTCTTTTAGATAAATTTTGAACAAGTATATTTTAAAGGGTTATTCTTGATTTAACATAAACGCATACACGTACATATGGTGGTGAAAGTTCAATGTTTAATAGCTTTATTTCCGTGTTTTATGTGTAAATATATGAGAAATAGAGTTACTTTGGGATTATCTTGTGTTTGTAGGTCAAATGTGAAGAATACCAAGAAATTGGAAGAAACGGGACGAGAATTGGAGCTCGAGAAGTAAAGATATGATCAACCGAAGTTGCACGACAACAGTATCTTAAAACGGGCATAACTTGAGCTAGGAAAGGAGTTACGGGACCCACGACCTATCAACAGAAAGATCTCGAAAAGTTGCACATGAAAATCAAGTTTGTGCAGGGGGTGGCGCCACCGACGCCATCATAGGCGCCACCGACACCGATACCGTCAGAAACACCGTCAGAGCTACCGTTGGTCAGTAACTTTCAGCCCAGATAGCGCTGGGGGCGCCACCGACGCCACTGATAGCGCCACCGACGCCGATCGTCTCTTTTTGTTGAGATTTGACCTAATTTGAAGGGATTTAAAAAGGGAAAAACCCTAATACGAATTGAAACTTTTACAACAGCAATCTTGGACGAAAATTAACAATCTTGGATCATTCTCAAGCTTTTCCAACATCAAGATCATTAAATCTACAAGATTCATTCAATTGGCTTTGAAGATTCAATGATGAGGCAAGGCTAATTTGTTTGTGATTCACTTAGGCGGACGGGTTTGTGCAAGTTCTTATTTTTCTTAGTTTGTAACCTAGATTTGGGATTGGATCTTGAACCTTTTAAGTTCTTTTGGATTCAATTTATGATTTGATTATTTAAACGGTTTGATTATGCTTAAACCTAATTTTGATATTCTATAACTTTGGTTGTCTTTAATCATTGTGTGATTGATTATTAGAATTAGGGTTTTATTATTCAAATTGGTAATTGTGTAAATAAGGTCCTTTAAGCATTAATTCATAATTATCACTTAAATCCTATCATGTGTAAGTCACCATTAATGACTTCTCACTAGGTTTCATTAAAGAAAAATTGTAACTTTGCCAAACCTGAATCCTGAAATGGATTGCTTTTTCTCCAAGATTGTTAAAAACCTAAACTTTTATTTCATTCATTTAATTATTTCTCAAATAAATCCATGAATAAATTTACTTTTCTGTTTAATTCTTTTAGTTGATCGTTACTAGCACTTTCCTGTGATTCCCTGTGGATTCGACACCCTTCTTACCCTTTACTATTAAGGGTGATTAAGGACTCTTTAATTAATATTTTTGACCGACCACACGACATCGATCAAAATGGTGCCGTTGCCGGGGAATCGTTGCTCTTAGTGTTAGTAATAGTTATTTGTTTTCTTAAAAAATCCATAATTCTTTTTTTATTTTATTGTTTTTAGTTTATTTGTTATTTTCTTCGTTCGGAATTACACGGGTATTTGTTTCTTGTGTGTAGGTAGTTCAAGACTCTTATGCATACGAGACATTCCGGAAGAACTTCACCATTACTCTTTGATCCTGAGATTGAAAAAACAGCACGAGACAACCGAGTCTTTCACAAAGCAAATCCTTCAATAGCTCCTATTCCACGAGGTAGTTGGTCTGAAGAAGGAACTTTATCAGCCAAAGCTAGTCGGATCCTACGAAGACTTTCCAAAACACCAGAAAGTAATCCACTCAACAATATGAATAACTCGAGTATTCAAGGTGCTCCGTCTAATCAACCTCCGCCATAAAGAGAACAACCTTTAGGTGATATTCCTCCCCCAATGTTCCCACCACATAATACTCCACCAACTCAGCAACAAGCCCCGCCATTTAACCCAGTTCAAGGAAACCCTATACCTCAACCACCATAATTCCAAATGGGTGAAAATACTCGTATATACCCACAACCCAATCCACCCATTCAGCAAGAACCGGTTAGAAATGTTAACTATGAGGTTCCAAGAAATCCTCCAGTTCAGTTCAATCAATCAAACTTGAGCCAGAATGATGGTGTTAATGACGATGAGGACATAAGGGATCGGGTATCGAATTGGGATGATGGAATAGGGCATGAAAATTCAAATGCTGGTTATGAAGGGGGAGATGAAGATGGATTTTGGTTTAACTATGGCTATCAACATCAGGGAGGTTATAATCAACATTTTAACCCAATCTTTCAAATGGCTAATCAAGGTCCACCAAGAGGCATGAGGCAACCATTGAATCAACATCCTCAACCTGGTTTTCCTCAACATCATGATGGTCTTCCACAAGTCCATCATCGTGCCCCAATCCGAGGAGTTGAAAGCCATTTCAGACCCCAAATTGCAGTCAACTCATCTCTAATAGTAAGCCCTGTTGCATATGGTAGATCTTTTGAAATGAGACCACAAGGATTGAACATGTTGCCATCTTTCTATGGTAAGGGAACTGAGGAACCTTATATTTATATTTCTGAATTTGAAGTGGTGTGTGGCATAATTGGAGGACAAGGGTTTACACCGGATCAAGTAAAGCTAGTATTGTTTCAATCCACATTGAAGGATGCTGCAAAACAATGGTTTTTATCTTTGCCATCCGCAAGCATCTTTACGTGGGAGGATATGCAACAACAATTCTTAGAAAAATACCACACACCTCAACGAACAAGTGATGCAAGGGCCAATATTCGAAACTTCCAACAACAACCGGGTGTGCTTTTCTATGAATCTTGGAAAAGATTTAAACAATTGTTAAGAAATTGCCCTCATCATGGTATTCCACAATGGGAGTTAATCAATGCGTTCTATGATGGTTTATCCACCGATGACATCCGGGATGTAAACTCCACCACGGGAGGAACATTTCTTTCAAATCATGTGGAGGTGGACTGGGAATTCTTAGAGAAGATGGCGGTGAACTCAAAAGGCAAGCTCAATCCAATCGGAAGAAGAAACATGTCATTGCTAGATCCGCATGCACTACTACTGCCAATGAAAGATTAGAACAATTGGAGAGAGCCAATCAAATGTTGGAACGTCAACTAGTGAGTTTGAATCTTAATGGAGGAAATGTGACACCTCAAGGCGGCCCAGTTTTTTCCGTGTGTGAAGGATGTGGCGACTTGGGACATGCCATTGTGGATTGCCCGGTGCAATTAGATCGAGCTGAGGAAGAGGTCAAACAAGTATATGGTGATCAAAAGCAATATGATATGAATTCTAATACATATCATCCAGGTTTGCGTAATCAGCCTAATTTTAAGTATGGTAACACATCTAACCAATCTAATCCTCATTTTTAGGTGTCAAATCAGGGAGGTCAACCATATCAAAATCGCCAACCATCATATAATAACCAAAATTACAACCAAGGGGGATATAACAAAGGATATCAGAGAAATTATCAACCTAATGTTGACCAAAGAGGCTTAAACAACTCATCAGAAATAATGGACTTTCTTAGAGAGATTAAGAAGGATAACGAGGTACGAGACAAAACAGTGGAGGCATTAGCTAAGCAAGTTGGACAAATAGCAGAAGAGATGGCTCAATTGAGACGAGATCCTAGCAAACTCCCTAGTGACACCACCTTAAATCCTCAACATCAAAGCTCAAGTATAAAGAACACAAGGAGTGTGCAAATCAATGCAGTAAGTACGATCTCAAGTTGTGATGAATATGAAATTGCAGTTACACCAAAGACACAAGTTATTGAAAGTAAAGAAATAGAAAAGGATGAAGTGGAAAAAGATGAGGAAGTTAAAGAGGGTGACCCAGGAGCACCTCTAATTCCAATCAAAGTAGGGAAATTTAAAATCAGCAGGGCTCTCTTGGACTATGGAGTTGGTGTTAGCATCCTACCAGGTACGTTGTATGATCAATATGATTTTGGCCCTCTCCAAGAAGTTGACACCACCATGGTGTTAGCCGACTTAACTCATAAACGTCCTCGAGGGATGGTGAAAGATGTAGTAATCAAAGTGGGAGAATTTTACTACCCTGTAGATTTCATGGTACTTGATTATGTATACCAGAGGAAGTGGGAGCAACCTCAAGTCATATTGGATAGACCATTTTTAGCAACTGCAAATGCTCAAATTAACTGCCTAGAAGGAACAATTGACATCACTTTGGAAACACGTAAGTTGCGTTTTGATGTATTTTCCAAGCTTATCAATTATTTTGTTAATGATGAACCTAGTGAGGCAGGTATTACTAACGAGCGTGTTCCTCCTTATATTCCACATATAAGTGAGGACACCACTTTTGAGATTGGTTTTAAACAAAACATGACTAAGCTTGTAGATCTAAGAAAAAATAAAGAGTTGGTTAGGAAGGTGGACATGATGAAGGATAAACCAACAAGGAAGAAAAAAACGGGTGATCCACCTGATCCTGTGAATGTTCGAGTTATGGAGACGGTGTTTGGAAGAAAATTGAATGACTTAGAAAACCTACCGGGTCATTTAAAGAAAATCCACGTAAGAAATTCCAAAGGAAAGCACACCATTCGACCACCATGAGGGTTGACAGGTACGGTCTGGCTAAAGACCTAAAACGTAGCGCTACTTGGGAGGCAACCCAAGATATTTTGTGTTTTTTTAGTCTTGTTTTTGTTTATTTATGATCTTATTTTATTTCAATTTAAGAACTTTGTGGGTGTGTTTACTAGAAACCCTCACGAGACTACACTCGTCCACCTGGGTCTACAATCGTAATTCCTACGAAAGTGATTTTAGGATTTTTATCATTAAAGTGATTTTTTTATATTATTTAATAAGTTGACTATTTTTAATCAAATTTCCACTTAAAAGTTGCATTGAGGACAATGCAATGCTTTAAGTGTGGGAAAGGGGATGCATTATTGATTTAAATGTGAGGTGTTAATCATGAAGTGAGAAGTTCGCTTCTACACGGGTTTTACTATGTTTTGTAGATTAGTGGACGAGATGTTGAAGATCACTAGTACAATTGAAGATCTTGTCATAAAGACATAACCAGGTGCATTTGTTTTCTTTATTAATTGTTAAAAATAGTTAATTTGTAGTTAGTTTTTATTTTTGGTTATTGATGGTGAGTCCCCGACTGATTGTAAATGGTTTGTGAATATGATAAGATTGGGTCTGATCTTAAAATTCTCTTGTTTCCATACTAATAGTAACATTTAGTTAGTACATTGGGGATAATGTACATCTTAAGTGTGGGGATGAGGGGATTTGATAAAAGTTTTCAGAAAAAGTTAAAATGTAAATTTTTTTTTTGCAAATCTTCAAGTGAAGTTTATTGTGTTTAAAGACCAAAATCTTCAATGTAAATCACTAGCTTGTTGCTTATTAAAATATTGGTGTAGATCCTAGGTCATGGTCATATTCTTTAAGTTGCGGGATAAAGTATTTCTAGCAGGTCATTTTTGAAAATGTTAAGGATGCCTGATTAGGGTTAATAAGCTTTTGATATAATAAACTCATATGCATATCGGTAGCCTAAATTCCTACTTGGTGAGATTTTGAGCCTATTACTTAAAACACAATTATATATATTCATTTGTTGAGGGTAGGCTATATACCACTTTTGTTGCAGAACTTGTATTGTTTGATGCATATCATGACTATAAACAAGGTGTTGCACATAAATGACAAAGGCAATTTAGGAACCCATTTACTTGTTATCGTTTGTTATTGTTATCCATCGTACCCTTTAGTAGCCATGTTGAGCCTTAAGCCATTCGTTTGTTGAAACCGACATATAAAGCCCAAGTTGTTAGTTGATAACCGATCGTTAAACCGTTCAAAGTAAAAGAGCATTCGAAGTCAAGCTTATATTATAAAAAAAATTGAAAAATAAAAAAAATAAAAATAAAAATAAAAAAAGGAGAAAAAGTAGTGATTCAAAAATGATCAAAGTGATTTAGCTCCGAAAGTCATGATAATACGGATGGTTTAACTGTCTGATTTATATTTTATGTTTGTGTTAGCCACTGTGAAAATCCAAAAATCTCCTACCCATACCTAAGCCCAAAAACCCGTAAGTCCTTTAGACGTGTGCAAGATCTATGCAAGTGGTAGAGGTGTGATTGCTATACAAGTTTATGTGGACAAGATGGTGTATTGGGTTATTGAGTGATTATACTAGTACATATTTTACTAGTCCAGATATAAACCGAGAAGAGTGAATTATTGTGAGGGGTGTGTACATGAGACAAAAAAATCAAAATCACGTTAAACCTAGTCGGGTAAATTCCTCGTTTACTTGAATATAATTAACTTGCTAGAATGTAAATCTATTGAACACTGTAAGTCTTGTGAATAAGGGCATGACCTTGGACCTTAAATGATTTTTAATAAGTGATTAGTGATGTGTATTTGCAATGATGGTTTTATAAATTACAATTAAGCTTTGCTTGAGGACAAGCAAAAGGTAAGTGTGGGGATTGTGATCGGGTGGTGAAAGTTCAATATTTAATAGCTTTATTTCCGTGTTTTATATGTAAATTTATGAGAAATAGAGTTACTTTGGCCTTATCTTGTGTTTGTAGGTCAAACATGAAGAATACCAAGAAATTGGAAGAAACAGGACGAGAATTGGAGCTCGAGAAGTAAAGTTATGATCAACCGAAGTTGCACGACAATGGTGTCTTAAAACGGGCATAACTTGAGCTAGGAAAGGAGTTACGGGACCCACGACCTATCAATAGAAAGATCTCGAAAAGTTGCACATGAAAATCAAGTTTGTGCTGAGGGTCGCGCCATAGACGCCATCATAGGCGCCACCGACGCCTATACTGTCAGAAACACCGTCAGAGCTACTGTTGGTCAGTAACTTTCAGCCCAGATGGCACTGGGGGAGCCACCGACGCCACTGATGGCGCCACCGACGCCGATAGTCTCGTTTTGTTGAGATTTGACCTAATTTGAAGGGATTTAAAAAGGGAAAAACCCTAATACGAATTGAAACTTTTACAACAGCAATCTTGGACGAAAATTAACAATCTTGGATCATTCTCAAGCTTTTCCAACATCAAGATCATTAAATCTACAAGATTCATTAAATTGGCTTTGAAGATTCAATGATGAGGCAAGGCTAATTCGTCTGTGATTCATTTCGGGGGACGGGGTTTGTGCAAGTTCTTATTTTTCTTAGTTTGTAACCTAGATTTGGGATTGGATCTTGAACCTTTTAAGTTCTTTTGGATTCAATTTATGATTTGATTATTTAAACGGTTTGATTATGCTTAAACCTAATTTTGATATTCTATAACTTTGGTTGTCTTTAATTATTGTGTGATTGATTATTAGAATTGGGGTTTCATTAGTCAAATTGGTAATTGTGTGAATAAGGTCCTTTAAGCTTTAATCCATAATTATCACTTAAATCTTATCATGTGTAAGTCACCATTAATGACTTCTCATTAGGTTTTATTAAAAAAATTTGTAACTTTGTCAAACCTGAATCCTAAAGTGGGTTGTTTTTTTTCCAAGATTGTTAGAAACCTAAACTTTTATTTCATTCATTTAATTATTTCTCAAATAAATCCATAAATCAATTTACTTTGCAATGTTTAATTCTTTTAGTTGATCGTTACTAGAACTTTCCTGTGATTTCCTGTGAATTCGACACCTTTCTTACCCTTACTATTAAGGGTGATTAAGGACTCTTTAATTAATATTTTTGACCAATCACACGACATCGATCACATACACATACATAAACATGACAAACATACAAATGCATGTATACACATACATAAACATGACATACATACAAATACACGTACATAGACAAGATTACTTAGGGAGTTTATTGTGTTAAAAATCATTACTAGCTTTAAAGTATTTGGGTGATTGCAGGTCATATACAGAAGACGGGGGGTTGAAAGTGCCAAATTAAAGAGATGAAAAAGAGGTGTCCAATGTACCTTAAGCCAACTTTGACATAGGCTACGTTGATGGCCTAATGAATGGCGTTGTGGTGGCATAAGGTAGGGAACAGTGGCATAAAGTGCTCAAGGTAGCTTACTTTATGCTAGTTGCAAGGTTTTCATAGAAATTATGAATTTTTTGACTGAATATAAGAGGAACAATTGGAGTTTTTCATGAGACATTCTTTCTTGACCATTTTTAGACGAAAATAAGCAATTCCCGAATCAAGAATCGATCATCATATTGATGATTTCATCTCTCGAATCAAAGCTTTGAAGATCGTTTCTTGAATATGTAAGGTTAAACCATCTGTGATCATCTACGTATGTAGGGTTAGTGAAACCATTGTATTTAATCTTGTGTTTTACCTTTCATTAACATAGATTCTTGTCAACGTTCTATTGTAAACATTTGTGTATTTGATTTTATGTAACTAAAATAATTCAATTTGTGACTTCAAGTATGAATACATCAGTTTTGGTTTTCTTGTATTATTAACCATTGGTAGTGATTGAATATTCTAGATTGAATTGGTGATTGCTAAATTGGCATCTTAATTGTGTTCTTAGTTGGTTTAGATCAATCAAGTCAACATAATCATATGAGAGTTCTTGTACTTGCGTCACAATTAATGAATTATCCATTATGTATATGTGATTCGATGTTGGTAGTTATTATGTTGCATATTGTGGTAGTTAATTTGAACCTTTAGAGTTATCTATTTTTAGTTATTTTTTACATCTCAATATTGATTTCAAGTTTTCATTATAACCATATTAGTTTATAAAAAACAATTTTAAAATACATCTTTAGTTTAATGACTCATTTTAATAACAATACCATCATCAACTTTTTGTTGTTCGACATCCTAATTGTCATAGCTAGCTAAAGGGAATATGACTCTTTTAAAAATTATTTATGATTGACCATTCGACATCAATCAGTACACACCTTTGAGGAGAAAATAAACAATAAAAAAACACTCAGCCGTACCCTCTTGTTCGATCCATGCCCCATGTTCGAGGGTGTTTCATCTATGAGCGTTAGTGACTAATGGTGCCCCTCCCATGAGCCGTGCATGTCACTCCACCGACGCCTAACCGGCGTCTATGGTAGATGGTTTAACTTTAACACATTACAAAATGAATGAGAAATGATTATGGGTCAAGTTAATACATCTTAAACCAACTCACATTACGAATTATATATATATTTGGTTAAGCAATCTGTTCATTTGTTAGTTAGGTTTTTTTAGCAAAAGGCTTATGAACGCCTCTTCTCACCTCCACAATAGAGCTATCTGGTTTACCCATTCAAAATTTTCTCATTTTCGATCCAAGGACACCAACAGGCAACCCTCCTGCCCCTTCTCATAGTCCTCACAGATAGCATTCATATTGACAAACACACCATTTCCTATCTCTTCCGCACCAGACAGACGTTCTTCACAGATTATCACGTCTTGATCCACATTATACGTGTTCTTTTTTTTATACTTCTCCAAAAAATTTTGACACTACTAGAAAGGATCATTTTTTGCAACCATTAATTGCGACAAAAATGTTTTTGTTGCAAATACCGACGAGGTTGCAACAAATTTGCAACAAAGTGGAAAAGCCCACAATTCACAACTAGTTTGTGTCAAAGTTACGATAAAAAAAATTTTGTCGCAAATTTGTGATAAAAATTAAGCGGGAAATCAAATTCTTTTCCAAAATTATGACAGATTTATGAGAAAGTGACGGGAAGACATAAAATTTAAGCGGGAATCTAAATGTTGTCGCAAACATGTTGCAAGTTGTGACAAAAAATTTAAAGGCAAAATATTACATCTCAAAAATTTAAATATTATATATTTTAAAATTATATTTTTAAGCGGGAATCTAAATGTTGTTGCAAACCTATCTTAAGTTGTGATAAATTTGTGACAAAAATTTAAATCCATAAGGTAAAATATAGTATCACAAATGTTGAAATATTATATTTTTCAATTTATATTATTAGTAATCATAAATTAAATATTACTTAATAATAAAGAAATATAGTTTTATGAATAGTATTTTCTTAATTCTAATGTCACAACTCTCGTGGAAACCTTATAAATTCTTTTCTTATTGCTTATGTTCTAGATTTGCAGGAACTCTATTCTATATGAGTTATAGATTGCTGAATTTCATGTTCTCTGTTGAACATGATGTTCTAATTTTCGGGACGAAAATTCCTTCAATAAGAGGATGATGTGACACCTCGTATTTTCAGGTTACCCCCGTTACTTTGTTTACTATATCGGTTACTATTGCGTTCCGTTTATCAAAACCTGTGAACTCATCAACCTTGTGTTGACACTTTAGTATGTTTCTTTCAGGTTCTCAAGATGCGCACTCTTAGGATCATATCATTCATACATTTATCGTCTCACGTGATACATTTTCATTTTTCCATGAACTTTATTAAGTTGGTTTGCGCGTGTTACGCCATTTAAGAATTAAGATTTATTATGCTTCCGCAACTATTTTTGTGTTTACAATAATAACTCTGTTTTTGGAATTTTGAACGTTAACAAGTAATTATGATTTGTAATTAATGTGTCGTTTGGTGTAACTAGTGGCTGAGATCCTGGTATGTCACATGCCTAACGGTAATACCCCGTGGGTGGAACTTAAGGGTGTGACAGATTGGTATCCGATGGACTTTATCACGAAGTTACCTAAGACTCCCAGCGGATGCGATACCATTTGGGTCATAGTAGATCGCTTAACGAAATCCGCACATTTCCTGGCAATCCGAGAGACGAATCGAATGGACAAGTTGACACGAATTTACTTAAGGGAAATAGTCTCTCGGCATGGTGTGCCAGTATCTATTATATCTGATTGTGACGCTCGATTCACTTCTCATTTTTGGCAGTCTTTACAACGATCATTAGGAACGCGGCTGGATATAAGTATTGCGTATCATCTGCACACCGATGGTCAGAGTGAGCGTACGATACAAACACTTGAAGACATGTTACGTGCCTGTGTGATTGATTTTGGCTGCAGTTGGGAAACTCACTCATCATTGGTTGTGTTCTTCTACAACAACAGTTATCAGACTTCAATCAAAGCCACACCATTTGAGGCACTGTATGGACGTAAGTGCCGATCACCTGTCTGTTGGGCAGAAGTTGGAGAAAGTCAACTTACGGGTCCTGAACTTGTGCACGAAACGACTAAGAAGATCATGCAAATTCGTAATCGTATGGCAGCGGCACGTGATCGACAGAAGAGTTATGCAGATAAACGTCATAAGGCATTGGAATTTCAGATTGGTGATAAGGTACTTCTGAAGGTCTCACCTTGGAAAGGTGTAATCCGGTTTGGGAAGCGGGGAAAGCTGAATCCACGCTACGTGGGACCATTTGAGATTATCAAGAGGGTTGGTCCAGTAGTCTATCAGCTGAATTTAGCTGAAGAGCTCAGTGGAATACATGACGTGTTTCACGTATCCAATCTGAAGAAATGCTTAATTAACGAGTCACTAATTGTACCTTTGGAAGAACTTGAGATTGATGAACAGCTACGATTCATCGAAGAGCCAGTGGAAGTTATGGATCGAGAGGTCAAAACCCTAAAGCGTAGCAAGATTCCCATTGTACGCGTTAGGTGGAATTCAAAGTGTGGACCAGAGTTTACCTAGGAACTCGAAGATCAGAAAAAAAAAAAAAAAAGTACCCGTAATTGTTCAAAGATCCGGCACCCATTTCTTAAGGTATCGTTTAGGATATATTTTCCTTAAATTTCGAGACGAAATTACCTCCAACAAGGGGATGATGTCACAACTCTCGTGAAAACCTTATAAATTCTTTTCTTATTGCTTATGTTCTAGATTCGCAGGAACTCTATTCTATATGAGTTATAGATTGCTGAATTTCATGTTCTCTATTGAACATGATGTTCTAATTTTCAGGACGAAAATTTCTTCAACAAGGGGATGATGTGACACCCCGTATTTTCAGGTTACCCCCGTTACCGTTATCCAACATATGTTCGATAATTTAATTAGATCAATTCTATTATTATTAAATAATTGTGATTATTATTATAACTAAACTTAATTAACTTAAGGTGCAAGTTCAGTTAACTTGAGGGACTAGATGTGGCAAAATGTAAAACTTCACTCCACTATATATAACCAACCCCCCCTGCTGCACCATCACGTAAACCTAATCCCCACCCCCACCGTCGTCGATTGATTTCATCTCAACTGTCGCGGCAACTCTTCTTCACAGTAACACCTCTTCAACCTTGCTCGGCGTTCTCTTCAACCTTCGACGAAGTGCCGATACTAACCGCAGCCCTCGTCCGCCAGGTACGGTATGTTCTTTCGCTTGTTTCGCACGATCGGTTACGGTTTCGTTTCTCGCTTAGTCGAGGGAGTTGCGGGTTGTGATGTTTGTGTGCGCGGTTGCAGTTGTGGTCTCATGGGCGGTGGTATGCTTTTGTTGTGTGTGTGTGTGTTCAACCGTGGGGTTGGGTGCGGTGGTTTGGATCTTTGGTTTGTGCCGTGTATATGAACGTACGTGGATGTATGTATGAGTTCTTGTGTGTGTAGGCGCATGGGTGTAGTAGGCGCATGGATGTATGTAGGGGCATGGATGAATGTGCGATGTATGTATGTATATGACTGCTGGCATGGTGTTCGGGTGTTGTTCTTTCATGTGTATTGCTTGGGTGTCGATGTATTTGAGATATATATATATATTGTTTTGTTTAGGTGTTGTATGGATGGCAGTGTATGTGGGTGGTGGGAATTGTACGTGTATGAATGGGTTGTATGTTGTGTGCTTTGTGTTATGTATATGCATGTGATATATGGATGATCGTATGTTGTGGCAGTAGGCTTGTGATTGTATATATATCTACACATGCAAGGCTATGAGATAGTGATGTGTTCATGATTGTGTATGTATGATCAATATCGTGTAGGTGAACATGCGTGTACATGTAGCTATGTGTGTGCGGTTATGTATATGTATATGTTTGTATGTGGTGGGTGTTGGGGGTAATCGAGTGAGGCAGCTTGTTGTATGTATGTATACGATTTGAGATGCAGGTTGCATGGGTGGGTATGGCAACATGCATATATGGTGTGGTATGCATATTCATATTATATGCGCGTAGTAGATATACAAATAAATTATGTGTGTAATGTACATATTGATAATATGTGAGTGTAGTAAATATATATTATGTAAGATATGTGTGTTAATGGTAAAATGTATATTTTCAGTGTATAAATTATTATATGTGCATGTTACTTTATTTGTGCTACGTATGAGTCGTTAAGTTTTATGTAAGCATGTGTTGTGAAGGAGTGTGCTTGCGTGTGATGGGGAAAGATCGATAATCTATATCGTAACCGAACAGTGAAAGCGAAACCGTACGACCACATTGTTAATGTTTAGTATTTTAATATTAATTATATAATAAACGTGCATCCAGGTTGTTCAGAAACTTAATCGCTTGTGCTTACACTTATTGATTTTGCTATGCATTTAAGGTAAGTTCTCAGTCCCGCTTTACCTGTTTTCATTGGGGGAAAGAAACATGTGTTCAAAAATATTTTTATTTGATCAGTATTACTGTAATGATCGCATGTTTACTAGTGTTGTACCAATTTAAGTCCTCACTTTTTGAACCGTTAATATGTGTTCTTCAGCGAGGTAATTCTGAGTAGATCTACTGGGTTTGACAAACCCCACCCGGGCTAGTCGCGCTAGCACGACTGCAGGTCGAACGGGTGTTTAATTGACCTAATTTCTGTTGTTGTGGTTTGCTAGCCACAGCCGAGGCCTTCATTTACATTGTCAGCTTTGGTTGCGAACTTCATACACTATGTAACTTGTTAAGTAGACTAGCTATTACTGATATTACTTTGTTTACTGTATCGGTTACTATTACGTTCCGTTTATCAAAACCTGTGAACTCACCAATCTTGTGTTGACACTTTAGCATATTTCTTTCAGGTTCTCAAGATGCGCACTCTTAGGATCATATCATTCATGCATTTATCGTCTCATGTGATACATTTACATTTTTCCATGAACTTTATTAAGTTGGTTTGCGCGTGTTGCGCCATTTAAGAATTAAGATTTATTATGCTTCCGCAACTATTTTTGTGTTTACAATAATAACTCTGTTTTTGGAATTTTGAACGTTAACAAGTAATTATGATTTGTAATTAATGTGTCGTTTGGTGTAACTAGTGGCTGAGATCTTGGTATGTCACACGCCTAACGGTAATACCCCGTGGGTGGAAATTAAGGGTGTGACACATAATAACAAACTTAAATACTATTTTATTTTGATAATATATTAATAATAAATGAGATAAAATTTATTTTTTTAAACGAGTTTTTTTGTGGTATTAATAAATTAATTATTATTTTTTCATTTAATGTTTTGTTTTATTATAATTTACATTTATATTTTAGTTATACATGTGTATGCACATATGCATGTATATTGTGGAGGATTATTGTTAATGTTAGTTAATGAGATCAAACAAGGTCCATTAAGGTCAAGTGTGTTAATGATGAGCAAATACAAGAAATTAAAGCCAATATTACAAGATAATTAATAATTAGGACGAACTAGGTGTGCTATTTTTAATATGAGTTAACGATTGTTAACATATGTCTATTAGAGATAACTGAAGTCATGGAGTTATTGTTATCGAGCATAACATTTAAATTGGTCAATTAGGGTCTACTAGTATTTATTATTGTGTATATGTGTATGTGTGTGTATTTGTAAGTGATTGTAGGTGTGTATGCATATATGTGGATTTATGTATCTATACATGCATGCATACATGTGTATAGTATGTGTATTTATGCATGTGTGTATGATTGTGTCTTTATGGATGTGTATCGGTGTAAACAGTGTGTATCTATATATATGTATGCATAATATATACAAATATTATGTATAAATATATATATATATATATATATATATATATATATATATATATATATATATATAACAATAACATTACAATGACTTTTAAGTATTATCATATCATATCATATATTGTGTATCGGAATTTACGCATGTTTTTAGCATGTACAATTTTGGTAAGTAAAAGTATTTCATGTATAATTAAGATATAAAAAAGATAAAGTCGAAAAAATGATATTTAGAACTCAAAAAAATGATTAAAAAATTTATATTTGTTGGAAATTTGTCGCAAATTTGTGACAAGTTTGCGACAAAAACTTCAATGTTGTCGCAAATTTGTCTCTAATTGCAACAAAGTCTAGCTGTCGTAAGATTTTATTTTTATTTTCTTAGAAGGATTAGTAGAAAATTTCTTTTTTATTGAAAAGCCTCTTTTTAATTCACAAAGCCCAGATTATCCATTCCTTCATCGATGAAACAAGGGTTTTCGAAAAACCTCCGTCGAGTACACACCACCGATTAAACATCGCCGATCTTTCTTCAGTATCCTTCGACGACCGCCATCTTCGAGTATTAACCTTGGATCTACCATGGTCTCCTCCGATGAAGATTCATTATTAGTTGTATGTTTTTGTGTTAGTTTATTTTATTAATTTCTAACCAGTATGTTAAACATTTGTTATTACTATTGCATCTATGTGTTAGTTCATTTTATTAATTCCTACCCATTATGGTTTTTTAGTTAGTAGTGTTGATTGTTGGCAAGATAAAGTTGAGTTAGACTTTTACTTTATCTATATAAAGATATTAATGTAAAATAATATTTATATGTTCTTCACATATGTATATATGTTTGTGTTTAGGCTCAACTTAATTATGTTTGTGTGTACGTGTACGTAGATCTGACAACAAATACGTGACGAGATGCAAGTTAATTTGATGAGAAGAAACATGCGCGAGGAGATGCAACCACAAATGCGAGAGGAGAAAATACGGGAAGAGATTTGACAACAAATGACCTCTTTCTCTAAACAATTTAGTAATAATTCCGGTGATTATTCACCACACAGCTTAGTTTAATTTAATTATTGTATTTTTCTTGGATTATGTAAACAATATTTCTTTGGCTTTATGTAATTGGATTTAGATTATGGTTGAATAGTTAATTTGAATTTTATTAATTACAAATAGGTTAAAAAAACTGGATTATTTCATATTTTAAAATTAATTGTTTGTTAATAGCATGTTTTGTTGCAAAGTAAAATAATATAAGTTGTCACAACTTTATTGCAAAAATAAAATGTAAATAATAAATAATATATAAATATATTTGTCACAAATTTGTTGTAAATATTTGACAGAAAATTGATGGTATCCTATCGCAAAAGAGTTGTCGCATATCTGCTACAACCTTATGTTGGAAAGTTGTCGCAAAGTTCTGTCAGAATATTGTTGGTATCTTGTCGCAAAGTACTTGTCGTAAACTTGTTAGTAAGTTGTAGCAAATTATTTACAACAAGGGTTTTTGCGACAACTTAATTTCCGACGCAAACTTGTCGCCAAACACGTTTTGTGACAAATTTGCAACAACCTTGTTTGTCATATTTTTTATTTTTTTCTAGTAGTGTAAGGCCTCATTTCGTTCATAGAATTCTCAAGAATAGGAATTGGAACTGAAAAATTTTCTATCTAAAATCATGTTTTGTTGGTCAACGGATGGAATTGAATTATAAATTTTTCCCACATTTATTAGAATTCACATTCTTTACACTTACTTATGGAAGGTTTAACATTCCAACGGAATGCTCAAAATTAACATTTTAACTTTACTCAACATTGACCAACCAAACACGTTATTAATTAATATTCCTATGTCAACGTCAATTCCATTTCTAATTCTAATTTTTTTGTTAAACATTTTGCGAACCAAATGGTACCTTAGTGTTTCTTGAATTATTCTAATAGGATCAAGATCCCCTCAAATTAAAATTAGTTCATTCTAACATCTACATTAAAATTACAAATAAGTTCCTTGTGAGTAATACATTCCACTTCCAACAGTAAATCTGTACATATATCCACAGCCTAGTAACATGCTAGACTCCTAGAGTACCAAGTGTATCACTATGTATCCTGAAAAAGCAAAGAGATCAATCTTCTTTATTCGTTAGTGTTTGACATGCCCTCTTTAAATTTTAACCACCCCATCTTTATTTTCTGCCAAAAGAAACAAAACCCTAATAGAGGTTAAGAATCTTGATCTACAAGCTTGTTTCCTTGTGCTTTTTTAGGGTTCAAAATGAAATGCACCCCCCTCCCCCCACCCCACCCCACCCCCCACCCCACCCTACCCCACTCACCCTCAAAAAAAGTTGGCTATTTTGATCCAGAAACCCCAAAATTTACTTTGATAATGATCATTCATAAATGTTATTCTTCTCTTTCTTTTGTTCTCCCTTCTTTAGGATAACTCTATCTTTTTATATTCCAAAAATACAAATAACAAACAAGACAAAAGAAAATGGACCCCAAATTGGATTTGTGGGTAAGGACCATTTCTATGGCCAGTAAATGTACTCATACAATGTTTGCTTCACGATGATTTTTAGCATATATAGAAAACTTCTTCAACACAGAATTCTCGAATAATAAATATATATATATATATATATATGTTTTATAGTTTTTCAAATATGAGCATAGACATTGACGGACCTACATACGGGCCGGTGTTAGGTGACACAAAATAAACAATTTCAATATGTTATATAATATGTGATACTTTTTATATGTGATAAACTAAATGTGCTTATTGAGTGAAATCGATTCACTGAATATTTTCAAATAATGACGGCGGTAAAATGACAATCTTGAGTCTGCTGCGAATGTATAGAAATACTTTTTGAATGATTAATGTGTGCTTCATGATGTTCGTAACATCACTAATTATATTTCTAAATGACAACAATATAAATCTAAAGTATTTCGTTGTTTGCTAGACTAAAGAAATATGGCTGATATATATAAGGATATTAATGATGCAACGTTTCTTTTTTTTTCCTTCCATTTTTTTAAATGACTTTATATGTGAAGAAAGTTTCAAAATATATTGACGCCTCCCTTTGATATATGGTTACCATCTCGCATTAACTAAAAAATAAGTTTTAAAAAGATGAAACTTTAGAATTAAGTGTTAATTCATGTTTGATTAAGTCGATTCGTATATGAGCATCGATAAAGGTTTAAATGAGTACAAATAAGTTAAAGACTATAAAATTATCTTTCAATTGTTATTCTATTTGCTCGCAAGTGAACGGCCCAGGTTGTTCGAATGTCAAATTGAAGCATATGCATTAGTAACATAATTTTATAATTTTAACTTTCATTTGCTTCCCATTTGAGTTTTTACTAATATTTACATATAAACCGATTAATCACATAAAACTAAAACAAAACTTTAACCTTTTCATGTCTTTTTAATCTATGGCTTTTATTGTAGAAGAAGAAAATAAATGTTGAAGTTGTACCTGATGATGTCACACTTTAAATATGTTTACGAAAGATGATGTTATATAATTGAAGTTCTGTTATGATTGGTGAGTTTGATTTGATGGTTTGCAATGAAAGTGATAACATGTGTTTTGAGTTGTGATCTAAGTTATAAAATCAAAACGTTGATATTAATAAAAAAACAACTAATAGTGGTGGTTTAATTTTGGTGGGTCTAGATAAATTGGTGGACCATCTCTCATCCTCCTTTCCCCTTCTCTGTAATTTGTTTATTTTAAATAATAATTAATTCTAATTCAAATTCTCATACCACTTTTAATTTGAACAAATAAGATTTAAACAAACATGATTTTAGATAATTGCATCTTTTCTTCATTAGATTACTTCTATATCTATTTATATTTTCAATCCCATTTACAAACCGAATGTATCTTTATACTTTTATAACCAAAAACTGAATGAAATTATTTGTTGATGTAACTAAAATATTATTGTGGTTTTAGTGACACATTTAGTTAGTATTTTCTTTTGATAGATGAGTTGTATTTGTTGTGAGGATGTATTGCAAATAAAATCACACTAATTTAAATGATTTAGAAATTTAGTTTCCACTAGCTTATCTACACTTATAATTTACAAGGTTAAGTTTCAACATAACTACATATTTTTCTTAATTTTATTATAAATGATCTACTTTCTGACATCAATAAGGATAATGATAATATTAGTATCAATTTTGCTTCATTTAAAATGAAATTCCTTTATTTTACACTTAATGACAATATTATTCAAAACTTTGTCCACTCGCAATCATCAAAATCGTGTGAAATTTTAGTAATAAAACTAAGGCATTAAAACTATTATTCTTATTTTATATAAAAGTGTGTCTTATTAAAACCATAATCTAATCTAAGCAATGTGATTGTCACGTGGATTGAAATGTTTAAAAATAATAATAATTTTAGTGAGGTATGAGAATTAGGGTTGCTTTATGAGAAGAAATGTTGCCGGGAAAAGTGGATTTAGGAAGCGATTAAACCGGGAGACAAGACCGGATGGATATGGTGGGGATGGATGATGGATGTGGTCCACATCATGATATCATGATGCATGTGGTCGTCAAACTTTACTTACCTCGTTATCCGTGCAGTCAAACTGATTCTACTGGGTCCCCCTCATGCGTTCACATGGTAAGATATACTACATCAACTTCAACAACAAATGACGTATAGGATGGTGTTAGTTAGTTTGTATACAGTGATGTATTTTTATATGGTTTACTAGTATTGCGAATGTGTTTATTATATTTTAAAGATTGATTGTAAATGATTATAAATGGAGAAGAGAAAAAAATTACTGTTTAATCTGTATATTTAAGAAATTACTGTTGAACCCTTATAAATTTTTTAGTATTTTTAAAAGTTATTGTGAGTAGAGGAAAAAGAAAAGATAATAATAAAAGTATTAAAAAATATTATCTAATTAAAAAGGAGAGAAAAAAAAATAGTTTTTTTAGTGTAATTATAAAGACAAAGATAATAAACCTGATGTGAATGCTCTAAGGGTTTGTGTTTCGTGATGTGTAATGATATTGATTTAAAAGTAAGATTGGATAAGATGTTTGGTGTTTAATAAAAAAGTAGATCAACATCCACATATTAAGTTGCAATATTAATTAGTTTTCACGTTTAACTGTACACGTATGAAAGTTAGAACTGAAGAAATGCCTCAAAAACTGGAATGGGACTAGAAGTCTAGAACAAAGTTAAACTTATAACTTATTTCATTATATAATGCTTAAGGACTCATGATGATTTTTGGATAAAATAACATCTAATATAAGTTTAAACCTACATATTTAAGTCGCTCATGAAGCATAAAAGTAATCTAAGCGCTCATTCAAATCAGCTACAAATGCTAAGTAGCTCGAAATAAGAGTGATGTCATCAACATATGCAAATATATAGCAAGTAATAGATGCTCGACTCTAAGCAGATATGGATATATAAGAGAGACTAATTGACACCAAATGTGGCGAGCGTTGGTAGACATCTTGAAAAATCATTAACTATGTGTCTGTGTGCTTGTTTAAGATCGTAAAAGGCCATTTATAGCAAGTAGACATGACACAGATAAACCCAATCGATCTCTATTAAATCTCGATGAAAAATGAGTTATTAATGTCTAATTGCAAAATGTCTCATCCTCGAGAAAAATTATCTGTGATCGATTTGACATCAGATTGAATTTCTCATTGTAATCAATACTCCAAGTCTGATGAAAGCTCTTGGCAACAAGTCGTTCGGTATACCTACTAACATATCATATATAACCACTTATAATCAACAGACTCTTAGGAATTAGAAAAGAAAAACATGAAACATACATCTAGTACCCTAAGGTTTCGTACTTGAATAACGAAGACGAACGGGTGGGAAAGTGACCCACATGTGATCCAATTAGCCGTAAAATAAAAGTAATTAATTATGTTTCAGAAACATACTAGTTATATGATTAAATACAAAAAGAAAACTGAAAAATATTGATTATAAATATCATACATTAGTTAGACTCTAACTTTAATTTTATAGTTGGTACTAATAATAATATAATTCTTACCAATTTAATTATGTAAACAATCAATTTCCTGTTAAACAAAAATCTCAAAATCATTTTTAATGTTATATGATTTCATATTTACTTTTTATTAAACGTTCAAATTTCATGCGATACTTCACAAATGTATTGTTTAAGCATATTATCTGTATATGTGTTATTGTGTTGTGTTTTTCGTTCTATAGTAATAAAAATACATAAATCTCTCTAAAATAATTTGATTTTTGATTTTAAAGTAATAAAATGAGAAAGTCAATAATATGGGGCAAAATGAAAGAGATCTGGATGGGTCGGTGGACAAGATCTATTTATGTGTGATAAACAAATTGAGTCGGGTGTGCGTCTTTGGACTATATGGACTCGTGGGTCCAAGCCTCTCATTCTTGTCCCTTTGTAATATAATACACCTAATACCCAACAATAATTCTCATATAGTTGACAAATGATTAGTAAAAATTAAGTAATCAAAGTTAGTAATGTCTAGTTGACTAGTTAAATTCATTTCATCTATTATTAATTCAAATTTTGTTTATGAATTCGGTTTTTGAATTTCTGAATCTAACTACCATTTGATTCTAATTGAGATATGAAATTCAATTTTGTAATTTTGTAATTTCTGAATCTAACTACCATATGAAATTAGAATTTAAATTATGCATATAACTCTAATCTTTTTAATTATATAAATACATAATTACATATTACATATGTATCAGAGCTAAAGGTCACGAGCTTTGTGAAGCCTATCAGAGTGCATGTGTGGAGAAAAATCGATCCGACTATCAAGAAAAGATAGCATCCGAACTCAACCAGAAGGGATAAAGGCAAATGAAGAATTGACAAGTAAGTTTATTTGTCAATTAGTTATGTTTCATTATCATAGCTGGAAGAAGAAAAGAAAAAAGAAAGAACACGTGAATTAGTATGTTTGGAGGGTTCATCGAAAGAACTATAAAAAAAGGGGAAAGAAAATTGTGAAGAACGCAAGGTTGTGTGTTGACAAGCAGGGGTTATTGAAAAACAAGTTAGTAAAATAGTTTGAGTCGATCATTAGCAGGTTAGCAAATGTGATCGATCAAGTCTTAACCAGGTTTGTTTGTAGTTAAGAAGTTTTTAAAGGATAGAATCAATAGTGGACTTTTCTTCCTTGCCAAGGAAAGAACTGGTGATTCTCTTTTGACAGAAGTAATCCGACAGGAGGCGCGGGAAACAAAACAACCTAGTGGTAGGTTTTCGTTCAGCAGCTGAGTAAAAACAAAAAAGCAAGGGGCTAGTTTTTTCAGTCGGAGGTCGGTGAGCAGGTGGCTTAAACGATCCGGGAAAAAGTAGAAGTAAAAGATGCAGACTTTGATCCAAAAAAATTGTTATCGAAAGTAGGGGTTCAAACTGAGAAGATCTTGGATGTGGCTGGGGTTAAGGTCAGGGTCCAGAAGAGATTGCGGAGATGAACAGTTTCAAATATAGATGAGAGGTGAAGATCAACATCAAGATTAAGGGGATGAATAAAGGATATAATCTTGATATGTTTATAATTGAAGGTTTAATCTAAACAAAATAAAAGAGGTAACGGAGTGAAATCAAAAGTTTGATTTAAATAATTAGAAATTATTTAGTTATTTAGAATAGATAATTATTAGTTTATCTAGTTGATTATTATTATTATTATTTCTTTAAACGACATCTAGTTGATTATTTAAATAATGTTTGAGTTGGATTATGATTAGTTTATGTCTGCTATAAATATAGGATTTTGTATTCGGTTTTATTAGTCGAGTTTGATAGTAATAAGAGGAGTCGAAGTATGTTACTTCAAATATGTGTTGTTTACATATATTTTTGGATTGATCCAATTGATTATTACAACATATATAACTCTAATCTTATTAATTCTATAAATACATAATTACATATTACATATGTATAAAAATATAATAGGTCATGTCATCGACAAAATGTTAGTTTCTTAAAAATAGTAGATCCACATTGAACAATCTTTTAAACACTATAATATATTTCAACACTTGATATTAGGAACCATGGGTTGTTAAAGAGAACAGTAAGAAACATGGCACGGGTTGGGAGTAGATAATGCAGTCCTATTTGGTTTATGAACTATCAAACCATTGCTCGTTATACTTAAAATACACACATAGAAACTAGACATAATCACGTGTGAAGAAATTTTGCTCAAAAGCTCCTAGTATTTCTACTTATTCGGGTATCAACGACCGACTAAGAATATTCAAAGTATTGTCTCATAAGTTATATGATAAGAGCGTTAAACAAAGATTGGTTATAAATAATGAGTTGCTTAAGATCCACATACATGTCTTGTTAGAATGTAAAAAGGTTCAACTTTTTTCTTTGCTTCTTTGAAGAATGGCGACGCCAAGTCCACATGTTACTGACATTGGGATGGTTACAAATAAAGAGTACATGTTCTTTGAACGGCTACATAAACACAAATATTATCGTTTTAAAAAGTACATAACCTAATCGATAAGTGTTTCTTAATTAAGTGTCTTTAGTATTTCGAGCTAAGTTACTCGTCAATAGACGCAAGCGATCATTGAAATCTTTAGCACGTAGACTTGACTGTCATGTTTAATTGGTCGCATAAAGGATATTTATTTATTTGTAAATTTGTCTAAATTTCATACTTAAATACATGTTGATGGGCGGGGTCAATAATGGTGTAAGTGTGAGGGGAGCTTTTTATAGTGACTTAGAGTCTAACTATTAGGATTACTCGAAGAGTTTATAGAGGCGAAACATTAAGGCATCAGACGTTACCTTGTTGTGCAATTCAAGTGTACACAGGTTGATGTTAGCTAAGGGACACTAATCGACCCAAAACGTGATTTGGTGGACGTCAATCTAAATCAAGGCTAAAAGCTAACGACGTGTTCATTCTTGCATCACAAGTTGAATATGTGTATTACTATTATTTTTTAAATGATCAACGAATACTTTAAACCCAGTCACCCGTGTAAACCCATTGGCGAAAGACCACTCACCCCCGCGAACATAGACATCGCTAGTGACCCGCCCCGCCCACCACTCAAAGGCCGACTAGGTAAAACTACTAACACTTTTAGAGCATATTGTGTCAAGTGAGACTCAAACCCATGTCCTTTACTTTGAAAACTATGTGATGCATCCTTCTAAACCAATTGATTTGAGACTCATTGGTTGAATAAGTTTATTATACAATATATCATTAGATGAAAGGATTTGATACATTAGTGGGTTGCTTTCAAGGCAAAGCAAATGGGGACATGTGAGCTAGCGCAATATGTTGATAGAAGTCGAGTGTGATAATAATTTAGGTGAAGAACAATTCTTTTAAATCAACAAAAGTGTAAACCATTTAGTATCTCTAGCAGTGGATGAGGCTATCAAACCTACGCGTCTCGTTGTAAACGATGTCGTCAAAGCCGATAATAATGACAGTAAGGATGCTAGCGATACAGAAAAAGAACTTGAAAACAGATATGATGATACAAGAAGCCCCTTCATATTCATTCTTATATAAGTAACGGTACCGCCAAAGGTGGAGTGGCGTTCAATGTTCTTCCATGTCATCTTTTTGTTGCTACCGTGCCGCTTTCACCCCTTTCTCTGTTACATTACCAAAATTGGGATTTGCAACCATAAATTTTCTTTTGATTTATTTCCGTTGAAACACTACTTGCAAATTGCAATCTTTTATAACAAGGTACTTAATATGGGCATTGTTTTTGGGCTTCTTGTAGAAAATATATGGGCTGGGTCATGTGTTGTGGACTGTAAAGTAAACCCGTCACCATAATGGGCTTGATGGAAATTGGATCATTTAGTTATGGGCTGGTAATAGCACATATGACGTCAGGACCACGCGCACATGATATAATGATATATAATATAGTTATGAATACAACGATGTTTTTATTTTTCTCATATTTATATTTCAAAATTATATTTTCACAAAAATATATAATATTCTACTCTAATAAAGCAAAATAACTATCAATCACATAACTATAATCTAGCATGTCCGTATTATATTTACATGTCCACATTATCTTCACCTAGGCTTCACTTAGTATTGTTCACATATCACCACCATTATAAATTTGCAAATTTTAGTAAAAATATTGATTTTAATAAGTTTCATAATAACACTCGTCTAATATACTAATCAAAAAAATTTCTTTCTAGAAATAAATAAAATTTATTAGAAATACTTTAATGAGACTTAATTTTGTTAAAATATAATTTAGTTTATAGCTAAAAAAATTTTAAACTGAAATACTTTTCAAAGTTTTATTAATATGTATGAATAATAAAATCTTTTTTTCTTTTTATCTATTGTTTATACATAAATATTTTGTTATATATAATAATTTTATTGATATTTTATTTATCATATATTAGATAACACATATATATAATCTATTATATAAAAGTTACATTTAGATTACAAAAATATAAAGTCAATTTATGTTTTAACTTTCAAAATTTTCGTATAAATTATTCAATTAGTTTTATTTACGTCAAAAGATACATTTTTTTTTAAAAAGAGCTGAAAATAAACAAGTTAAACGGGTTAACTTATGAACATATTGTGTTGACCTAAACACGATCTGTTAACTAATCTTGTTAGCGGGTTCATTCGGAAACTAACCCAAGTCTGGTTTCGTACCACTACTAAAACCCATCTAGTACCAAAAACATACTTTTATATGCATGTATGATTTTTCATACGTTCATCGTTATATTTTATAAAGGTACTTAAAAATAAATATGGTTTTTAATAATTTATCTACCATACTTTTATTTTGATATCAAATGATTCATTGGTTTTCTGTGATTAAATTCTTTAACTTTGTATCACTGAAACCTAGGTCAACAAAATACGACTTTTAAATAAAATAAGGAGTAAATTGTTATTTTCATCTTCGAGTTTTGTGTGTTTTACCATACAAAAACTCGAGGACGAAAATGACAATTTACTCTAAATAAGCCTATGCAAAATCAACGATAACCAAATTCTACAAACCATTATGTATCCATAGCACCGGTCCGATCGGTGCTTAAAACCGTTTTAATATTGAACTGGTTCTAGGACCAGTTGAGCCGGTCGGACCGGGAACCGGACCGGTTGAACCTGTTTTGATATATTTTTAAAATTTTTCAGTATTATTTTACATATATTTATTAAAATACTTATAATATAATTCTTTTCATATGTCCGGCCCGACCAGTGGACCGATAAAACGTCCGGTCCACTATTCTGTCCGGTTCTGAAAACATTGATTATTGAATTGTGATACAAAATTTGAATTTTTTTAACAAATAAATACCAAAACAAAATTACTTCAACTTTGGTTTATTGGTCTATGAATTTTAGAATCATGTCCGCCCAATCATTTTACTCTCGTTAACTTTTCCATGGTTTATATGAGTTGATTGTTTATTATTTTCAACTGTCTTGATCCACAGAAGTCTTTGTATAAACTTTTCTTTTGCTACTGGTTTCTATGCGTCTTACATGTACTAGCCATTTACGACTTGTGGTTCAATTCATTGGTGAGCAGTGACACCTAGGTGGCTTAAAATATATGTTTTTTATTTTAAAAAAAAATTTATATCATTTTTTAAAATGTGAAATACCAAATGATGGCACCACCAACACTTGCCTAATATTCCTCTTGAAGTCTACTTCTTATAATGATAATAACCATGTCATAACATTCCTTTGTTTAATGATTATGCAAAAAATTAACCAACAATAAAAGATTTCACCATGTGATGATTAGATTGATGAAACTAAGCACACCTATCACTATATTATATAAGTCCTAACAAATAATAACAGTGATAGCAAATATTCATTTATTATGAGTTTCCATCACATTATAATAAATTATCATGAAAAAAAAACTTAAACTGCTTAATTTTTCTAATAATATATATATTTTTTAAAATTTTACATATTTAATATAAAAATTTACATATTTTGTACATAAAAACTTGTAAAATTAATTTTTTTCATATGTTTTTAAACGTTTAATCTTTAATTACTTATACACGAGCAGGTTATATATATATAAACAAAATTTGTTCGTTTTTTGTTTTGAATTTCATAACGGGGAAATAAACATTGTGTTTTTATCGATTTCTTTTATTTCAAAAACTTTTAAGTTTACAATGAATTAATGCTTTATTTTGCTACGAGTATTCTCGCAATATTTATTATTGTGCATATTAAACTCCCTAAAACACATATATAACAAGTGTAAGAAACAAAAACCAAAAACAAAATACATATATGAAAACATTGTGTAAACTTTTCTCATCCAAGTTTTATATTAGTTTACACAAATTTGTGAGTTGATATCTACTTTTGTTCCACTTCAGTTGCAGATTTACAATTAAAAATAGGACTATTTAGCATATTATATAACATAAGTGGTTAATACAGATAAGTCTCTAGCTGCAGTTTAAAAAAAGAAAAGATAAGTCTCTAGTGCAATTAAAATATCAGTTTATAGCTCTAGACTCGTGGCCTCGTGCTCTAAATACTATCCCGATATGAAATAGTTTAAAATGTTTTTCAGCTTTTCAGGTAATAACAAATAAATGTTTGAATAATAGAAGAAGAAAATTTCAGAAATTATGTTCGAGTGTTCTGTAAAGTTTTAATTTATAGCAATTCTTCAGTCACAAGCGATTTTAAAATCATTCTATGCTAATTGTAATCATAAAAGCATGCAAACTCGATGAATATTTCTTTATTTGTTAAAATTTATTACTTTAACCACTTCATCTTTTGCAAACAAATATTTGAGTAATAATTGGTTAAATGAATCATAAACGGATTAACATATTGCAATAAATAAGTTAAAGAGGTGATAAAGATGTTAACCTTACAAACCAAATATTTTGCATTCTAATTTTTAATAGGTTGATTTGTTTGAATAAACAGGTTAAATATATATATATATATCAAATTATATGTGTTTAATAAACGGATTATAAATGGGTTGGGTTATACAAACACTCATTTTTGTTATTGAGACACTCTCTTATTTGTATATCTCTCTCTATATATCTATATGTATGTATAGAGAAAGATAGAGAGAATGAAAATAAATTGGATGTAACAATAACAAACTTCATATACATTCTCAGTGAACCTACGAGATATCACTAGTTCTACCTATTTTAGTCTTGCAGGATTAGATCTGTGGAGTTTACAGCAATTCACATATTGTATAGGACTGGCATAACAGATCAAACACGACACAATAAGACACGAACATGATAAGCGCTGACACGAACATGACATGATAACTAATCGTGTTATTTTTTCCAGACACGAACACGAACCTATTTAAAACAGGTTACATGATAAGACCTTTTGAAAACACGATAAAAATCACGTTTAGTGAAACAAAAATTAACTGAAGTCTTAAATAATATATAATCTTTAACATCATAATCATTGACATATTTGAAACAAAAGTCCATAAAAAGTCTATTTTAACTGATAACATAGTTTAAAAAGGTAACATGCAAAGTGCGAAAAGGCCTTAGGCGAAGGGCCGGAGACTCGATTAGTGGTATTGTGGTAGTCGTATTTGATTTAAGCGGTTGGACAAAGGATAAGGTTTTTTAATTGAATGTGAACAATAATGACATATATCATAAATATATATATTTAATTATTATAATAAGCAAAATATATATAAACATGTTTAAATAGGTGCGTTAACGGAATAATTACACAAAACATGTCAAACTGTTAATGACACAAAACCTGTTAAGCTCAAACACGAAACATGTTAACCTCGTGTCGTATCGTGTCGTGTCTGTTAACAGATTCGTGTTAGAAATTGTCAGCCCTAATTTTATGTCATCGTTGTGTTTATACTCTATATTTCTATATATTCTATTTGTATTTTTTGCGATTATTCAAATATTTAAAAAAATTTGAAAGACATTAATTATGACGACACGTTTACACAATATTGTGTCACTAATATCCATTGTGTAAATAAATTCTTCTAAAGTTCTAATGCATTATGTCCTTCCACAAACGATATAATTACCAAAAAAGGGTTCTAAACATATGTTGCGCATCAAAATTATAAACTCTTTATTGTAACTATCTAAAATATAAAATAATGTCTTCTTTTTTAGTTTTTATTTATACTTTTTCGTTCTATTCACCTTTACTGTTTTTCTTCTTTTCCACTTTACAAGTGTAACAATGGGATTTTCTTAAAATATATAGCTTGAACATTCAAATAAATTGTTATAGTGAATTTTATTATCTTAATATAATGTATTTTGTAAATAATTACTATTTTTAAAAGTACAAAAATTTAGTATTTTATAAAATTATCTAACCTTCATTTTATAATATGATTTTTGGAAACTCAATCGAGGTAAAAAAAAAAAAAGAAGAAAATAATTTCAAAAATAACCAACATTAATTTACACAATAATACTAATAATCTAATTAGTAATACTAGTAGTAATTCTGCTACTAATAACTATAACAATAATAAAAATAATAATAATAATGGCCGATTTGTATTGTACTTCGACTTCACCTTCCACCTCTAGGTGTGCACACCTATCACAAAAAGTACTCATAAATTAGTATAAAAGAGTATATATTAAATTAAAATTAAATTAACATGTATCGTCTCGATCATCTCACACCTACGAGTCGCTGCTATTCATGATGGAAGTTATGGCAAGTTGATGTTGATGTTGATGTTGATGGTTGATATACTAGTGGGTATTGTAATATGTAAGTAGGTGGCTTAAGGTTACATAGAGTCATATTAGATCGCAACAATCATTGTGTTGTTAAAGAGATATGCGGGATGGTCCGTATACTAATGACATAATTGTTTGGGATCCGGGTGTAGATCGACACACAACACAATCAAACGGCGAGAGAAAATAATAATAAAGATGAACACGCGAGATTTAACGTGGTTCGGTCGATGTGACCTACGTCCACGGGCTGCAACCAGGATACTATTTTATTATTTTCTTGCCTCACTCGTGAGGAATTACAAGTACAATGGCACAATATAAATAAAGAAAATTAGGGTTTACAACTTAATCCCTAAGAAAACCCTAATGGGCTAAAATTAAATGAAAACAAACCAAGTCTTTAATTTAATTAATCTGCCACTGAGTTGTCTTTTAACCCGAGCCCAAGTCAAGACTCCACAAACCCAACAATCTCCCACTTGGAGGTTTGATCATCTTCAAACTGCCTTCCGATGTGAACACTTGTAGCTCTTGTAATCTTCCTCGTCTTCCTGGTTGCAGCGGCCTTCTCATCAGTTAACCTGAAGGCCCGTTAAAGCTCCCCCGAGCTTCAATATATCAGTCACGGCTGTATCTGCCCGAACAAACTGCCAGATCCTGGAACACCCTGAGAACAACACTCTCCATATTCAGCAAGTAATCATCTGGAGAGATTTTATTAGATGGAATATTAGTTCTTTTAACCCACCGTCGTCTAGGAACTATGACTGAAGCACAACCTGTGCTCCCACTGCCACGAAATCCTTTAACTGGTTTTTCTAAACTCTTCCATGCACATTCATTCTGAATCTTTCTTGTGACTCTAGGTTTCTTACTTGCAAAGCAAACCTTCTTCTGCTCACGAGATTCTGTGAACTGGACTTTGTATTTTTCTGAACTGGAACATCACTTCGTTTAGATGGTAAACTAACCATATACAATGAACCCATTTTCTTTCCACGAGCAATGACAAGATTCCCTTTAACAACTTTCCACTGCTTATTCCCGACTTAACCTCATGTCCTTGTTCATCCAACAGACCGACAGAAATCAACTGTTTCTTCAAATCAGGAATCACCCTGACATCTTTCAAAGTCCATGAACCAGCTGAAGTAACTAAATCCATGTCACCCATGCCCGTAACATCAAGAACATCATTGTTCGCCAGTCTTACCTTACCAAAATCGCCTTCTTTTAGATTCTGCAATGCTTCGCTGCTGTGGGTAGCATGAAACGAAGCTCCAGAATCCATGACCCAGGAATCCACACTGCTCTCCACGCTACAAATTAAAGCATCATCGTCTGAGTAGTCTGCTGCAGTGTTAACTTCTTTTTGATCATTCGGACACTGATTCCTGAAGTGTCCCACCTGTTTATAGTTCCAACAAGTCACATCATTTCGAGCCCTAGACTGACTCCTTTTCCTGTTCTTGCTCTCACTACCTCTGTTATTCTTTCTTCCTCTGCCAACATTCAATAGTTCACTTGATGTTTCACCTGAATTTCTTCGTCTGGTGTCTTCGCCCATAATAATATCCCGAACCCCATTTAAAGTGAACGTGCTGGTGGAACTAGTAATTGCTGTAACAGTACCAGCCCAGCTATCAGGCAATGATGATAACAGTAGTAGAGCCTGAACCTCATCCTCGAATTTGATGCCAACTGACCCAAGTCTTGACAAATCGAGTTCAAGTTGTTGATGTGCACTAAAATTGAACTTCCCTCTTTCATCTTTGTATTAACCAGCTCTCGAATCAAGAAAACTTTATTTGCTGCCGAAGACTTCTCATACATATTAGCTAACGCATCCATGATATCTTTTGCTGTAGTTTCCTTCAAAATGTTGAACGCAACATCCTTTGTCAGCGACAACCTAATAACCGCCTTGGCCTTTTTATCCAAAGTTTCCCATTCAGCTGGTTTCATATTTTCTGGTTTCTCACCCAAAACAGCATCCAAGTCTTTTTGAACAAGCAAATCCTCTATTTGCATTTTCCACCAACCAAAATCATTTCCATTAAACTTCTCAATCTGAAGTTTCCCGATCTCAGCCATTATCCCAGACCACAGATGCTTAACAGTCGAGTCGGAACTGGTTTTGAAATGCAGCACACAATCAAACTACCCAGTAAGTTCGATAGGAAACCCTAATTTGACAGAACAGAGTGGACAACAGCAGAGTGGCGGTGGCGGCAGAACAGCGGCGGCTGCAGAACGACGCGCGGCGGGACAGCGGCGCGCCGGCGGAACGGCGGCGGCGGCGGCGAGCGGAGCGCGGTCGGGCGGGACGGGCGGCGGCGGCGGGACAGGACGGCGGCGGACGACGGAGCGGGGCGGGAACGGCTGCGGCTGCGAGCTGATTCTTGAAAACCTATATCGCTACTTCTCTCGCGATTCGTGTTTTCTTGCGTGTGTACGAGCCAAAGCTCTGATACCACTTGTTAGGATCCGGGTGTAGATCGACACACAAACACAATCAACGGCGAGAGAAAATAATAATAAAGATGAACACGCGAGATTTAACGGGTTCGGTTCGATGTGACCTACGTCCACGGGCTGCACCAACAGCAGATACTATTTTATTGTTTTCTGCCTCACTCGTGAGGAATTATAAGTACAATACACAATATAAATAGAGAAAATTAGGGTTTACAACTTAATCCCTAAGAAAACCCTAATGGGCTAAAATTAAATGAAAACAGACCAAGTCTTTAATTTAATTAATCTGCCACTGAGTTGTCTTTTAACCCGCGCCAAGTCAAGACTTCACAAACCCAACACAATAATGTGTTAGTGAATTGTTTCGATTACATGAAGGGATAATAGGTCAACACAAGTTATTTTGATATTAAATTACGTGTGTGCCATGATCATACACTAGTGGTCTTAGTGGGGCTTGTAGTGCCATGTCAGCAGATTGTTTTAGGTTACACAAATCAATATTGTTTATAACCGATTATTTTTACACTGCATTGTATACTTAGATATTTGTGTACTTAATTACATATCCCAAGCCATTGTTTATCTTAAAGCTTTGATTTCAAAAAGAGAAGGTTGAAGAAAAAAGAAAATGTAGAAGAGTTACGAGATTGCTGTAAACACTATGTAACTAGAATGCAAGTCACCACCCTTGCAAATTGTGGGTAGCACAAATTTGTAGATGAGAACAATAATTTAACCACCAATGTTTTAATTTAGAACATCAATTTCAACATACAGAGATTAGTAGGCCGGTAAAGAACCGGATGCTTAGCGAACTGTGACATCCGGTAATTTTCCGTTACCAAACTCCGTTAGTTCCGTTAAGTCTTGCATACACGTGTCGGGAGCACACACTAGTTTGTCGTTGAACGTTGTTGACTTAATAATAATTAATAATGTGAAAACAAATAATTACTATGTTGGTTATTGGTTGTGATTATGCGATGTAAACATTAATTGTGAATTTTATCGCGTAACGTGGAAACGTGTGTGTTTAATCCGTATGTTTTGTATCTAGTGAAGATAATGCATATGATTATTATTATTAAGTTATATGCTTGTTGTTTTAGTTTAAAAACTTTTTAAAAAGTAATTAAAGCCTAGTTTTTTATAAAATACAAATTGCAAGGGTTTAGGGGTAGTTGTCCCATAAATTAATAAAACAAAAACCAAAATCCTAACCCTAATAGCCCCCATCGGCCGCGACTTCACCTTCAAACACACACACACTTCGATCATCGACCAAGAACAAGCAAATACCACGATTTGGTTCGGATTTCAAGCAATACATCAAGTTAGAAGCATCAAAGTTCCATTCTTTCTTCGAATTTAAGGGTAATTTCGTGTTTCTTTGGATGTTTTGTAGTTAGCCGAGGGTTTGTGGTTCGAAATCTGCAATTGATGGTCGATTAATGCTTAGTTGTTGATGTTAATGTGTTTACTAGATAGATTACATGTTATTTAACGTCAAGTATGCATAAAAATTGGATTTTTTGGTTGTTCTTTCGGGTGATGAACCCTTAGCCAAAAGTTTGATGCAATTTTTGATCAAATTAGATGTTGAATGTTGGTTGTTTTGATGTTGTAATGATGCTAGTTAGGTTTATGCATATTAGTAACGTTGAGTTTTGCAAGAAAGCTCGATTGATTCATGGTTCATAGGTTACTAAGAATAGTAACTTTATTTTGCATGAAATGTTGAATTGATGATGAATTGGTGTGTTATGGATATGCTTATGATGATGATTAGATGCTAGATGGTTGATATGAACGTTAGAAATCAAGAAGATGCGTGGTAGTTCATACATTGCTTAAAATAGTAACTTTTTGATGTTGAATGTGATGAATCATGATGATTTGGTGTTTTGATCATGCTAGATGTTGTTATGAACTTGAATTAGTAAGTGATTGATGGATTCATGAATGTTTTAGGTGTTTGATGGATTTGGGATGAACTTTCCCAAAAGGGAAACTTTAATTGTGAAATCTCTTAAATATGATGATTTGGGTATGTTTGGGACATTAGGACCATGCTAGTGTGTTCCTGGATGGTTTCTAAGGTGATTAAATTGTTGTTTAGGTTATAAGAATGTTGATTTGGTTTGTTACCGTTTTTGGCCTGTTTGTGGAAAAATCATGGTATGAGTCATATAGGTAAGCTAGGACTTTTGTTGATTGATGGTTGATTAAGAATGAACATTTTGGGTGATATGAGCTATGGAAATTGGTATGTTAATGATCATCATACACACTGCGAATCTGAGGCCCTACTTAGTAGGATTGGCAGGGTTTAGGGTGTGAAGTCGTGAGTGGCTTCACATGGCAGTGATGCGTGATTTGATCCTTGTATGGTGTATTTATTTGGTTATAGATGTTATGAGCATGATAATATTTGAGATTCGCATGACTTGTATGATATCTGGCGGTATGATGATCTAATTAGTACATGTGGTTAATGAAGTGTTATATGTAATCAGTTTGATGATAATCATGTGTGATAGGGTTATGCTTGTTTGAATGGAAATTCACCTATAATGTCACCACGGGCAAACGGGTCAACTGGGTCAAATGTGTCTTGTCTTTCTAAAACCTTGAGTTCTTTGGGTTGTAGAGCACTTAGGGTTTCATATTGATTCTGTGTACACGTACTTATGTACCATGTGTTTTAGGTGACCTTTGAAGGTTGTCTTTCCCCCTTTCTTTCAAGTTAAGCTCTAATTTAATTATTGCGCTCATCAGGTGAGTTTCTTGCCCCACTCTTTTTACATAATCTCTTTTGGGGGAGATAGCATACTGTTGATCACAAACGCTTTTAATATGAGTGGTGATAATATTGCAATACACTACTTATGCTCTGGAAACTGTTGATTGGTTTATATTTTAACGCAAACTCTTGAAACTCACCAACCATGTGTTGACTTGGTTAGTATGCTATTCTCAGGTTAAGGTTGCTATTGCCTAGGAGCACGTCACACGGGTCAGCATCATGGTGTTTGTCAGCACGTTATAAAACATTGTTTTAGGTTAGATTGTTTAAACATCGTGTTTTGGTTTGCATAATACTTGGGCGCGTATGTTTGCGCATGTTCAAATCATGTTTCATTGTTTTGGTTTGCTAGTTTATTTTAACGCTTCCGCATTTTTAAAGTTAAACTCTGATTTGAATGTTAGTTCATATAGAGTCATTCTGTGTAACTAATGACTAAGATCCTGGTATGTCACGCGCCTCGCGGTAAAACCCCCCACGCGGATTTTAAGGGTGGACAGATTGGTATCAGAGCCATTGGTTATATGGAACTAGGTTGCATACACACACTAGACTAAACCGCACAGTTGTTAGTTACTTATCGCTTACTCTCCTTACTGTATACGCATTGGCATGCAACACGTACTTCGCAGCATGGCATCGTCGTCCAGAAATTTAGGCAAGGACCGCACGATCTGAGTCACCTCCTACGTCTCCCGTACCCAATGGGGATTTAACTGGCCCTGATATCCTTATCCTCCTGGCGAGATAGACTGGGATCAGCCTTTCATACCTCCTGAGCTCGATCCTCCGCGGAACTGGGATTTCTACCCCACCTACATAACATATGGCTTATATAGAGCGCGTACCACCAGTAGCTCCTACACGCCTAGGACTAGGTCACAACCGCCTCTGCATTGCCTAATCTTCCTACCTTGAGCATCCCTCTCGAGCAGACGTTTGAAGCTTTGTAGCCACGCTAGACACGGAGCGACAGCGGATTAGAGGACTCACTGATGATAACTCTGCCTTACGATCTGAGATCGTCAGTTGCGCTACCAGGTAGAGACGCCTCAGGAGCGACTCTCGATGGCCATTGGTGGACATCATACCCTGGCAGGCAATGTTGTAGCACTTACTGGCCGCAGGGACGCGCAGGCTCACCTAACATAGTGATCGATGATAGTTTGCTGATTAGAGGCACAGCTAGCAGCACTTCAGATTGCTGAAGCCCCCGCACCTTTGGTGGACCCTGAATAAGGAAGACCTGAAAGAGGACAGGAGGAAGCCCTCGAAATGAAGTGCAGAAACTGGAGATTGAGTTCTGGCAACTCAAAATGCAAGGCTCAGAAATTGAAGCCTACACGACCCGTACTCATGAGTTAGCCACTTTATGCCCAGGATGGTGAATGAAATGCCACAAGAGGGTTGAGCATTAATATACGGGGATTGGTGCCCGTAATTCAAAGTATGGTAACTGCCTCTAACCCCACTACCATACAACAAGCTATCCAAACAGCCCACAGGCTGACTGATCAAGCAGTAGAGCAAGGTCGATTACTTAAGCGGGGTGCGGTGGCAAGCGTGCCGGACCATAAACGCAGTGGGATGGTTCAAGCAACAAGGGATCGTCATCCAGCAGCCAATCTCAACCTCAGCAACGGCAGCAAAGTCAGCAACAGCAACGGAAGTTCGATAACAATCGAAGCTTCAACCAGGCGACCCCTCAATCAAGGACCCGGTGGGTATGGCGGAAGACAGCCGAAGTGCAACGGTGTAACTACCACCATGTGGGTCATGTGATAACTTCAAGTGCCAACGTTGTGGGAAGATGGTCACGCAGCCAAAGACTGTCGAGGTGAACTGATGAAAAAGCCACAACAATCACAAGAAACTCCGAAAGGTTGTTTTGAGTGCGAAAAAGAAGGCCATTACAATGCAACTGTCCCCAACTTAAGAGGAATGGTAATGGCAACAACAACAATGGAAACAACAGCAACAATAACAATGGAAACAACAATAACAACAACAATAATAATGGCAACAACAATGGTGGAAACAACATGGAGCCAAAGGAAGAGCCTTCGTCATTGGCTCAGTGAGGCTCTAAACGATCCTACAAATAGTAACTGGTAAATTTTCGGTTAATGGTCGTTTTGCTACCGTATTATTGATACCGGAGCCGATAGAATTTCGTGTCCACTAGGTTCGTAGTCTTTTAAGTGATATGCCCTCCCTTAGAATCTAAATACACCGTAGAGTTAGCTGACGGTACACAGATTCACGTAACGCATATTCTTAGAGACTGCAAGATAGAGCTTGCTGGTCATACATTCACCATAGATCTCATGCCTGTTACCTTAGGAAGCTTTGATGTGTAGTAGGCATGGATTGGCTTTCCGATAACAAGCGAAGTCATATGCCACGAGAAGATCATACGGATTCCCCTTGGTGAAGAAGTCCTTACGGTCAGAGGTGATAGGAGTGGTGCGGTGATAGGCATCATTCGTTCATGAAGGCACAGAAGTTGTTACGAAAGGGTCGACTGGCCATATTGGCACTCGTCACAGATAAACAGACTGAGGAAAGAAGATAGAGGATATCCCCGTAGTTCGCGAGTTTCCCGAGGTGTTTCCGGAAGACCTGTCTGAATTACCGCCTCATCGTCAAGTTGAATTCCAGATTGAGTTAACTCCAGAGCCGCTCCAATTGCGAGAGCACCGTACCGGTTAGCTCCGAACGAACTGCAGGAATTATCCGCCCAACTACAAGATTTGTTGGATAAAGGGTTTATCCGACCGAGTTCGTCGCCCTGGGGAGTGCCAGTTCTATTTGTGAAGAAGAAGGATGGTACATTTCGAATGTGCATTGACTATAGGGAACTGAACAAGGTTACTATCAAGAATAGATATCCCTTACCTCGTATCGATGATTTGTTTGATCAACTGCAAGGATCAAGCTATTACTCTAAGATTGATCTGAGGTCTGGGTATCATCAGCTGAGAGTTCGAGAAGAGGACATCTCGAAGACTGCTTTCCGTACACGATATGGTCACTATGAATTTTTGGTCATGCCATTTGGGTTGACGAATGCACCAGCAGTATTCATGGACCTCATGAATCGCGTGTGCAAACCCTATCTTGATCAGTTTGTTATCGTCTTTATTGATGACATACTGATATACTCAAGGACCGAGGAAGAACATGAGAAGCACTTACGTTTAATCTTGGAATTACTTAGAAAGGAACAATTGTATGCAAATTTTCTAAGTGTGATTTCTGGATACGTGAGGTACAATTCTTGGGTCATATTGTCAACGAGAAGGGAATACATGTTGATCCTGCTAAGATTGAAGCGATAAAGAATTGGTCTGTTCCTAAGACACCAAGCGAGATACGACAATTCCTTGGATTAGCGGGATATTATCGACGATTCATCGAAGGATTCTCTAAGATTGCACAACCTCTCACAGCCCTGACTTCATAAGGGAACGACGTACAAATGGGGTGAGAGTCAGGAATCTGCTTTCCAGTTGCTGAAACAAAAACTGTGTAGCGCACCAATATTAGCGTTACCGGATGGTAGTGATGACTTCGTAGTCTACTGCGATGCGTCTATTCAAGGACTTGGATGCGTCTTGATGCAGCGGGATAAGGTGATAGCTTACGCCTCTAGACAGTTGAAGATTCATGAGAAGAACTATACCACCCATGACTTGGAACTGGGTGCAGTAGTTTTTGCCTTCAAGATCTGGAGACATTACTTGTACGGTACCAAATGCACCATCTACACCGATCACAAGAGTCTTCAGCATATATTTGAGCAAAAGGAGTTGAATATGAGGCAAAGGCGCTGGGTAGAGTTATTGAATGACTATGACTGTGCTATCAAGTATCATCCGGGAAAAGCAAATGTAGTTGCTGACACGCTGAGTAGAAAGAGACTGCTAAGACGAGTGCGAGCTCTGCAACTGACGATTAGTACGCGATTACCTGAACAAATCCGTGATGCTCAACTGAAGCTCTGAGGTAGAAAATATGAGTTTAGAAGGTTACGGGAATGGAAAAGCAACTAGAAGTAAAAGCGGATGGAATTCGTTATTTCATAGATAGACTTTGGGTACCTCTACACGGAAATCTGAGAGATTTGGTCATGAGTGAGGCACACAAGTCTAAGTACTCTATACATCCTGGATCTGACAAGATGTACCCATTTGAAGGCGCACTATTGGTGGCCTAACATGAAAGCAGATGTAGCTACTTATGTGAGCAAGTGTCTGACCTGCTCAAAGGTGAAAGTGGAGTATCAGAAACCATCTGGTCTACTACAACAACCCGAGATCCCTATGTGGAAGTGGGATCAGATATCAATGGATTTTATTACTAAGTTACCTAGCACTTCTACGGGTTGCGACACAATATGGGTTATCGTGGATCGATTGACAAATCTGCTCATTTCCTAGCGATAAAGGAAACAGACAAGATGGAGAAATTAACTTGACTTTATTTGAAGGAGATCGTTTCGAGGCATGGAGTACCGATCTCAATTATTTCTGACCGCGATTCTCATTTCACATCACACTTCTGGCAGTCGTTGCAGAAAGCTCTAGGTACGCGATTGGATATGAGTACTGCTTATCATCCACAGACTGATGGTCAAAGCGAGCGTACTATACAGACTTTGGAGGACATGTTACGTGCTTGTGTGATTGACTTCGGGAATAACTGGGAAGTTCACCTACCATTGGTGGAATTTTCTTACAACAACAGCTATCACACTAGCATAAAGGGGCACCTTTTGAAGCTTTGTATGGAGAAAGTGTAGATCACCAGTTTGCTGGGCTGAAATTGGTGATAGTCAATTAACGGGTCCTGAGTTAGTACACGAGACAACTGAGAAGATTGTCCAGATAAGAAACCGCATGGCCGCACGCGAGACAGGCAAAAGCTATGCTGACAAGCGACGAAAACCTCTAGAATTTCAAGTTGGTGACAAAGTCTTATTGAAAGTCTCACCATGGAAAGGCGTGATTCGGTTTGGTAAGCGAGGAAAGCTAAATCCGAGATATGTTGGACCATTTGAGATCTTGGAAAGAATAGGTCAAGTGCTTATCGACTAGCCTTACCTGATTCATTGAGTGGAATCCATGATGTATTCCATGTTTCAAATCTGAAGAAGTCCTAACGGATGAAACTATGGTTGTACCGCTGGAAGAAGTTCAAGTAGACGAACAGTTACGCTTCATTGAGGAACCTGTCGAAGTGATGGATCGTGAGGTGAAGACACTTAAGCAAAGCAAGATACCCATTGTCAAAGTTCGATGGAACTCGAGACGTGGACCAGAATTCACGTGGGAACGTGAAGACCAAATGAAGCTTAAGTACCCTCAGCTATTCGAAAGGACGATGCCAGCCGGCGAAGGTACTGATTAAATTTCGGGACGAAATTCTTTCAACATGGGGATGATGTGACAACTCATCCAAAACTCACTCGATTTGATTTTCTTGTGCCAATGCAGTAGACCAGTGATGGAACACTCACATGTAACGTAATTTTCGGACGAAAATTCTTTCAACATGGGGATAATGTGACATCCGGTAATTTTCCGTTACCAAACTCCGTTAGTTCCGTTAAGTCTTGCATACATTGTCGGGAGCACACACTAGTTGTCGTTGAAAATTGGTGACTTAATAATAATTAATAATGTGAAACAAATAATTACTATGTTGGTTATTGGTTGTGATTATGCGATGTAAACATTAATTGTGAATTTTATCGCGTAACGTGGAAACGTGTGTGTTTAATCCGTATGTTTTGTATCTAGTGAAGATAATGCATATGATTATTATTATTAAGTTATATGCTTGTTGTTTTAGTTAAAAACCTTTTAAAAGTAATAAAAGCCTAGTTTTTATAAAATACAAATTGCAAGGGTTTAAGGGGTATTACCATAAATAATAAAAAAAAAACCAAAATCCTAACCCTAATGCCCCCATCGGCCGCGACTTCACCTTCAAACACCACACACTTCGATAATCGACCAAGAACATCAAATACCACGATTTTGGTCGATTCAAGAAATACATCAAGTTAGAAGCATCAAAGTTCCATTCTTTCTTCGAATTAAGGTAATTTCGTGTTTCTTTGGATGTTTTGTAGTTAGCCGAGGGTTTGTGGTTCGAAATCTGCAATTGATGGTCGATTAATGCTTAGTTGTTGATGTTAATGTGTTTACTAGATAGATTACATGTTATTTAACATCAAGTATGCATAAAAATTGGATTTTTGGTTGTTCTTTCGGGTGATGAACCCTTAGCCGAAAGTTTGATGCAATTTGATCAAATTAAGTTGAATGTTGGTTGTTTGATGTTGTAATGATGCTAGTTAGGTTGTATGCATATTAGTTAACGTTGATTTTGCAAGAAAGCTTCGATTTTGATTCATGGTTCATAGGTTACTAAGAATAGTAACTTTATTTTGCATGAAATGTTGAATTGATGATGAATTGGTGTTATGGATATGCTTATGATGATGATTAGATGCTAGATGGTTGATATGAACGTTAGGAAATCAAAAGATACGTAGTAGTTCATACATTGCTTAAATAGTAACTTTTTGATGTTGAATGTGATGAATCATGATGATTTGGTGTTTTGATCATGCTAGATGTTTTTATGAACTTGAATTAGTAAGTGATTGATGGATCATGAATGTTTTAGGTGTTTGATGGATTTGGATGAACTTTCCCAAAAGGGAAACTTTAATTGTGAAATCTCTTAAATATGATGATTTGGGTATGTTTGGGACATTAGGACCATGCTAGTGTGTTCCTGGATGGTTTCTAAGGTGATTAAATGTGTTGTTTAGGTTATATGAATGTTGATTTGGTTTGTTACCTGTTTTGGCCTGTTTGTGGAAAATTATGGTATGAGTCATATAGGTAAGCTAGGACTTTTGTTGATTGATGGTTGATTAAGAATGAACATTTTGGGTGATATGAGCTATGGAAATTGGTATGTTAATGATCATCATACACACGTGCGAATCTGAGGCCCCTACTTAGTAGGATTGGCAGGGTTTAGGGTGTGAAGTCGTGAGTGGCTTCACATGGCATGTGATGCGTGATTTGATCCTTGTATGGTGTATTATTTGTGTTATAGATGTTATGAGCATGATAATAGTTTGAGATTCGCATGACTTGTATGATATCTGGCGGTATGATGATCTAATTAGTACATGTGGTTAATGAAGTGTTATATGTAATCAGTTTGTATGATAATCATGTGTGATAGGCTGTTATGCTTGTTTGAATGGAAATTCACCTATAATGTCACCAACGGGTCAAACGGGTCAACTGGGTCAAATGTGTCTTGTCTTTCTAAAACCTTGAGTTCTTTGGGTTGTAGAGCACTTAGGGTTTCATATTGATTCTGTGTACACGTACTTATATACTCATGTTTTCTAGGTGACCTTTGAAGGTTGTCTTTCCCCTCTTTCTTTCAAGTTAAGCTCTAAGTTAATTCTTGCGCGCATCAGGTGAGTTCTTGCCCCACTCTTTTTACATAATCTCTTTTGGGGGAGATAGCATACTGTTGATCACAAACGCTTTTAAATATGAGTGTGTATAATATTATATAGTGTTGTTTACCATGGAAAGTCCTCACACTTTCGGATTGTTAATATTAACTAGCAGAAAATTTTGGGTAGTACTACTGGTTTGACGAGCCCCACCTGTGCGACTCGTGGTCAAACGGGTGCAATTTTGTCCTAACATATATTCGTCACGACCTGGTAAGTCGTGACAGGAGGCACAAACTATCACAGTCAGCTTCAATCGCGAAATCACTATGTTTAATATTTTCATGTTAATAGAGTAGCTATCTATTGCAATACACTACTTATGCTCTGGAAACTGTTGATTGGTTTATATTTTAACGCAAACTCTTGAACTCACCAACCATGTGTTGACTTGGTTAGTATGCTATTCTCAGGTTAAGGTTGCTATTGCCTAGAGCACGTCACACGGGTCAGCATCATGGTGTTTGTCAGCACGTTATGAAACATTGTTTTAGGTTAAGATTGTTTAAACATCGTGTTTTGGTTTTGCATAATACTTGGACGCGTATGTTTGCGCATGTTCAAATCATGTTTCATTGTTTTGGGTTTGCTAGTTTATTTTAACGCTTCCGCATGTTTTAAAGTTAAACTCTGATTTTGAATGTTAGTTCATATAGAGTCATTCTGTGTAACTAATGGCTGAGATCCTGATATGTCACGCGCCTCGCGGTAAAACCTCGCACGCGGATTTTGAGGGTGTGACATGAACAGTTCGTGAAACATTCAACGGTAAGTTCGTTTACGGACAATAAAGGTGACCATAAGGACTAATATATCAGTGTCTGATGTATAGCATCGAAGACTAATATATCAGCTACTAATGATATTAGCGACTAAATTTATTGTGACTCATACTAGTGACTATTAATCAGTCCCTGATACCTTGACACTTTATTTAAGACTAAACTTTAGTCACAAATACGTCTACACAATAAAACATTTGAAGGGAAACTATTTAGTAACTGAATTTCATTCCAATTAAGTACCCTTGTTAATTCAAAATAACATAATTATATGAGTAACTGATATTCAGTTTCTGATAAAAAGAAAACATATTAGAGATCAGTTACTAAAGTTCTTAAAGCATACCGAATTAGGGATATGGTCTTGAATTCATTTTGTGTAAGAAATGATTAAATACTTATTTATAGTATCTAATTATTTGACGTGAACTATACCTATATAGGAAAGGTATTAGAGACTGAAAATGAGACTTAAAAATCTTGTAGGTGACCTTATTTAGAACTCATATTAATCTTTAACGAGTTTTGTAGATGAAATAATTAAGGACTAATGTTTAGTCTCCAATAACGAGCACACATTTTACTATTTTGAGGAAACATAAGAGACTAAATCAGTTTTTAAATTCCATAATCAGATTGTATTAGGGGCTAATGTTTAGTCTTGAATTATTTTTGCATAAGAAATAATTAATAACTGATTTATAGTCCCTATTATATTGTTACAAATTATACCATTTTAAGAAAAGTATCGAAGACTAAAATTAATATTAAAGATCTTG